>JBBIGC010000125.1:15533213-15545012 GCA_037576955.1 Lepidarchus adonis | reverse complement strand
TGCGGACTTTGAGCGCAGATCTCGCAACAGCGCCTCTATAAAAATACGCAGGTACTGCATCTCCGTATACGTTCCGTACGTACCAACGCAAGGAACGCAGAATACGGAGCGCAGCTCTACGTACGTGCATACGTACGTAGTTAACAGCAAGTATATTTCTGCCTTTAGAGGGGCAACAATGACACAACCCCCAAAACTGGACTGGTTTTACCGGTGGAGCCCACTGACATTTTCCCCTCCGTCAGTAGTCACCAAGGTCACTACTGGTAGCATGAGGCGATACCTGAACCACAGAGGTTGCACCGGTAGTCCAACTCCTGGCAATACAAGCAAACAATTCTCCAAAAATTCAGATTAAATAAGGGTGGACTGAGTCTGATGTCCTCTAGTGGTTCCCACAATGCCCACACTAACACCACCACCACCACCAATGGTGACGACAGTGGCTGATGCATAGCACTGCCCTTCACGTCTCCAACATCGTTGGTTATCATTTCTGCTCAACGTGAATCAAGAACAGCACTCAAGTCACTGGTCCCTTGTCCTGTGTAAATGCTCCCTGGTCCATTCAAGATGGTGGTGTGGTCAGGAACCCTTGCAGGTCATCTAGAACGCAGACCACTCTGATATAATTGGTTTCTAATGGTCTGACGTAGCACTTGGGTTCCTCTCACCTCCTTAAATGTTCCTGGAGTTGAGTGGCTTCATCATCCGGTTCCACAGGCACTGTTCACGAAGAAGCTGCATCAGTGTGGAATGTGGTCAAAGGACGTTCACTTCTATGTCTTTCTGTGACTCGTCCAGTCTCTATCTCTGCTGCAACCTGCTGATGACTCTCGGAGCTCAGTGGTCACTTCTGTCTGAGAACATCCTGTCTGAAGCCTCATAATGGCGACGTACTGTTGATCAGTTGTTGGGTGTCGTCTTGGTCTCATGATGTCAGAATGTGATCAGCGTGATGAGGACGACTGTTTAAATACTAATTCTGATTGAACTTTTTGTGAGCAGTGTACACACACACACACACACACACACACACACACACACACACACACTAATACTAATAAATTATGGCTGTTTTTGGAATGCACACTGATCGGTTATAACATCACGGCCCCAGACAGGTGAAGAACTTTGACCGTCTAGTTATTTAGTCACCTGTCAGTGTGGTGAGATTATTATTAGACCGATTATTATTAGACAGATTGTTGAAGTCAGTGGACAAGCGGTGCAAGCAGGAAAAAATGAGCGAGCGTAAAGATCTGAGCCACTTTAACCACATTGTGATGGCTAGATGACGGAGTCTGGGCTTCTTCAAAACAGCAGGTCTGCAGTAGTTCATCCACCATCTACCAGTGTACTACCTCACTTGATTTCACATTGCTAATACTATATCCTGCACTTTAAAAAGCTTTAAACACCTACTGTTTATGTTTGGAAATTTTTTTTTTTTTTTTTTTACATACATTTATAAGCCTGTCTGAAGTGCAAAAACAATATCTCAGGAAAGCTTTACATCTGATTCTCAAAGTTTTGGTATATTTTACATGTTTTATTTCTGCTGTGGCCTTGCACTCGGCACTTTGTCGTATGTACTATATGAAGCATATGTGTCTGTATATGTATAGTATATGTCTGGGAGGAGACTCATCACTATGTATGTGTACACAGCTGCTCATGACAAAGTAACCTCTGACTTTGTTAGTATCTACAAAAGCAGAGCCAAGAAAAGACAACAGGTGAACAACTGACAGAGGCAACAGACTCATGGGCACCCAAGGATCACTGATGCATATGGGGAGAAAAGTCTAGTCTGTTTGATCTGACCCCAAAGAAGAGATTTCATTACAAAAAATGTTAATGCTAATAGTAATATAAAGATGTCAAAACACAGTGCACCACAGTCAGAGCTGTTCTGGAGACCAAGCAATGTTACCAAAGTGGTGTTAATGTTCGGACTAAAATATAATAAGCAAATTATTAAAAAATAAACAGATAAACGTGGGATGTGTGTTAAAATACCATTTTCACACCAGTCAGACTCTGTCTCGTACAGAAGCAACTGTTGAGCTGTTGAGCGATGGCAAGACTCCTAGCATGACCTGTCACTCACCATCACAGCTCTGGGTGTTTATGTGTGTGTGTGTGTCCTATGCAGTGGGTTTAATTTCATGTAAATTGATCATTACTCTCCCCCAGGGTGCCACAGACACCAGAAAGCAGCGGGGCGATGTTCTAATGAGCTGTAAACTTGGAACACAACCCCCCATAAAGCTACAGAATTCATGAGTGACAGGTTCAGGTTTGATCACGCTGGCAAAGTGAGCAGAAGGACGTTTCTCCCGAACGATAACAAGCCTGACTACGTGTCGACTGGACAAACCTGTCTGGATCTGCCATGAGAGGTGACATGCGGTCTGAACTCATAAAGTTAAAATAAAAAAGGAAGCTAGAAATGGAAGAAAGCAAACAAAAGCAAAACCCTCAGCTCAATTCACTTCTCTATACATAATCATAGAAACACACAGCAGTAGACTACATGCTGAACCACTGGAAGAATGGAAATGTTTTTACTGGGAGAATATATGCAAAAGGGGCAAAGGCTTTTTTACTTTTAGACTTTGCTACACTGCTAACAGTACAATATAAACTTGGACAATGTGATTTTTGTAAAAATTTCTCCTAAATAAAGTGAATCATTCGTGCCACACAAGCAAGAATGAGCAGCTAAGCCATTTTCCATTTGGAAAAACATTAATGTAAAAAGCGCAAAGTCAATACTACAGATATGAGCTAGAACTTCATCAGAGCTTTCAAAGGTTCTAAGGCAATTTCTTGAGCTGCCAGCACCATCCATGCAAAAGCAGGGGGTAAATTGACCCTTTTGATATTTGTGAAAAATAGAATTTAATTTAAACGGAGCTGCTGCCAGATCAAAACATCTTTATCATTAAATCTCTTTAACTTTGCTATTAAGGTGAGTGAAGATTAGGTGCATATTAACATAGTATTTCAGCACAAAATGTAATGAAAAGACATAAGACAGACAGACAATAAGACAGACAGAGTGAGGGGTTTTGAGGAGGACTGTCCATGTCCAGGATAATGGAGGTGAGATATGAGTGGATAGATAGATCAATACCTCAGCGCTATAGGCTGTTCAGCAGACTCATGCCTTGGAGCAAAAACTCATCTCAGAACAGAATGGCTCTGGACTTCATGCTTCTGTGCCTCTTTTATAATCCTCCTATTCTTTCACAGACATTGAGTGGTGCGTAGTTTCAGGATGGCAGGAATCCGAACCCCAGGGCAATACAAGGCACCTTCTGCAGAGCTTTACACTTCAGAGCAGTGCAGTGGCCTTAGCCAGTCAGGATGTTCTCTACAGCAGTGGTCCCCAACCATTGGGCCATGGGCCGGTACCGGGCCAGGGAGCATTTTGTACCGGGACATATAAAAAAGTGTAAACTTAAAAAAACAAACAAACAAAAAAACCTCAGATCTCAGTCTTTAGCATCTATGTGTGTTTGAGACATATATATATATTTAAAATATTATATATATCTATATATATATCTATATATATATATATATATATATATATATACACACACACACACACACACACATATATATACACATATATATTTACCAACACACACTTCAGCCAGTAGGGAACAGAATCCTTGACCCTTCAATCATACACACATTTCTCTGACCATTAGGCCAAGGCCAACTCTGTTAATATGTTGACATGAATTAACTGAACAAATAAATTATGTTCTATAGGCCAAGGCCTTAATATTTCACAGATTAATATTACCTACATAAGCAGGTCTATATGAGAGGGTGTGATGCTTTAGATATGCACTTTCCATAATGCTTATTTAATTACACGGCTCCATTAACAAACTTTAAGAAACGCCAGTGTGTGTTGACTGACAGACTACACGTGTCGGGGAGGGGTCATTTTATTCAGACTATTACAGCAAATACTATATTACCCACACAGCAGCCGAGATCAGACAGGAACGGAGAGAGACCTTCATGTGCGAGCTGCTTCTGCCTGTGTAATCTATCTGAAGTGTGGCTGTAACCAGGGAAAGCACTGGTGCAATTTATTTAATCTGCATTAATATACTACAGCACAATCTCCCCATTGCCCTACTGCTAAATCACAGCACAGCACGTTTGTGATTGACAGGAGCTATAAATCACTGTCAAAGTACCAGGATGAGTCTGCACAGGGAGTTTATGGAAAACAGTTTCAGGACTGCAAAACAATATTCATTTACCAAGGCCCCTGTCTCATTCTGGCAGCTCTAAAAGGGGAGAAAGATAAATATTTCTGCTTAAAATGCACAAGGCCTCCCTCCGCACCTTTGCTGCCACTGTAATGAGAGTCCCCTCTCCCCTTTAAAAGAAAGGGGGAAAAAGTACGAGAATGGGGACAATCCTGAGATTTTAGAGGTCAGAAAAGTTAGTGTAACGTAGGCTGCTTTTAAGCTGCCTTTCACTCATCACTTCCTTAACGGCTCCCTGTTGCTTTACTGACGTTGATGAGAGAGCACTGTCAATACAAACACATCATAATGGAGGGAGAGAGAGAGAGAGAAAGGCTGCACAATATAGTGTTTACAACATTAGCACAATATCAGTGGCTGCTGATATCTCAGAGGGCTGCAATATGCAAATGAGCAACAAACCAATCACAGAGCGGCTCAGAAGAATGGGTGGTGTAAATTGTTGAAGGATAAAAAAGGAGATAAATATACAAGTTTTGGCTTTGTGACCTCAGAGAATTATTTTATTTTATTTTTAGTTTCCATATATGGCTGTGTGGGCGGTCACTGCAGTGAACATTCATTGCCGCGGTTTAACGATAATTAGATTAGAATAAGATTTTAATTAGAGAAATGTTTAATAAATTGAAACATTTCCCACTTTCAGTCGGTAGGTGCACAACAACAAAACTGATATGTTGTCAATATTGAGCAACACAGATAGAAGCTATCCAAACCTACTTAACCCTGTGTGAAAAAGTAATTGTCCCCCCCCCAAAAAAACACGTTTTGCCACCATTGGCAGCAAGAATTGCAATCCAGCTTTTGCGATAACTGCCTTGAGTCTTTATTCTTCTGTGGAAGAAAATAAGTCTTATTTTTTGCAGAATTGTTTGAATTCAGCCCCACTGGGGGGTTTTGAGGATGAACGACCTGCTTAAGTTCATGTCAAAGCATCTTAATTGGATTTAAGTCCAGACTTTGACTCCAACACCTTAATTTTCCTTTTGTTTTTGGTCCTACTACATAAACAAGTGTGAGGTTTCAGAGATTTCAAAGATAGATTCTCCTTTAAGGTTTTCTGATACAGAGGAGTATTCATGGTTCCATCAAATATGACCAGTTGTCCGGGTCTTGACCCAGCAAAGTAGCCAAGAACATCACACTACCACCACCATGCTTGACTGCTGGTATGATGTTCTAGAAACTGTCTAAAGTGAAGAACCCCCTTTTGATAGACAACATGCATCGACGTGTGGATTCCCAAGTGAAGTTATGAGACTAACTGTTGCTGGTAATATAAACTATTTCTGTTTGTATACATCATAATGTAAATTAAAACATTTTCTTGAATTTGCTGGTTTCTAGCAAATCTAGTAAGCTGTACATAATGACATATGTACATAATAGAAAAGCCATTTAATAATTTTCCTTTATGACCAGTTGTCCGGGTCTTCACCCAGCAAAGTAGCCAAGAACATCACACTACCACCACCATGTTTGACTGCTGGTATGATGTTCTACTTATGAAATGTTGTGTTAGTTTCATGTGGTAAAATAGACATTTTTGCCCAGTTATTTTCTCATTGTTAAATCATGAACAATGAGCGTAACTAATAGATATCAATGACAGTTTCTCAGTTTCTTTAGATGACTGAACACATAGGGTCAGGTAGGCTTGAGTAGCCTTTTTTTTATAAATAAATGAAATCATAATTAAAACCTGCATTTTGTATTTACTGTAGTTATCTTTGTCTGCTATTAACATTTGTTTGATCTGAAACAAATGTGACAAATAGGCCAAAAAAATAAAATCAGGAACTTTTTCAGAGCACTGTTGATTGTATTTATGCAAGAAAAGTTGTTTCCACCTTTCGTTTGAATCACAGATCTAATTTCATCAAGCTGCAGGACAAAGCGCTCAGTCAGAAGTCTTCAGGTGAACAGAAGCGGAAGCAGCGAGTGAAGCATTCACTCAGTGAAAGGAAAGTGATGGAGAACACAGTTTATGGGATTCCTCTGAGTAATCGCCTCTCTCTATCACACTCTCTCTCTCTCTGTCATGTAAAACACTCTTTACTAAATCACAACATCTCAGTTCTCCCCAGATAGCGTTACTCCATGTCCTCCACTTACTTCTGCTCCTCCCCCTCTCGCCGGCGCTCTTAGGACGGGGCGGCGGAAACACTAAGAGAGAAACAGAGGAAAAGAATGATATGAATGAACAGAACAGACAAGTATAAGATGAGCACTGAACAGTTCTTTTATTTCTCTCTCCATCAATCTCTCATTTCTATCTCTTCTTATGTGTCTGGTCGTTCCCTCTTTTAATCAACTATCTATCTCACTCTATCTGTCTTTATATGTCCCTCTATCTGTACCCATCCATACCTCTCTCTACAGATTTCTATAGATATATACAGCCACCTCTCTCTCACACGCTGAGAAACAGGGAGAGAAAGACAGGGAGGTGGTGAGCAGATAAAGACCTGACTGTAAAGCGTGGGCTGATTGTAATGAGTGTAAAATTGGGATTATTTGGTTGAAGACCCCCCTCACACACTGCAACACACTGTTCCATCCAACACACGCAGCACAACACAGCAAAAGGACAAACAGCTCGTTAGTGCAAATGCCATTCATGAGGGAGCCAACGGAGGACACACACACACACACACACACCCCTAAAAGGCTCCTTTAAAGTGAAAGAATTGCAGAATTGCTAAGAATATTTTAAATCATTTAAATAATCCATTCAACAGAGCTTGTAGATGTGATGAGGCAACAGAGAGAAAGTAAAAAGCAAGTTTTAATTGGTTTATTAATCGATGAACAGATTTATTGATCAAGATGATCCCTGTTTGAAGCTCGACTGTGTGTAGCGCTGCTGCTCTCTTCGCACCGCTGTGATAACATTCATCACTGGGAGAACTACAGCAGTGTGTCTGCTGACTCCAAACACTCATTCTCTTAATCACACACACACACACCCCTAAATCTTACACTTGCACACCCCTCCCTACCGTGCAGGGACACCAGTGAGTGTGTGTGTGTGTGTGTGTGTGTGTGTGTAGCAGGGAGAGAACTGACCCGTCTAGCCCTGTGTTAGGTGATGTCACACACTCCGTGTTTAAGGTGAGGGGCAAATGGGTGCGGAAGGGCCCAAAACTTCATTCTACTTTCCCATCTCCACTATTCTTTCAACTCAAAGTCAGCTCTGCTTGTGCATGTGTGTGTGTGTGCGCGCGTGTGTGTGTGTGTTGCCAGTTCCCAGAACTTGGCCGCCTTTTTTATATCACCAATGAGAACCAGATGTCTGCAGTCATGTCTCTGAATCCCAATCTCTCGTTACTCCCTTCTCTGTGGAACACACCCGCACATATAAAACCTCAGCACCGCTTCAGCGCTATCTGTCACGTTCTGTGGTGAACGGTTCATTTCCATAGACCATCCTTTCTCCTTTTCCTTTCTCTTCACTGAGAACTAAACCCTGAAAACCTCTAGGGTCCAATCACACAACAGAGGCCATGGGGCAGAAGTGTGGTCTGAAGCAACAGCTTTTCTCCACTTTTTAAGGATGCACAAAATAATATTTTTTTAAAAATGTGAATAAATTCTTAAGTAAGCGAGTATCAAACTTTATGAGCCTGTAAATACATGAAAAATTATCTTTTTTGTGTATATGCAATATTCCTCTGTGCAATATTTGTGTTTTGTAACACCTGCAAATTTACATTTCAACACACATTCTCTTATTTTTGTGCACTATTTTACTTTATTTACTTTTTTCTCTTTTTTATTTATTATGTAGTACTCTGTTTGCTGCTCTTTTTGCTGTAACATTGCACATTTCCTTCTTGTGAAACAATAAAGGATAAAAAAAATGTGAAGAACTAGAACAAACAAACATAATTCTTAAATATTGTATTAAATATACAAGTGCTATACAGTTCCCTTGAGTTTATAAGGAAATAAATATAGATTCAGCTTGATACTGTGATTTCATGAGAAAAAAAAAAGCAGCTTTCAAAATTAAAATGAATAGGCTTGCTCACAAAAGGTACAAACAGCAGTTATCCATACAAAAAATAAACACACCACTTACTTTCAGTTGCTATCTCTGCCATTTTAGGTGATCGGTTAGGTGAACAAGTATTTTAAATAACTTAAATAATTTCACATAACTTGCAGGTATATGTAAATAGAGATATCCTGATTATGTTTTTTCGCCTCCAAGTAAATAATTAAGTAATTTTCTCTGCAATCAATAACGTTTTCTGATTTTAATGATTTGTAGTCAGATCCCAGTAATTTATTATTGAGTATCTGTCAAAACACAGTCCAGATCCAATATTAGTATTTTCATAGATAACAGCATCATGGTTCAGGTCAGGTAATTAAATTGTGTATATTCGAAAAATGAATTCTCACATTGTTTGTGGACCTTTTTTTTGACATGGACCTGCTTCTTGTCCATTTCGAGAATGTCCTGGATTACCCGTTTTATATGCTCTGCATACAAGATCAGATGGGGTTCATTCAGTGCACAGTGAGGCCAAGTTGACACTCAACAAACATCTGAACTGTGGTCAAATTACTCACAGAAACATCTGATAAAGTACCTCATAGGTAATCAAGGACATTTCTTTCCCATTAAAAGTGTGTAGTGTGTGTTGCTTTAGTGCAGTGTCCATCTTTGAGATTGGATTGAAACATCCCTATATGTAATAGGACAAGTTACCGGTAATACATTTTATCATTTTTGGATGCAGCTGCTTAATACTACAAATGAAAATAACTGTTGAGAAAGTTCCAGGGGCTACTGTAAGTAATTAAACATATTGAGCTTTGTTATTTTCATAAGGGTCTTATCATTTGAACTGACTGCCTTCAAAAATCCAGCATGGAAGGAAGACTACAGTTGACGGTTTCAAAAGTGATCAAACATCCCCAATGAAGATGTATCAACACATTTTTATTATATGGGGGAAAGATAATGACCATACGCTACACATAAACAAAGATCAGATTAAAAACTGCTGGCACATTCATTTAAACAATAATTCGTGACATCGCATGTGGAGCATTTTTTCTCATAATCAAGTAACATGGGAGACATCACCACCAACACACACATTCTACACACCGATATACACCGAGCAGTCACCACAGGGTTGCTTCACACCAAGCGCGAGGAAGTGAGGCAGAAAAGCCGACTTTATGGGGAATGTGCCTCCATTCAGAGCTATCGGAGGCTATTTCTGCACCTAAAAGGTATTGATTTCTGGTTTATGCTCTAAGAGACGCTGGCTCAAACAGGCTTATAAAAACCTGTCCAGAGGGAAGGGAGCACAAGGCTGCTCCAGTAATTTGTCCCAAAGCTGAGATCAGTCTGGTTTTGGCTTATAGTACATTACTACAACCAAAAAATAAAACCCACACCACCCAGGACTGGCAGTAACATCAAAACTGCAGTTACCGCACATAAAACACCCATATTACAACTATGCCTGTCTGCCACCAGAATATGGATGCCTATCACAACCAAAGCACATATGAGGTCAGAGGTCACAAGGGTTTTCTCCGTCATTTGGCAGCTTCGAAACCACCATTCGGTCTTCTGAAAAAGACAGAGGAGTAATGAACTATAGAGCTTTACAATAAAATCCATATGAGGTTGACGTTAGGCTGGGAGAAGAACCAAAAATCTCCTCCCTGACTGATTGAAGCAAACCTCAATATAACCTAGACTGGGAACGTTACACACTGTGCAGGAAGCAATGATTCCTCACACACACACACACACACACACACACAGTTTGGAAGCACTGATGGAACAACCAGACTGTTTGATCTACTCCTGCTCCTCCAGATTTCCAACACTTGCAGAAGGTTAGCAATGCTGGCCATGTCAGAGCTTTTGAGGTGTAGCAATGTGAGTGGAGGTGAGTGGGTGGAGAGACTCATGGTGCCACCAAAACAATGAACACATGTCTACCATTGGTTTGCATCAAAAGCTGGTGTTCAGAGAAGCCCATGAGTACCTATAAGAGTAGGACTTTGCAAACCAAACCTGCAAAGTGCGGTCAACATTAGCAAAACAGCAAAGCCACTGTAGCTAATCAATTCAATTCTACTCAGTTTTATTTCTATAGCGCTTTCTACAACAGATGTCGTCACAAAGCAGCTTTACAAGGTCCAGGTAGGAGCCTCTAATGAGCCAAGGCGATGAGGAGAGAAACACTCCCTGAACTGAGGAGGAATTAATCTTAAGTGAACAGTCAGGTGATGAGTTGTGATAATAGTTTATGAGTTTCATTGTTTCAGGTGTAGGCAACAGATGAACATGTGGTGATGATCAGTGGAGGCAAAACTAGGCCAAGATGGAGTCAACAATATGGGCTGACAAGAAGCTTCCATTATGCAGAAGCACCGTACGTTTGTTTGGTGTAGGTGATGAGTGACGGAAGAAAGAACAGAGTTAGTGTTGAAAGAATAGAGTTAGTGTTTGTTTGGTGTAGGTGATGAGTAATGGAAGAAAAGACAGAGTTAGTGTTGAAAGAACAGAGTTAGTGTTTGTTTGGTGTAGGTGATGAGTAAAGGAAGAAAGTACAGAGTTAGTGTTGAAAAAACAGAGTTAGTGTTTGTTTGGTGTAGGTGATGAGTGACGGAAGAAAGAACAGAGTTTGTGTTGAAAGAATAGAGTTAGTGTTTGTTTGGTGTAGGTGATGAGTGACGGAAGAAAGAACAGAGTTTGTGTTGAAAGAATAGAGTTAGTGTTTGTTTGGTGTAGGTGATGAGTAATGGAAGATAGTACAGAGTTAGTGTTGAAAGAACAGAGTTAGTGTTTGTTTGGCGTAGGTGATGAGTAATGAAAGAATGAACAGAGTTAGCGTTTGTTTGGTGTAGGTGATGAGTGACGGAAGAAAGAATAGAGTTAGTGTTTGTTTGGTGTAGGTGATGAGTAATGGAAGAAAGTACAGAGTTAGTGTAGAAAGAAGAGTTAGTGTTTGTTTGGTGTAGGTGATGAGTGACGGAAGAAAGAATAGAGTTAGTGTTTGTTTGGTGTAGGTGATGAGTGATGGAAGAATGAACATAGTTAGCGTTTGTTTGGTGAAGTTGATGAGTGACGGAAGAATGAACAGAGTTAGCGTTTCTTTGGTGTAGGTGATGAGTGACGGAAGAAAGAACAAAGTTAGCTTTTGTTTGGTGTAGGTGATGAGTGACGAAAGAAAGAACAGAGTTGGAGTTTGTTTGGTGTAGAAGGTTGTTTTGGTAATGAGTGATGAAAGAAAGAACAGAGTTAGTGTTTGTTTGGTGTAGGTGATGAGTGACAAAAGAAAGAATAGAGTTAGTGTTTGTTTGGTGTAGGTGATGAGTAATGGAAGAAAGTACAGAGTTAGTGTTTGGTGTAGGTGATGAGTGATAGAAGAAAGAACAGTTAGTGTTTGTTTGGTGTAGATGATGAGTGATGGAAGAAAGAACAGAGTTAGTGTTTGTTTGGTGTAGATGATGA
>JBBIGC010000125.1:15500905-15512841 GCA_037576955.1 Lepidarchus adonis | reverse complement strand
ATAATAATAATAATAATAATAATAATAATAATAATAATAATAATAATAATAATAATACAATTGTGTTTGTATTGTACTTTATATTTCAGCAATCTCAAAGTGCTACCTATCATGGTAAATATTGTGTGTGATGATAAAATATAATTTAACGTCTCTTGATAGTGCCTGTAGAAATGTAGAAACAGACTTTCAGTTTATTTAGTTGTTGACTTTCGTTCTGGATCTTTATCAAGCTTGTGTATAGTGTGTATCTGATCAGCTAAAGGAAGTGTGTTGCCACAAATCTGAAACTTCTGAGGTGCATCAAAACACTTCTTCCTGTATAAATCAATTAAACCACAGCACGGCTGCTGCTTGCTAACAAGCGTATAAAGGAAATATTCTTTTCAGATGTGCCAAAATTCAACTGAATAGATGATTAAAACATGTTTTTCATGTGTGATAGCCAATTAATATTAATTAATATTAAACATACTATAAATCAATTAACTGAGCATTCTGAGCAGAAAAAAGCATCACATATGCGAAGACTTGTAGCCGATGTACATCACTAATATATCGCTAATATATTTATATCCTATAAATATATTTCTGTTCCTCAGTCTCTCTGTGATTCCTCTTTCCTTTCATTTAAATCTGAACTATTATCTTTTTTATTATCTAGACACTTGATGCTTTTCTACTTTATATTCTTTTTTATTATTTTTTAAAATAGGTAAAGCAACCTCGGCAAGATGAAAGGAGCTATATAAATTATTATTATTATTATTATTATTTTTTTTTTTTTTATTATTATTATTTTTTTTTTGCATAATGCACGTTTGCAGTTTTGTTTTTGTAAGTTTTACTTGTAGTTTTAGGTTAAGAAGCTGCCACATCTCTGAAAGAGATCAAAACGTACTTTAAATTAAATCTCAAGCTCCCTAGTCATGCTAATCTGCAAACAGCTTATAATTATGAACCCACTCAAGAAATGAAATCTTGGTCCAAGTAAGTTACAATAAGTTACAAACTTATTTCTAATCTATTCTTTGTATTTAGAATATCAGGAAAAAATTGAAAAAAGAATTACATCTACATAAGAAACACTGCACTGAAACAGACCCCAGGAGAATCTTTACAGTTCTTCTTTTGCTTTAAAATCATAGTTTCAATGTTTCTTCCAACAGGTTAATGTTGTGATGACATAACTCTTAACAAAAAGGGTCACAAATTAATGCAGAAAAACATGAAATTCCAAAAAATTCACATTATCATAGATATATATGTGATCCTCCTTTCCAGAACATCATCGAAATGTGTTTATATTCTCACCAGACTCACACACCAAGCTGCTCCATCACCAGGGCATCATCACCCCCTAGAGGGAATTCAGGTGACACACATGTTCTGTTTCATTTGATGCAGAAATGCTTTTAATATACATTTATAATTACATTTATCACTACAGAGTAATGACAGCCTATAAGGGTTAGGTACCGTTTACACACACTTCTTAATACATCTCTTCCTGAAATGTATACAAATGCATTTAACACATGAACTAAACATAATCCTTGAAGGGATGTCCATATTTTTTAAAATAAGAGTGGATAAGAGGATAAGAGTTGATTTATTAATAATTATTAATTAGGTTATAAACACCTTGAGATGATTAATAAGCAGTTATGACGCATGAATAAAATGGACAACAGTGACATGTTGTTTGCCAGATTAATTAATGTGGATTTTTAATTTTTCTCCTTCATTCAGTATTATAACTGTCATTTTAATTAAATATTTATATTTATCTCATGACAGTACTATTACCAATTTAGTTTGAGTTATATCTGCTTATTACTTTCATAGGTTTATGGTTTACTTAATTACAATTAATGAAAACATTTTATACCATTCTTATACACTGCTAAAAATATATAGGAGCACATCTAAATGGAATAAAAAAATATTGGATATCTATATTGATATGGACTCGGAAATGTGGAAGGCTAACTGTGCTGTACTGACACTGTGCTTAAGATTTCTCTGTGTTTAATACCATCAACCACAAGATGCCACTAGAGCTGAACATTTGGCTTGACTGGCTCTCAGTTGCCTCTTGCTGAACGACATATTGGCATAACTGCCTGAGGTGAAAAAACAGAAGCCTGCTCTTCTCTATCCATCCGGTTCTCCTTCTGATCCAGTAGCTCTGTGAGCTGTGTGTGTAGTGTGACTGTGCAGTAAATCTGCTCCCTGTAAGTGTTCGGCTCATGACCACAGGGCCTGTCCGCATGCTGAAGCTGTGCTGTCTGTGTTTATGTACATTCATGCTGCCGATCGAGGCCTTTGCCCACATATGGCACTTAAAGTACTCGTTACAGTTCAATGAAATCATCGTTTTACTTTCCTTCCTCCTTGTTTGACAGGCAGTCAAAACATTTCCCCTTTCTTGCTCTCCCTCTGTCCATCTGCCTTGCTTTTGTGCAGTCTCTCTCAAAGCCTGCCTCAGATTTCCCACTCCCTTGACTCTTGTGCCAGGAACCTAGTCATTCTAAACAGACATGCTAATGATACTACTGTGTTTATTCATATTTGAAAGATAGTACACACACCCAGACTCAGACAAGGCTTTTGGACAGAGCATGCTTCTGTGATTGTATATCTCAAATGCTGAATTGCCTGCGGTTATATTATAACTAGCCACCAACCTTTCATTGTTTGCATTATTTTTTACCAAAAGCATTCACTTTTTGGCCTCAGTTTATCAAACAATTCCTTCGTAAAGGAATATCAGTGATGGATCAGAACAATGAATTATTAGCCACTATACTGTAGGCCTCATGGGCGTGTTGACGCCGCACTGCCTCCTGGGTAATGGGTTTTGGGACTGTTTGGAGTTTAAATGTGTTATTTTGGTTTGTTGTGTTGTGTATGTGTTTGTGGCACTAAATAGGGTATTTGTGTTTAGTTGTGGGGTAATGGTGATGGTAATGGTCACCATCTTTGACTGGACTAGGCGGCTTAATGGCTTAGGCGGTGGGTTCGCCCAGTAAGTGAGTTCTGAAGTACTGAGTTACTCTGTGTGTGCTATGCTAGTTGGAGGCGCACATGTGCTTTGGAGCGGTTTTCAGAGCTTAATAAAGTGAGGACTTTCTCCCAATTCAAGCAATACTCTTCCCTCTGGCGATTTCACAAGTTAAAATGGTCACAATATGACAAATTAACAATATTTGCAGCTCTAGCATGGAAGTAGAAACATTAGCATAAGGCTAATGTTTATATTTTGCATTAGTCTGGATCGTTTTTCTGGATGTACATTGGTGTTAATCCACTTTTACAGTTTCCAGTAAAAATGTGAAACTCAGTTTTACATCAAAAGCACATTATTCTTTTTGCCTCAATTTACTTTTTCCACTCGTTGTGTTCTACAGCTCAAGCTTGGCTTTGAAGCTTTCATTAGCCCAGACTTGGTTTTGAGGTAACTCTCAGCTGCTTCCTCCATTTGGTGTTTCCATGATTATCCTCAGACCTGCTAGTCAGCATTCTCCAGAGTAATCACATGCAGATATAGCAAACATATTCCATTTACATGTGTGCTGAATGAGGTAAATGTCTGTTTTTGGCCGCCTCTGAAAGTGATCTGATTACTGAAATCACGTGTTGATGTAAGGTGTAAATGGCCTGTAAGAGTATGATCGTGGTGATTCACATGCTACTTACTCACTAGTGATCACTGAGTGAAGAGCAAACCTATTAGTCACAGAGGCATCAGACTGTTAACTGAAGCTGAGTGTGTGTTAGGTGACAGATGTGTTTAATGTGCGTGGGCACCTGAGAGGCTCTCTCGTACACAGACATAGACATAGTTTACGTAGACATAGAAATGACTGTAAGGCCATGGCACTGTTAAATAAACAGTGCTGTCATCTCTGTCTCTCTCTTGCTCTCTCTCTGACAGAACATTGTACAAAAACAGCTCACTCCAACCTCTCTCCCAGAGGCACAAAACAAAACATTGTAGAGACCCATCAATTCACCAAAATGATGTCTGTGAGCATTTGGTGTCTGGGGCAGTCAGGCACTTCTTTAAAGACCTGTCTGTAATTATTTAACATCAGAGTTTGGTTCCCGCTTCTGCTCGCAAGCTAACAATCACAAGCTAAACAGTCTCAGACCCATAACAGGCTAATCTATCCCAGGCTAAGCAATGACTGAGCCAGTCATTGACTAGCCAATCACAGGTTAACTGGCCCAAACCTATAACATGTTGACCAATCACAGCTTAACTGGTTTAATCAGTTAAGCAGCTACAAACCTGTAACAGGCTAAGCAGTTACAGGCTAATAGGCTAATCAGTCGAAGGCTAACTAACTACATGTTAACCCATTACACCCTAACCAATCACAGCCTAATGGACTGCACATTTTAATATATTCCACAAACCCCACACACCTGATACAAGTAATCAGCTCATTAACAAGCTTTTCGTAGGCTGACGTGAGCGCATACGCAATCAAATGTGGCACTATAGGACCAGGTTAGCAACCGCTAGCCTAATCAATCACAGACAAAGCAGACAGCAGCTGACCCTGGATTGTGTTTACAGTAGTAACTTTCTCAAAGAACACCAAAACTCTCAGAGACAGAAGCCTGAATGTTTTTACTTCAAATCAATTAAATCAAAACCACTCGCTAGAGACAATGTGTGCTGAAGGAATTAATTTAAAGAACTGAATGGAGAGATCACATACTGCTAAATCTCCCCAGTGATGTTTGTTTGTTTTTCGAGACAGGACCTTTAGCAACTTATCTGTGTTTAATTTTGCTAAGCTGAAGATGACGCATATTGCATGTGCAGAAGCTTACTGACTCCTGGCTTACTGATGGGAATCTGGAAGTTTCTCAAAGTCTTTGCTGGTTGAACCCTGAACCCTCCGGACCAGTGTGGGCCCGGCGTTCCCTCAGCCGGGGTGTCACCGCAGGCCGCTTTGATGGCTCACACATGGGCTACTTCCTGTGTGTTGGACAGAAGAGCACAGAGCTACCCTTTTCTCGCCCCAGAGGGGATGTGAATGTCTGTACACACAAACACACACACACACACACATACATATACTGTACACATACACACACAATGGATCCCGACTGACCCAGAGCCAACTGTGTCTTCCAGCAAAAACACTCATATGCATGTCTCTCTCTGTCTCTCTCTCTCTCTCTCTCTCACACACACACACACACCGTGCTGAATGCACTAGTCCCGTCACCTGTGTCTATAGCTGATGGAAGGGATTTTCCAGATTCACTCGTTAAACTGAAATCAGTCAGAGTGATTGATTTATTAATATTACTGTGCTTGCAGTCTCAACTGTTTTGTTCACTTAGTAATTTTTGGACACAGGTCACCACATGTGCATGATTCAGTAGCGGTATAAGATAATATCTTTATTAATAATAAAAATATTCATCCATCATCTGAGATCCTCATCCTAACCAGGATCACAGGGAGTATTCATAGGGTGAAAGGTACAAATATATTAAAAAGTTACTTGGACAGTTAATTATAACAATAACAGCAACAACAATAATACTGTTTAATGTTTTTTGATGATCATCTTCTTCATATTTAATTTTTTTGTCATTTGTTTCTGTGTTCTAACCTGTTTTCAACCACTGAAGCCGTGTTAATTAACAGCTTTCAAGCTCCTCATGAGTAAGGCAAAGGCGACAGAGGCAAAGAAGAATACAGGAGGATGTACAGTCAAACCTCAACTCCCCCATTGGTCTGGGCCCTAAATTTTTAATTTAGTTTGGCGAATTATTGACGTTTCTTTGAAACCCAATTCTTTGACTGAATTTTCAAAGAAATCAAATCAAATCAAATTAAAATTAAAGCTTTTAAATATAAAATAGTAATAACATGTATGATGTAAGAATTATATTTTAATGATATACGCTGTTGTCCTTTAGTGATGACGTTGTGGTCGACCACTGCACTTTTGCCGCTCTGCTGTCCCTGGCCTTGAAATGACACCAACCGAGCGACTAAACGAGGTAAATAACATGGAAGGAAATTTATTCAGCAGTCTTTCATAGCGAGAGGGGCAGAACCAGAGGGTTCTCAGACACAGACTGGGATCCTTGGATGCTGTCGTCCCTCACCCGACGCATTCACTCAGGTTTGTTGAAGGTCGAGTGGTTGGCTGCCTTGTGACCTGTGCCTTGTGTCTGTGCTCCTCCTGGTTCTCCCCTTTAGTTGTGCTGTCATAGAGAGTTTTGATGGTGCTCCTGCACTCAGACCACAATACTCATTACTTTAAATAATCCATAACACTGAGCATCCTTCTCCTTCTTTGAGCTACTCTGAGATTCCAGCGATCCTGTCTCACTCTGCTGCCCAGATCATGAGGAGGGAGATCATCTGTGATTATCCCCTCACGTCTACTGAACAGAGCACATGGACAGAACCTGACCTGATCTCACTTAAGGAACTGCAGATGCCTCTTCACATTGAACTCTTAATCTTATTTATTCATAGTTTTTTCTCTTTTTATCACTCTCTGGTATCGACCAGAGGAGGATGGGTTCCCCCTTGGTTCCTTTCAAGGTTTCTTCCTATAATTAGGGAGTTTTTCTTGCCTGTGTTGCCTTTGGCTCATTGGGGCTCGGACCCGGATTCTATCAACTCTGTAAAGCTTGTTTGTGACAATGGCAATTATAAAAAGCGCTGTATAAATAAAATTAACTTGATATAATGGAAGAAAACGAAAGAAGCGAAATGCAAGAAAAGGGGGGAATGGGGTGCATCATAAATAATGAACACATTGAATGTGTATTGTGTCAGGAAGGAGGATGGAGAGCACAGGGTCAGCACAGGGTCACAGACAAGCTCATTCACATCAATAACATGGAGTCGAGTATGGTATACCATATATATGTCATATGAACACGCCGAACCAATAAAGCCAAGATAAATCTGTCTTTAGTCGCTGAGAGAGGAGATAATACGCACTGGGCACATTTCCCTTCATCCCGTCACTGAAACATCCCTTCTCGCATGTGATCACACTCCCACGCTGCAGCGCGCGCGGTGTAGAGGCGCGCGCGAGCCCGCGGTGTGTGACATTGAGCTGGACTGGATCTCTGCTCTCTCCTCGCCCGGTCTGTGAGGAGGCGCCATAATAACGCGCCTGTGCACCGAGGCAGCAGCATCACCGACCACATCCACAACACACGCGATCTAAAGAAAGAACCACAGCATCATTAGGTGAGTGTGTGTGTGTGTGATGTATTAAATCGATCGTGTGAGCCGTTAAGATTACACACCTTGTTGTGAGTCCTGCATTTTTGCTGGGTCTTCAGAGAGGGGAAAACGCTGATCTATATCTTAAAACGCAGCATTTTGTCTGTTTACACGTATATGTGAGGAGAAAAGGCCTCGCGCGCTGGGAACACCCCCGGTTCATTCACCAAAACTCCCCTAATGTCCTTCACCATTTTATGAACATGTTTGCTCGTTTTTGGGAAATTGCAGCCGTATGTGGAGTATCCTGTGTTGTTTTTTCTCTGTTATCTTTCAGCGGTATTTGGAGGAGTCTGGTGATCCTCTCAGCTCACTTGCTCAAGTTTGGAAATCCGATAGCACGCAGCGATGGAGTATGCGCACAGCTGATGCACAGCGGCTAAAAATAATCCATTCCTACTACTCTCTCTTTCTGTGTGTGACATTAGAGCACTAAAAAAACAACCTGCACATGCATCGGGAATGAAAACGTGGTGATACGACGCGTTTCTTACAGTAAGTGAACGTTTTTATTTGGGTCACTTTCTCTGACAGCCGCGTCCCAAACCGCACGCTTCTTTACCTCACACACTACATTACCGAATGCGATTCTGAAGGTTAGGGACTATTGTTTGCTCGCGGCGGTAGGCAGTTTGGGACGCAGCCCTAGAAAAGATTGTGGCTGAGCTGTTGACATATAGCGTTAGCTAGCTAGTTTTTTTTCTGGAAAGTTCTCTTCAGGCTGGTTGAAACGGCTTTTTCTTCTGGTTTCAGTTCTGAGAGAATTAACCCTTTTTGTCCTCAGGGATAGGGCTGAGGAATCGTTTTTATATCGACATCGCAGTTTGAACTGGAGAGTTAAATAATGATATAGAAGTATAATGATTGTGAGACAAATTGATTTTTTTCTATAAAAAGGGCTTGGTTTACAAAAGTAAATAAAACAATTGCATTAGGTTTTCCCTCAAATCATTCAGCTTTATGTAGGAATACTATTTCTATTATTTCTATTGTCAGGTTAGCGCAGCAGATCTGCCTCAGTTGCTTCAGCCTACAACTGTTAAATCCAGTTTAGCTTTTTATTAAGCAATACTACATAGAAAAACACTGCTTAGACTTTCCCTTTACAGCATGATAGCATAGGAGATTGTCACCAAATGTGTAAACAGTCAGTTTAGGTACTTACAGTCATTCAAGTGGGTTTGTGAGAGGTGTCAGGACATTGCACAGATATTAAACTAGACCTCCCCCAGTAGCAGTGATCACTGAACAGCCGCTTACGTGACAAGGTCAGTCCTTATGTGGCTTTGAATCTGAAGATGAAAAAATGATTAAGAAGGCTTACATGGCTGCCTGTTGTTTCCAGATTTGTTAAAGCGATGTTCCTGGTTACTCTAGTGTTATATGCAGGAATTGGTAAACCATTTTTGCTGTGTATGTGTGCATATTGGTAATTTAATGTCTGCTTTTTTATCTTTATGAAATTTTTTTCAAGAAATCAATTCTCAAATCCCTCCTCCAGGATTTGGGCCCAGTCAGGCAACATGGCCTTGTCATTCTGTGGGAACGATCTCAACAACTCCTACAGTGTGGACAAGGGAGTCTTTAATAATGGCTGCTTTGTGGATGCACTCAACCTCGTTCCACATGTCTTCCTACTCTTCATCACCTTCCCCATTCTCTTCATTGGTATGGAAGTTTCAGTATTTTCTTGGTGACATCACCTAAAACGTCAGTTTGGACACGGTTCACTGATATCGATGAGTTGTACATGTATGAGCTGCTTTATAATGGAAGTGCAAAAATGATGAACTGGTTTCCAAAGTTTGGGGAAATAATTGGTATTTATTTATTAACCTAATAGACAGTATATATCAGTATGAATGTATTAAGACCAGTCCATAAGAGCAGTGTCCATTTACTTTAAGGCTAAAGCATCTTAGCATGTTTAGCATGTACAAGGTCTTTTTTCTCTCTCCACTCCTCCTTGAAATAATAATGTACTGTTTATTTACTCCATGTGTAGGCCACTACTCCATATTCTTATAAAACAGTGATTTAAACTTACTACTGAATATTTGCCTTGATCATACTTTGCATTTTACAACATCCTGCATTTTTTTTCTTTTCATTTATCCTGTTTTATTTCTAAAACGCCATAAGCACATGCTATCTCTCACAGTTCTCGTGTCAGTTGTGGTGCCATCACTGGCATACTGCAATTAAATTACAGGAATTTTTTATTCTTTCAAAATCCTCTTTGACATGAAAATATTGATCAGAAATTACACTATTTAGCATGAAATCCTGTCCTAAATGTTTTGGCCTCTTTCCAGGAGTTCTCAGTCTCAGTGCTGGACAGAATTGTGCTTGTGGTCTGCAATATACACTTGATTTAGCAAATAACAATTTCTGAAATTAATTTATGCATTGAAAGCCCACAAAAATGTGCAGTGTACAGAGTCCAGTGAAGTGAGATGGAGAACTAGTGGCGTCATGCATGGTGCCATTAAGCTGATGGAGAAATCCATTTGACAGCATAGGATTAAAGGAACATTTAAAACTAGGAAAGTCTTCATTTAAAAACCTGTAGGAAAGAAAACCTAAAGTATAATTGGTGAGCAAATGCATTGTTCTGGTCTGACATAATGAAGAACTGACTGATGAAGTAATGTCTTGCTCTTGAGAAGGGTTTTCCTTCATAATAGGTTGGAGTGACACTTGAAACTGTTGAGGACCAGATACAATTAATGAGATTGGGGATTATAGAGAGACTGGAGTAGAGTTTGTGTGTGTGTGTGTGTGTGTTCTGTTTGCTGTGTGTCTCATGAAGCTAGTGTAATCTTGATAATGTGGCTGTGAGTGTGTGTTTTAATCAGAAATAAATGGGGAGAGTCAGAGAAAGTGTTTTAGTCAGCTTTTTGACCAGTCAGATCAATTGTGAAAAGCACATGTCATCCTATATTTACCATATTTTGATGTTAACCTCTTTGTCTCTGAGCATATTGTCCTGTTATTCATCTCATGGGAACTCCTTCAGTTATTAATCTCATCTAAACCCTTGGGAACCTAAATCTGTGTTTCCTTTTAAGTAGGTAATCTTGCTTTTGTGGGCAAACAATGTACATGAACACAGTATGTACCACTCATGTATTTCACCATAATTCTCATTTTTGATATAAACTGACCAGGTCTATTCTAGTGTCAGGCTTTTAATGCTTTCTGTGCTAACTTTCTAAAAAATACAAACCATATAATTGATAAATTGCAGTCATTTAATCCGGTCATTTGAAAGGTTTGACCACGAAAGCAAATTTTTCAATTACCCCAGGTGGTGTCTATTAGCCAGTCCACGTTTAATTTCGCCTCCTTAGTTTAGAACTGGAGCTGCGAGGCAAATGTAGCTAACAAACACTGAAAGTTAACAGTCAGCAAATCTTTTCCATAAGTACATCCCCAGAACATCTCACAACCCCGTAAATCCACATCTTACCTCAGCAAATAGGAAGCCTAAATTAGAGCACCTTAGATTAAAAGACGCCATCACTTAAATTAATGCTTTCTTGCTGTGTGCATTTTACTGTGGTCATTCTGTTTGTAGTCATGCAGGTTGTCTTTAATAGTGATGCATATGAACATCCAAAACACACACACTTTTTTTGCAGAGCTGAGTCTCACTGACCCTCCTCAATAGAGATGTTTACTTAGATGCATCTGCAAGCAATTGATTGATGCTGTAAAAAAAGAATTCTTAAAAACACTTTAAAGGAGGGAAACTGAAGAGAGAATCAATAAAGGAATACCGTATTTCCCACATACCTCAGACACTTTAGGCATCCAAACTTTGCTTCTTTAATTTAGTCAAGCCAAGTCAAGTCAGTTGTGTTTGTATAACGCTTTTTACAACTAGCGTTGTCACAAAGCAACTTTACAGAATGAACAGAATCCGGGTCCGAGCCCCCAATATTCATCAAACCAAAGGTGACAGAGGCAGAAAAAACTCCCTAAATTGTAGGAAGGAACTTTGAACAGAACCAAGGCTCAGAAGGGGAACCCATCCTCCTCTGGTCGACACCGGAGAGTGATAGCAGATAGAAAAAATAAATGAACAAATAAGGCTAAGAACTAAGAGAAGCCATGAATACAATATGAACAGATATCTACAGTTCCTTGTGTCCAGGTGGTTCTCTGAGTGGAGATCGGGTAAGTGGTTCAGTCTATATGGGCTCTGCTCAAGAGGAGTGAGGGGGCACATCATGTCACGGGTGGTCTACCTCCTCATGATTCGGGCAGCAGAGTGAAACAGGATCGCTGGTACCTCAGAGTAGCTCAGTGAGAGAGAGAGAGAGAGAGAGAGAGAGAGAGAGAGAGAGAGAGAGAGAGAGAGGGAGGATGAATTGGAATGAGAAAGAAGCTACTCAAAAGCGTGAGTGAAGGTGTGTGGTATGGAATAGTACGAGTATAAATAGACATGTGCCTTTGCTTCCTTCACCTCAGCTTGTTCTCATGATAACTAATAATAATCAAATGCCATGTATATAAAAATCACAAAGAAAGGTTAGCTGTTAAAGGTGTGAAGTGTGAAGGATGCCTAATGTTATGGATTATTTAAAGTGATGAACATTGTGGTCTGAGTGCAGGAGCTCCAGCAAAACTCTCTATGACAGCACAA
>JBBIGC010000125.1:15488363-15500275 GCA_037576955.1 Lepidarchus adonis | reverse complement strand
TTTGTGTGTGTGTGTGTGTGTGTGTGTATGTGTGTGTGTGTGTGTGTGTGTGTGTGTGTGTGTGTTAAGGCTGGGGCAGTCAGAGTTCGAAGGTGCAGATCCATCACAACACCTGGCTGCACTTCCCTGGCCATAATATGCGCTGGATCCTGACGTTTACGCTGCTATTTGTGCACGTGTGCGAGATTGCAGAGGGAATCGTCTCCAACACGTATGCTATATAACACGTGCATACACATATGCAGTACAACAAATAACTAAGTACTCGCACATGTAATATGAGTGAGTTTTCATCAGCTGGACACAAAACATGTTGCCGTGACCACCCGGGTCATAGCTGATGTGATTCTATTATACCTGTGTACGTGTGTGTGTGTGTGTGTGTGTGTCTTATTATGGACATTCATACTTTCTACTAGGTGGATGAAGTCAAATCATTTGCACCTTTTTCTGCCTGCATTTATGGGCTTTATTTCTGCTACAACATCAGTGGTGTATTACCATAACATTGAAACTGCCAACTTCCCCAAATTACTTCTGGGTAAGTAGACAGTCACATTCAATTAAGCTTTTATTGCCAAATTATATATATAGCCAAATCTAATCCAGAGAAGGTTTAGGTATTTTTACAACATATGTACCAGACAATGACCAAAGATCAATAGAGAGGATATATAAAGTTATTATAGAGGGTCAGTCATTGTGACATCTTATATTTATTAATACCTAGTATCTAGTAGTTTTCCAGGTGATCGGATTTGCTTACATTATTGGCAGAAACATTAGCACTATTGACTGAAATATTCCTTTAAATGTATTGCCATGAAGAGGATATGCTAATTTGCTGTCACCTCAGAAACCATGTAACCATGTTACCTGGGGATACTATATACTGTAGGGTTATAAGGCAATCAATAGAGTTACTATCTATAGCAGACAACACCGTGAGTTTGTGAAGTGCATCTACATTTACAGTTCAGGCCAAAATTATTAGCCCCTTATGAAATTACACAACACTCTTCATTTCTCCATGAAAATGACTGTTAACAACAAGTGTTTGTTATTTTAGAAACAACTACACTAAAAAAAAAGTCTAATTAGGATGTTTATTCATACACCGAGTTAAAACAAGAAAGGGCAAAAATGAGACATCCAAAATTATTAGCCCCCTAGCCATTAGTGTACCCTTTCTGAGCCATAACTGACAACAATCTCGTAGATTAGTTCTTTACTACGTTGGCACAGGTCTCCTGATGGATTTTGGCCCATTCTTCCATTGCAAATTGTTCAAACTGGTCCAAATGGCATGGACATTCACTTTGAGCACCCTCCACAGATTCTTAATAGAATTGAGGTCTGGGCTCTGTGCAGGCCACTCCAGGATCTTGGTTTTGGTATCCTTGAGGAACTGTTGGACTAATTTCGATGTATGCTTTGGGTCATTGTCTTGTTGGAAGACCCAGCGAGGACCTAAGCCTAGACTACAAGCAGATAATTTTCTTTTTTCATGATGTCATGCACCCGAACACGGTTCCTTTTGCCTGGGGCTGCAAAACAGCCCCACAAGCATGATGCACCAACAACAATGTTTAACTGTGGAAACTGTGTTCCTAAGGTTGAAGGCCTCTCCCTTTCTTCGCCAAATATAAGACACATCCATGCGCCCAAAACGTTCCAGTTTAGTCTCATCAGACTAAAGCCCAGACTTCCGAAACTCATCTTTACCTTTCAAATGTTCACGGGCAAACCTCAGTCTGGCTGTGTTGTGCAGCTCTTTGAGTAAAGGGGTTCTTCTGGGATGATGGCCCTGAAGCCCACCATGATGAAGAGCTCTCACATCTGTGTTCCTTGAAACATCAACTCCAGAAGATGCCAGCTCAGCAGCAATCATCTTGGCAGATGTCCGGGGCTCCTTGCTGACATCTTTGACTATTTTCCTCTCCAGAGTTCTTGAAATCTTGCACTTATGGCCACGGCCAGGCTTGTTCCTTACATAATTTGTCTCCTTGTATGTGACAATGATGCAACGTCTACAGTGCTGAAGAGTGTGAATTGCTTGGAACTGGCAGTGTAGCCTTCCCCCTTATCATGAGCCTCTATGATCTTCTTACTGAGCTCCAGACTGATTTCTTTTGTCTTTGACATGGTGAGTAACAGTCGTTCCTCTCATGTGTTCAAGTGCCCTGTTCCTTGGAGTCTTTTTATGCAGATTGAATGTTATTAGAAGGCCTATTACCTGCAGGTGTTGTTAAGCAGCCAATTACCTGCACAGGTGTGGTTTCAAAGCTGATTGGTTCATTATTGTGGGTGTCTTTTGAAAGCAAACATTACTATGGGGCTAATATTTTTGATAACCCGCTCATGTTTGATTTAGGCAAGCCTAAAATGTATTTTATATTACAAAATGTACCAAAAGCTAATAAATAGCACTGGTGAATGTTTGATTATATCAAGTTTCATCAATGCTGCAAAAATGAAAAAGAAGTTCAAAAAACTTTTCTATAATTCCAGGGGGTCTAATAATTTTGGCCTCAACTGTATGATTAGTGTGGAAAGTCCTTAGTGGTTCACACTTTAAACACGATTTGTTCTTGTGTTTGTAATTGTCTTTGATAAAGCTTAACTTCTGTTCCTCTAACATGCAGCACTATTCATCTACTGGGTGCTAGCGTTCATCACCAAAATCATTAAGCTTTGGAAGTTTGCAGAAGAAGGGGTTGGTGTGGAGCATCTACGTTTCTGTATCACTGCTCTGCTCGTGGTGCTGTATGGTCTGCTTATGGCTGTTGAGATTAACGTCATCAGAGTCAGGGTATGGGTCTCTTTTGGGTCATAGTCAAATGACACCCCGTTGAAATGGGTCTGTAACAGTTTTATTAGGTGGAGTAGACAATGGAATGAAGTTTTTTCAGATCTTTTACAGTATCCCACAAAAGTAAGTACACCCCTCATATTTTTGTAAATATTTTATTATATCTTTTCATGGGACAACACTGAAGATTTGACACTTCATACAATGTAAAGTAGTCAGTGTACATATTGTAAATAACTCAAAATAACAAACAGTCATTTTTGTGTAAACCACTGTCAACAGAAGTAAGTACACCCCTATGTTAAAATTTCCAAATTGTGTCCAATTACCCATTTTCCCTCCCGGTGTCATGTGACTCGTTAGTGTTACAAGGTCTCAGTTGTGAATGGGGAAGTGGGTTGTTAAATTTGCTGTGTTAAATTCTCTCACACTTTCTCATACTGGTCACTGGTTCAACATGGTGCCTCATGGCAAAAACGTCTCTGAAAAATGAATTGTTGCTCTACATAAAGATGCTGAGGCTATAAGAACATGGCCAGCACCCTAAAACTGAGCTGCAGCACGGTGGCCAAGACCATACAGCGGTTTAACAAGACAGGTTCTACTCAGAACAGGCCTCGTCATAGTCGACCAAAGAAGTTGAGTGCACATGCTCAGCATCGTATCCAGAGTTTTTAAAAAAAAGAAATGTATGAGAGCTGCCAGCATTGCTGTAGAGGTTGCAGGGGTGGGGGTTGAGCCTGTCAGTGCTCAGACCATACGCCGCACACTGCATCACATTGGTCTGCATTACTGTCATCCCAGAAGGGAGCCTCTTCTAAAGATGATGCTCAATAAAGCCTGGAAACAGTTTGCTGAAGACAAGCAGAGTAAGGACATATATTTCTGGAACTTTGCCTTGTTGTCTGATGAAACCAAGATAAACTTACTTGGCTCACTGGAAACCAGGTGAAGAGTACAAAGATCTACAGTCAAGCATGGTGGTGGAAGTGTCATGGTTTGTGGCTGCATGAGTGCTGTTGGCACTGGGAGCTACAGTTAATTTAGAGAACCATGAATGGCAACATGTACTGTGACAAACTGAAACAGAGCATGATCTCCTCTGGACCGCAGGGCAGTATTCCAACATGATAACGACACCAAACACATCTCCAAGACGACCACTGCCTTGCTAAAGAAACTGAGGGTTAAGGGGCTGGACTGGCCAGGCATGTGTCTAGACCAAAACCTTATTGAGCAACTGTGGGGCATCCTCAAACGGAGGGTCTCTAACATGCACCAGCTACGTGATGTTATTATGGAGGTGTTAAAAGGATTCCAGTGGAAACCTCTAAAGCTCTAGTGAACTCCATGCCAAAGAGAGGTAAGGCAGTGCTGGAAAATAATGGTGGTCAAACAAAAAAATTGACATTTTGGGCACAATTTGGACATTTTCACTTTCATGCTCACTTTTGTTGCCTGCAATTTAGACATTAATGGCTGTGTTGAGTTATTTTGAGGGGACAACAAGTTTACACTGTTATATAAGATGTACACTAACTACTTTACATAATATTTTCAGTGTCCCATGAAAACAAAAATGTGAGGGGCATACTCACTTGTGTGAGATACTGTATATATTATAACATTTTATTATTCTTTAATTTTAAATATTTGTAATGCTCTTATAATTTTTCTCACCATAAAACTTGACTTGCCCTTATTTGATTTAGTTGTGTATCTTGTGACAATAAATAAATAAATATAAATTACAGCAATTAAAATAAGCCAAGCAATTCTTGTCTATAAATCATTTCAGTGAACTCTGTCATTGGGTTTCATGTTTCCTGCTTTTTCCTCTTGCAGAAGTATGTGTTCTTTGCTAACCCTCAGCGGGTGAAACCCCCAGAGGACCTGCAGGACCTGGGGGTTCGATTCCTTCAGCCTTTTGTTAACCTCCTCTCCAAGGCCACATACTGGTGGATGAACCCGCTCATCATTGGTGCTCATAAAAGGCCAATTGAGCTGAAAAAGATAGGCAAGCTTCCAATTGCCATGAGAGCTCTGACCAACTACCTTCAGCTCAAAGATGCCTATGAGGAGCAGAGGGTGAGGCAGTAGATTGAACACAGTTATTACTAAGATTCATTTTTAATTGTGGCATCTTCAACCTAAGACTTATGCTTCCAGACAGGACAACATAATACCAAGTGTGATGTCATATAGTTGCAGTAACATTTGTGCTTAATTATTTGGTTGAGTAATGCAATGTCTGTAGCCAACAACATCTTAATTTTTAACCATGTGTATATGTTGGTCCACAGCAAAATGCAGAGGACTTGGAGAAAACACCATCCATTTGGAGATCTATGTACCGTGCCTTTGGCCGCCCCATCCTCCTCAGCAGCACATTCCGCTATATGGCAGACTTGCTAGGCTTTGCTGGGCCACTCTGCATCTCTGGAATCGTGGAACACCTGGACAACAAGACAGAAGTTGTCAAAATGAACAAGGTGTATTTGAATTCTTTGCATATATGTGTACATTCATGTGCAAACCATGCCCCATGGCCATATTTCCCCAATGATAGGCATTGGGGAAACCTGGTATTGGGTGCGGCCTATCTAAAAACATGAAAACACATTCGCTAAAAGCATAATTCTGTACAAAAAGACAACATCCCCAAATGATTAGTTGAATTTAAATGTACTTTACTGCAGCAATTAACAGTTCGAAATGCAAAGCAAAGATGTATTAAGTGACGGGTCAGTATAAAATGCGGAACATGTAAAGCAAAGATAGATCAGTGACGGCTCAGTATAAGCATCTAAAGCCATTACTTATGTTACCTTTCCCGTGCCCGCCCTGCGACCGTGCCCGGAGGCCCGCTAGCTCGGTTTCATGGCAGCGTCCCTCAGGGTAACTCTCCAACTTTGAATGCTGTTCTGAAATAGCTAGCGCAAAGGTCTGGCTCATAGACCAGTTCATCTAAAAGGTGTATTTGACTTGAGGTCAGGGCTTTTAGCAGCCTGTTCCTCCTCACTAAATGTATTAATTAGTGTTTTTATAGACCTCGCTTTGTGTACAGAGGCACAGTCATGCAGGAACAGGTGCATATGAAGCATATAATTGTCTAAAATGTCTTTGTTTGCTGTAGCATTAACATTTTCCTTCACTTTGCAAACCCTGCAAAACTGCCTATCCCCATTATCCATCTTATACTGTAACTTTCTTTTGGCACTTACCAGCAGGTAGCATTCTTCTGGCATCTGCTGAGCATAAATTGGTCCATCAGACTGCCAAATAGTGTGGAGTGATTCATCAGACACTACAAAGTCTGAAGATCTGTTGTTTGTGATGCCACAGAGCGTAGGCGATTTTACTGCTTTGTGGGTGGCCTACTTCTTCATAGCTTAGCTTTTGTTGCTTCTAGATTCTTCCATTTCATGATAATAGCTCTTATAATTAATATGGTCCAATTTAGCAGGGCACAATGTTAATCACTCTTTACTATGACCAATTCCTTTCTAAGGAGACTTACTTGTTTGTATTATACACCTGTTAGCAATGGTTGTGGCTGAAAAACCTCAACTCAACAAATAGAGATAGGGATGTTCATATACAAAAAGGCATGACGATAAAATGTACAACTAGGCCCGTATGAGCCCACAGAGACATCACATTCCACTGTGCCAGCTGAAATTGATTTTACATAATTAAATAACACTATCTGCTATATTTCTCTCTTTCTGACAAGCTTTTGTTGCTCTCTCACCCCCTACGTCCGGTCCGCCCAAATCTTGACGGTGTTTTAGTGTATGAGCTCATTGACTGATTCGTTATCAGCAAGAGTCTCATCATCTCCTGTGGTGTCGTCTAGTCCGGATTCACTGACATCACATCCACAGCTATCATAGTAACGGTGCCAACATCATCAGTCTAGACGTGTTATTTTGCATATAAATATTTCTCACACGCCCGCTGTGATGCTTGTTTCCTCGTTTCAGTTATTATCATGTACCATGTCATTCGATGGAAGATAAATGCCTCCATTAGGTTTATTATATTAAATAATAACGCTCTGCTGGGAGATGCTGATACAGTGTAATGGAGACTGTATGTGCAGACAGAAAGGTTGACATCAGAATCGCATAATGTCTGTGTTTAATTGTCATTTTAGAAGAGTCTTGTAGCTGTTTAAAAAAGTGGAGAGGGGAGGGTTAACATAGCTGTGTGATGTGGAAAATTCCCCGCTGACTTCACACTCTCATACTTGTTCTGCACACACTCTGGTTTGTGCCAATGATGCAACCATCTACTGATGAAAACGAGGCTGTGTTACTGTGCTGGCACAATGGTAGACACAGGAAGAATATATTGTTTTAAAAGTGGAAGAATAAAACAGTAGTTTTTTTGTGTAATATTAACATTTTTCAACCATTTGTATGAATGTAAATGTTAGCTCTTTATTTGAATGTTTCTCTTGTGTGCTGGCCTGTAAGACAGAGGATCTGCCTTTTGGGGTGTACTTCATGTCCTCCACGGAGCTGCTGCAGAACACCTACGTCCTGGCTGTGCTTCTCTTCCTCGCTCTGGTGCTCCAGCGCACCTTCCTGCAGGCGTCTTACTATGTTACTATAGAAACTGGCATCAACCTACGAGGAGCGCTGCTGGTGAGTGCACTAGAGGGTGTGTTTGATTTCATGAATATTCATTAGAAAAATTTAAACTGAACAAAAAGCATGGACATTCAGTACAGGGACCACATTCTTAACAGTGAACAAAGCTCCATTCATTTTATCTTCTTCTCAGCTAATACTAATACTTATGAGCAGAAATGATTATTTTATATTGGATATTAATTAATTAAAATGTTAAATACTGTTTTATTACTGTGTGATGGTTGTGCTCTTTCAGGCAATGATCTACAATAAGATTTTGCGTCTGTCCACATCCAACATGTCCATGGGTGAGATGACCTTGGGCCAGATAAACAACCTGGTTGCTATAGAGACAAACCAGCTGATGTGGTTCCTTTTCCTGTGCCCAAATTTATGGGCAATGCCTGTGCAGGTAATTCAGACGCTTTTACTGTAGGTCAGTAATTCAGTAAAGCAACAGAAGCTTTTGAACTAAAACAGATATATAAATGATGAAATCATTCTGGTTTGCATTTAAAACCGAAACCTGCAGGTCTCTTTTTTCAGTTTGCGAGTCATGTTCATGATCCTGATGAGTCCCAATCCAATATTTGTATTTTCCTACATTGTGCCCTCTTCTAGTTCAGCCCTTTACAGTTCTTGAAAGCCAGTGTATATGTTTGACAATTCAGGATGTGGATGTGGACCTGCTTCTTGTTAATTTCCCAGAATGCCTTTTTACATACTCTGCTGTATGATATCTGTGAAACTGATGTGCATGTAATACTTTAAATTAAATTAGCGGTTAATTCAGTGCACAGTGCAGCTAAGTATCAACACTGGGCAGACATTGGAACTCCAAATGTCTGTGGTAAAATAGGTTGCCGTGACATCTGATAAAATAAACTGTAATCTTCTTGCATTTTCGCTATCTTTTTTTTTTTTTTAAATGTTGCTTCAGTGCAGACCTGTGATTTGCATGTCTGAACTTGCTGAGTGTATATATATTTTGGTTGTATATTGCTCAAAAAAATTAAACATCTAGGATGTTGGTCTGATCAGTCAAGTAGCAGAGGTTACAGTTTCAGCTGCTTTGGTCTTAATGAAATGAACAGCAGGTGTTCACTGGAGGGGCAACAATGAGACAACCCCTAAAACAGGAATGGTTTTACAGGAGGAGGCCATTGACACATTTTCTCTCCTCATCTTTTCGGATGGTTTTTACAAATTTTACATTTGGCTAAGATCAGTATCACTAGCGGTAGAATGGGCCGGTACCTGGATCACTTCTCCAGGATGGCACTTCAGTACATGCCAGTGCCAGAAGGTTTGCTGTGTCACCCAGCACATATTTAAGAGCATGGAGGAGATTCCAGGAGACAGGCAGTTACTCTAGGAGAGCTGGACAGGGCCGTTTTTGCAAGGAGGAACAGGATGAACAGGATGACCTCCAGCAGGCCACTGGTGTGAATGTCTCTGACCAAACAATCACAAACAGACTATATGAGGTTCATCCTGGTGCACGACAATGCCCGGCCTCATGTGGTGAGAGTATTCAGGCACTTCCTGGAGGATGAAGGACTGACCTAAATTCAGAACACCTCGGGGCATAATCTCTTTGCTCCTAACACATAACACAGTTCATATCAGTATAGATATCCAGCATGATTTTATCCCATTGAGATCTGACGTGTCTTTAAAATGTTCTTTACATTTTTTTTGCCGTGCATTAAATGGAGCTCTGTTATTACTGAATGCTGACATTATAATCAGTACATGCTGCTTTCATTTTCCACTTTAAAATATTTCCACACTGCTGACATTTTAACCATGTGCTGCCACAAACTCTATTTACAGCACCTGCATGATGATGTAACGTAAAACAAAAGATAGTGCTTAGGCTTGTTCAAGCTTTCTCAATAATGTTTCATTAACGATTTTTGAGATTGAATGAGAACATGCTAATTTCACACAGTGCTTCTGAAGCACAGGGTTTAAAATAGTGCAAGGAAGTAGTCAACATTTAGAACTGGGTATGGTGATCTTAGGCTAATGAGTGGCTGCTACAGAGCATCTTATTCTATAAGTATAAGATGAATGTGAGCATCAGTGTCAGCAGTTGGTGACTAAATTCACATTAGAAGGAGTGTCTAAAAATGTTTGTGGACATATAGTGTAATTTAAAATCATAGACGTCACCATTGTCTGATTCTTTTTCCTTTCTTTGGTTATGTATCTACAGTATATTTGTTTAATTTTTGTATTATTAGTGTCGTATACACAATAATATGCATAGTGCCCATGAAAATACAGTATTTTACACAAAAGAAAAAAGGAGTGAGGAGGGAGGGGTGACCTTAAATGTATATGTGCAGAGTAGTAATGACATCTGTCCTGTACTGTTTTAAGACATGCTGTACATTCATCATTGGCTAATTTACAAAAAGCTGTTGTAAAATCATTACATTGTAATTTAATTTGATAAAGTGTAATATATGATTTATTATTCATTATGGTTTGAGATCATAATCTACTTTATAGTTGGGAGTTTTTGCATTTTTAAAGTATTTGTAAGGCGCAGAGTTTGCCTTTATTGGCATTTATTCATTATTGGCAACTGGTGCACGTTACATCTGCCAATTTATATTCTGGACACCAGTGCTGACGAGAATAATTAAAAAAAAATGTAGAGGATAAAAGGGAATAAGCAATTGAAAGAAAAGGGTACATCATCAAATGTTTGTTTTACAGCTTTCTGAAGGGTGAAAATGAGTAATGATGTGCTCTGTCATGCCCCTTTTAGATTATTATGGGTGTGATCCTGCTGTATTATTTATTGGGGTTCAGCGCTCTGATAGGTGCTTTGGTCATCGTGCTGCTGGCCCCCATTCAGTACCTCATCGCCACAAAACTGGCCGACACTCAGAAAAGCACGCTGGTAGGTCTGTCTTTTTATTGAGTGCATGTGTCTGTGTGTGTGTGTGGTCCAGTGCTTTCAGCAATATTGGTTGTACATCATTTTTCCATGAAACTATAGTTTAGCACACAAAACACTTACGCTCAAATTGAATTTCTCTGTCAGGACTACTCGACAGATCGCCTGAAGAAGACCACAGAGATCCTGAAAGGCATTAAGCTGCTAAAGCTGTATGCCTGGGAGAACATCTTTTGTGACAATGTGCTGGAAACCCGAGGCAAAGAGCTGACCAGCCTCAGGACGTTTGCATTGTACACCTCCATGTCCAGTAAGTAGACACCAGATGTCTTTTTATGGATCAGAACTTCCCTCTATGCAGTGGGTATAACTATGCCATGCACAAGAACCAATGACATCAACTGAAGACAGTCTTTGTTTCTCTCTGTAGTTTTCATGAATGCTGCCATCCCCATTGCTGCTGTGTTAGCGGTAAGACAGCCACAATGATCCTTATGAAGTATCTGTGCTTTTAGTACCTAAATGATTGTAATTGCTCTGAAGGCTTGGAATATATTTCCTTTCAGACGTTTGTTACTCATGCATACATTAGCCAGTCCAGGCTGAGCCCAGCTGAAGCATTTGCCTCCCTGGCACTTTTTCACATCCTGGTCACTCCGCTCTTCCTGCTGTCCACTGTGGTCAGATTCGCAGTCAAAGCTCTGGTCAGGTACTCACCTCAGAATGACTTTTGTTGATCTTCATTCATGGTGAATTATAGTCATGGCCAAACACAAATACTGTTTTTCACAAAGTTTGCTGCTTCAGTGGGCCAAATCCTGACTAATGGCAACCTATTGTTTCACCTCACCTCTTGAGGATTGACCACAAGTTCTCAATTGGATTAAGGTCTGGGGAGTTTCCAGGCCATGGACCCAAAATTTCAGTGTTTTGTTCTCAGAGCCACTTAGTTATGACATTTGTCAATTGTCTTGATTGTTGACTGAAGGACACAAATGCACATAGAATAATGCAAGGGAACACATAAAAAAACCATGAAACTAACGCGACAGAGAAACAACATTAACCCATACTTGAACTGAGCCGAGAGGAGGTTCATATACCCAGACTTAATCCCAAACACCTGGAGGTAGCTATGACCAAACTGGTCACATGATCTCCATGAATCACGTGACTGATACACTACACTTGATGAACAGCGGAGGCCAGGGAAGACCTGACATTGGCCTTATGGCAGGTTCTCCATCATGTTGGAAAAGGCATTGTTCTTCACCAAACTGTTCTTGGATGGTTAGAAGAAGTTGCTGTCAGAGGATGTTTTGGTTCCATTTTTTATTCATGGCTGTGTTCTTAGGCAAAACTGAGAGTCAGCCCACTGCCTTGGATGAGAAGGAGCCTAACACATGAATGTCAGGTGCTTTACTGTTGAATGGGACAGGACTTATGGTAGTGCTCACCTTTTCTTCTTTGGACAATCATTTTTCCAGATGCCCCAAACAATCGGAAAGGTGCTTCATCAGAGAAAGTGACTTCACCCCAGACCTCA
>JBBIGC010000125.1:15475346-15485379 GCA_037576955.1 Lepidarchus adonis | reverse complement strand
TGTCCCTGCAGCTGAAAAACACCCCCACAGCATGATGCTGCCACCACCATGCTTCACTGTTGGGACTGTATTGGACAAGTGATGAGCAGTGCCTGTTTTTTTCCACACATACCGCTTAGAATTAAGGCCAAGAAGTTCTATCTTGGTCTCATCAGACCAGAGAATCCTATTTCTCACCATCTTGGAGTCCTTCTGGTGTTTTTTTTTAACAAACTCCATGCAGGCTTTCATGTGTCTTGCATAAAGCCCTGACTAGTGGAGGCTGCAGTGATGGTTGATTTACTACAACTTTCCCCCATCTCCCGACTGCATCTCTGGAGTTCAGCCACAGTGATCTTTGGGTTCTTCTTTACCTCTCTCACCAAGGCTCTTCTCCCCTGATAGCTCAGTTTGGCCGGACGACCAGCTCTAGGAAGGGTTCTGGTCATCCCAAACATCTTACATTAAGGATTATGGAGGCCACATTGCTCTTAGGAACATTAAGTGCTACAGAAATATTTTTGTAACTATGGCCAGATCTGTGCCTTGCCACAATTCTGTCTCTGAGCTCTTCAGGCAGTTCCTTTGACCTCATCATTCTCATGTGCTCTAACATGCACATTGAGCTTTAAGGTCTTATATAGACAAGTGTGTGGCTTTCCTACTCAAGTCCAATCAGTATAATCAAACACAGCTGGACTCAAATTAAGGTGTAGGACCATCTCAAGGATGTTTAGAAGAAATGGACAGTTAAATACATGAGTTAAATACATGTGTCACAGCAAAGGGTCTGAATACTTAGGACCATGTGATATTTGAGGTTTTCTTTTTTAATAAATCTGCAAAAATGTCAACAATTCTGTGTTTTTCTGTCGATATGGGGTGTTGTGTGTAAAAAATGAACAAATGGCTACAATATAACAAAGAGTGAAAAATATAAGGGGGTTTGAATACTTTCCGTACCCACTGTATCTATGCCATATATAAATTATATATACAGTGGTGTAAAAAAGTGTTTGACCCTTCCTGATATCTTATTTATTTTCATTGTGTTTTTTCACATGTTTTAGATCATCAAACTAATTTAAATATCAGAATCAGAAAACTTTATTGATGCAAGGGGGAAATTGTTTGTAACATTAAATATTAGTCAAAGACAACACAACACATTGCATTTTAAAGTTATGGATTTAATTATTAAGGGAGAAAAAAATCCAAACCTACATGGTCCTGTGTGACAAAGTGATTGCCTCCTAAACCTAATAACTGGTCAGGCCCTTAGCAGCAACAACTGCAATCAAGAACACCATACCCACTGTGAAGCATGGGGGTGTAAACATTATGCTTTGGGGCTTCTTTTATGCAAAGGGGGCATAATGTTTTCGCCCCAAAATTACAAAATCAGCGAGGACTCAATTAATGATTTCTTACACTATAATGTGAATGTGAATGTAACTCATGAACCATGTAGCAGCAGCATTTAGAAATCTTGACCATGTGCCATATGCACTAGTGCTAGTGCTACTTTAGGTGAAGTTGGTTGTAGTTATGTCCTTTTTTCTAACCACAGCCAGAAAGACGTGTGGGATTCTCATGAGAAGACCAAAAAAATGACACAGCCAGAATTGCATGGTCATTTGTTTTATGGTTTGTTTTATTTTGTTGTTTTTCTGGCTCTGGGTCCCTGTAGGGTCCACTTCCTTTAACCCTCCCAATGGACAGCGCTAGCCTCCTAACTAATGAACCCAACGGCAACAAACCCTCATAGCACACTCGTGAGCCCTCGTCCCTCTCCTACACTCAGCCATGTCACATCCACTCACTTGGTTATGATTACACGTTTAATCTGCCCTGACATTTACACTCATCTATTCTCAAGCTCTCCCCTCTCTCTCTTCCTCTTTTCCTCCCTTTTTCATGCAACGCTCCCAGCTGCTTTTGATTGTTCACTTTGCCCTTTTCCCAGTGAACTCTTTAGCCTAGTGCAAATCTGGACCTCACTCGCCTCCATGATGGATAGGAACGCTATCATTGTCATAAATAAACATTCTGTCCCGTAGAGGGAATAACCATCTAGCAAGACGTGAGCTGGATGGAGCGAGGTGGTTTACATGGAGACAGATGAGATCCATTTGGGTTGAGTTGTGCCATACTACTCTAATTAATTTAAAATACAGTCAATTTATAGGTAGAATGATTATTCTTATATTTTATATATGTTTTTTTTAATTGTCAGCATCTGTAATCATGAGTGCATTCTCAATCTTTTTATAACTGCTTTTTAACCTCTACTTTATTGTTATTTATTACTATTGTCTCTGCGATATCAAAGATGCACAATGGAATAATAATGATATCAGCAGATATTTCTGGGGGAAAATATCACCATCAGACAGATGTTTAAAGTTGACTGATATTTCAAACTGGAACTCTAGAAGAGCAGAAGATAAATGTTTAAGTTAATGCTTACATTATTCTTGTATTGGGTTATTCTTATATAAATAAATATTAAATTTGTCGAAACCAAGGAGTGTAAATCACAAGTGTCCTCACGATTTGATTCTACATGGATTATTTTAGCCCATTGTTCTATATTTTTTGATACCTTTAAATTTGTAGCGATACGATTCGATACTGGGGTCTGCAGTCAGTATAAAATATGATGAGGAGCTCACACATGCAAACAAATTTTACTTTGAAGGTTTTAGGTCTAATACATCAATGTAGTCATAAGAAAAAACATTGTCTCATTAAAAAAAAACACTGCACACAGTAAAATGAAGTGAAATTAATTGGACACATCGATTTTAATGTGTCAGGTCAATACATTTACTACAATACTGTTTTGATCAATGTATCAATGCAAATGGATTAATTGTTACAACCTTATTAGATATCATGACAGTTTAGTTTTTAAATATTTTTTGTATCGATCTTGATATCAGCAAATATGTACTTAAATAATATTAGATATTGACATCAGCCTAAAAATTCCAAGTTGCTGCACCTGTCCCTCTCACTCTTGTCTTTCTGAATTGATGTGCTTAATGTTGTTGCACATCAGTGCATTCTAAATCATATCCTTCATCCTATGGCTGTGAGTGGATTTATGTATCAAACAGTCATCAGTTTTTATATAACCATTTTACAACCACTCTTTATCCGCTCTTTATATATTTAAACAGGCTGTTTGTGATATATAAATGTGCTGTTGTGCCCTGTATTGTACCTTGCAAGGGCTGAAACTTCAGCATGTAATAGGAGGGGCTTAACTCATGTAAGCTGAATGGTAATGTATGCATATGAACAGGTTTTTATTGCATTAGAAGTACAGTAAATTATAAATGGGCTGTTCGTTTAGTTTTCAAGGGGAGTGAACTGTACTGCATCAGCATTTTCCAAACAATAAACATGTGTTTTTTCATCATGTGACATTTTGGCCAATAACACAAATGTTTTGTTACGATATGTTGGAACACATGCTTTAATGCTTTAACATGCTATGTGCCATGGTTACTAACAGCTTAAGGGTTAGTGGAAGTGTTAGGAGTAGTTTTAAATATAAGTTTGGGTGAAGATTAAAGCTGGGGTTAAAAAAAAGTAGGTTCAGGGTTAATGTTCAATTACATTTAACACATTTTTAGTTAAATGTTTGTAAAAGACAAGGTGAGCATCTACAAAGCATATGTAGTGAATCTTACAAATAAATTCTTACATAATTTGTGTTTGAAAGGTTGGAAATACATAATTTACATTTAAAACAAAAAGAAAAACTTGGTTCAGAATATAAACTGAATATAAATGTAACTGTAATTATTGTAAGGGAAGGTGACAATGACGGTTCCTCTATATAGTCAGAGTAAACACACTCACAGTATTAGACTTGTAATGATAAAGTCAGCTCATGTGTGTCTCTGTACTTGTTCAGGTGAACAATGGATACTTCACGTGGGGGAGCAACATGTCGACGCTGTCCGACATCAACATCCGCATCCCTACAGGTAATTTGAGCCACAGTGTGAGATAACTGAATGGCTCTTGTCTGCCAGCAGTGTGTGGTGTGTTTCTCTCTGGCTTACTGCCCTGTTTTAGTGCCATGACCCCTATAATAGTGGCTTTAAAAGCATCCCAGCTATTTTACTAAACACAACTCCCTGTTGGCCAGCTCCTTACAGTCCTATTTCTAGTAGGGGAAAGTTCTCTCCATCTGCAGGTCAGTTGAGGGTCTGTACTGCTGTAGATCTATCAGTTTGTACAGTTTGCTTCTGAAGCTGGGCTTCTGATTTTTGCTGCCTTGAGATTTTCTGCTCTAGTTGAAAGAGGATTTCCATTCCTAACAGTCCCCTCTGCTACCCTCTACCCCCACCAGGTCCCCTGTGACTTACTTATAATGGTTCTCACGATCTGGCAGCTCTTCTGTATTGTATCATTTCCATTATACAGAGTGCTATACCATTGAGAGACGTTTTGGCAATGTATTTACTGAAAATTTTTAGTTGACCATTCCTGACTTTTAGCAGTATTTGCAGTTTAAAAGTACATAAGCAAAATTTGGTCTCTATACATGTCTTGGCGGGTCAGCTGTTTCTGGGGCTGGCTAAAAGTTGTGCAAGTTCGATTTTTTTTGCCAAGCCCCTCTTTTCCCTCTTTTAAAGTTTTTAAGATAATTTATTTGTTACAGCATCAACCAGTTGCTTCCAGATACATTCATGTAATTTGTGTTATTGAGGAGGTTCAGGGAGGTGAGGCTCTGTGACAAAAATTAGTGTGTTTTGGATGTTCATCTGGATAGCTGCTGAAGATACTGCTTTTCTACAAACAGAATGACCATAGTAAAATGTGTACAGCAACTTTATTTTAACTTAAGTGATGTTACTTAACCTTTCCTGTTGCCATTCAGATAAGTCTATTCATAAATAAAGAAGCAAATGTAGCAGTTTCACAACAAAGGTCAGAATCTGCAGTGAAGACACAATATCGATAGCGATATGTGTACAGCATTTCTTATCGATACATGATATGCTTTTGCCCACAGGTCAGCTGACCATGATTGTAGGCCAAGTGGGTTGTGGGAAGTCTTCACTATTGCTAGCTATGCTGGGAGAGATGCAGACCCTCAGTGGAAAAGTGTACTGGAGCAAGTAAGAAATGTTTATGCATGGTTTCAAATTGAATATTGATATAGCTAATGCTAATCAAAGTCGTTATTTGTAGCAGCAACCATTTCACTGTACACTGATGAGCCACTTTCTGCAGCTATCTTGTGTTTAATGTCAATTGTAGGCGCTCTACTCAGCATAGAGGTATATAACTACAACTGGTAGTTTCTCAACAACATTAGTTAGTTGACTTTACCCTGCTCAACGGTCAGGACTCCCACAAGTCAACCAGTGAGCAGATATTATTTGGGTGCTGGATGCAGCAGGAGCTTCAACACTGTGTCCACTTTCTTCCTACACTGTAAAACACATTTAACCTATCTGAACGCCTTGCAGATGTGAAGTTATTTATGATTCAAAACACACACACACACACACACACACACACACACACACACACACACACACACACACACACACACACACACCCCTCTCATTAGATATGGGTTCACTGGGTTCATTCACCCAATCCTGGAACTCTGGAGATCTTCCCAACACAACTAATACTGTGTTTAATGTGAAAGACCTCAGTTTTACTGAAAAATGACTGTAAAACTGAGAGTGTAAAATGGTATAATTAAGTAATTGGGACAGTTCAATGTAATTTAGGGGTCAGTTCACCGTTATTGTTGAGGCTGGTGATGTTGGTTTGATCGCTGTTGTTTGACTCTTTTTACATTGGTCTTCTTTACAGTCTACTGAAGATCTCATTTCTCAAAGCCACACAACGGAACAGTGAATGATGTAGAGATACTGTAGTGGAGCTTGATAACCCAACTACTGGTGATACACACACCAGTGTATTTCTTCGGGCCAGGCCCAAACCTGGATAGATGACAAGGGTTATGCCAGGAAGGGCACCTGGTGTAAAATTTGCACCAGATCATGATGCGGACAAATACATACTGGATCAGTCGAGGCCCAGGTTAACGACGACTGGCAAGAGTGTCATGGAGGTGAAAAAAGTGTCAGACAGAGTGATAAGTATGCTTGATTGTGGTTGTTGGTAGACCGGTCAGCAGTGAGTTGCAGTAGTCCAGACGAGAGAGAACCGGTGAGGACATGGGACCTGCAGGTCAGGGTGGATTTGTTATTTTTCTGGGAACAAAAGGCGAATGAGATCCTGAAACACTGCTGCAGTAGTGAATGAGAAAACGTGGGGGCGGGGCCCTTACCTGCTCATTGTTTCCTGGTATTGGGTAATTTGCTGTACTACATGGCGCAATGGCGGAGAGAACCCACAGAAATGCTAGTGGTGCCGCACTCCAAAATTGACACAGTAATGTAGCTCACCCACAGCCATGCCCTGGGCAGACTGTTTCTACTGACTCAGGATTCACATCGCTGTGATGCAATGCACAACCTTTGCATGGCTCCCAGATTGCCCTTATCTTTTCCTCTCATACCCCTTACTATAATCAACGTTCTGTTCCAATGCATGGGTATGAATCTGGTGGGACTGCTACCGAAGTAAACAAGTTTATACCGGTACTGATCGATTGTGCCACTCGCTTTCCAGAAGCAATCCTGCTAAGACAGGCTACCTCCAAGGTTGTGGTGCAGCCGGGTGGGCGTTCCAAAGGATGGAAGAGGCTGTAGGGTTTAATTGAGGAGAGTAGGAGATAACGATTTCCACAAGTTAAACGAGGTGTCCAGCTTCGACAGCTATCCCATGCCATGAGTGTATGGGCTGTTAGGCAGAGTTCAGTTCATAATGACCATAATGATCTCACGAAAGGCTCTTGGCAGGTACCGTTGGCCCCGCTACAGAAAAGAAAGCTTTTAGAACACCGACTGGGCACTGGCAATATGCCACTTTGCCTTTCGGTTTGCACAGAGCCCAGGCTACTTTCCAGAGGCTTATTAATGAGGTCCTGCTGCCACACTAGGCTTATGCAGCCACATATCTAGATAAGGCTGCAGAAAGCTGACCAGAACACCTGCACCGACTGCGGAACATTTCAGAAGCACTAATGGGGTAGGGCTCAAGACTAATCCCATAAAGTACCATCTGGGTTTGGCAGAGGCTCGCTACCTAGGGTTTTGGACCAGCCACAGGCTCCTACAACCCCAAGTAGAGAAAGTTAAAGGGGTGCAGGACACGCTGCAACCCGCAACCAAAGCTTAGGATTAGCCGGTTACTACAGGACATTTATCCAATCTTTTTCTTCCTTGGCATTTCCCCTCTCTGACCCAACAAAAACAGGGACTCCGGAGTGGTTGAAATGGATGGCAGAAATGGAAGCGGCATTCCAAGCCCTAAAGGATGCTCAGCTGAACCCGTACTCCAGGCAGAAGATTTTGAGAGGTCATTTTTGGTTCACATGGACGCATCCAAAATGGGCCTGGAAGCCATCCTTTTCCAAGACCTCGACAGGGAGGAACACCCCGTCCTGTACCTGTGCCGGAAGCTGCTACCCACTGAGAAGAAGACCTGGTGATATGCTGTGCCTCACATACTATTTCACGGGGTGGCACTTTGTCTTGGTTACATACCTCTAGCTCCTGCAGTGAATGGCACACGCAAAAGACACAAAAGCCAGGGTTACTCGTTTCCTTGAGCTGCAGGATTATTGCTTCCAGGTCATTCACCAATCTATATCATGGAAATGGAAACATGGATGTCCTCTCATGTCTTCCAGCTCTATGGAGATCCATGCTGTCCCCCATGACAAGTTGGGTCTTGGGGAGGGGGGATGTCACAGGGCTCTGGACCTATGCATGTCACCACCCTGCTCCAGTGACCATGTCAGCTCTGGCTGTTTTGACAATGAGGAGTATGTGTTTACCCACGGATCCTGGTTTCCGATCCAGACAAGGGAGAACCTGAGACCTACTTCAGACACCGTATATTGAGGCACCACCACTCACACCTCTTTGCTCGACAGCTACTTTCCCACTTTTTTTCTGTTGTTTTGTGTTTTGTTTGTTTTTTATGTAAATAAACTTTCCCCTGTGGCGTCCCCAGCCAATTCCGATGTATCCAACCTGTTTATGACCCAGTTCTGTCACACTTGTTAGCTTATGAAGGACACTGACAAAGACATATGCAGGAGGAAGGAAGTCATTTCTTCAATAATCCCTTCAAGTAAGTGAGGCAACTGGTGGAGAACAAGAAGAACAAGAAGCCGACTTCAACAACACTAGAGCAACAGAGAGAAACAGCATGATTAATGTGTAAACAACCTGCACAAACAAATCGGAGGTCAAAATTGCAGTTTGTTACTGTAAGTAATACCTCAGTATAATCAGGGAATCAAGACTCTTTAGGGTTCTAGATAAGTTCACCTGTAACTCTGAGTCTGATGCTGATGGACAGATTGTTGTTGATAGAACATCTGTAGGTTCCCTGGTCGTCCTCAGTCAGGTTGGAGATCAGTAGAGACAGATTTGCTGGAAGGTTCTTATTAAACATGTGGACTCTGTCTGTGTAGATCACCGTCCCACTGGATTCCTCAGTCCCACCTGAGTCTACACGCTCCCACTTCACACTTACAGGTCTGGTGTTGGGGTCAGAGCAGGAGCAGGGCAGGAGAACAGACTCCCTTGGGGGTCTGCTTATCTCCTTCTCCTGATGGTCTAACAGTTTACAACCTGCAGAAAGATCATATAGCACACTGTATAGTATTGCACTGTATTAGTGCTGGTTCTGTTGTTTGATTTGGACTTGAACAGAGCTGGTATTTCTTTAAATGTTCTTGGAAGAAATGTTATAATTAGGTAAAGGAGCTTCACATTATGTGAAGGTTATTGATAGTAATATATACTAAAGCTTCTCTCAATGGTCTAAGAGTTTATGAGAACTTCACTGACAACAGTGAGTTAATCTAAAAGCATTGGATCTGAAAATCATCTTCTCTAATGTTCAGCTGATATGTAGGAGAATAGAGAATGTGATGGAGATAGTGGTGGTCAGAAACAGACAGCAGCTGTATAGTTATAAGTAGAGTAACCTCTGCAGAGAGGAATGGTCCAGATTAACACTGGAGTTCAAAATTGCAGGATGAAGCAGTAGTGATGAAGACAGGAAGAGTTTTTTAAGGAACAGCTTTCTTCACCTTTAACACTGAGTCTGATGCTGATGGACTGATTGTTGTTGATAGAACATCTGTAGGTTCCCTGGTCGTCCTCAGTCAGGTTGGAGATCAGTAGAGACAGATTTGCTGGAAGGTTCTTATTAAACATGTGGACTCTGTCTGTGTAGATCACCGTCCCACTGGATTCCTCAGTCCCACCTGAGTCTACACGCTCCCACTTCACACTTACAGGTCTGGTGTTGGGGTCAGAGCAGGAGCAGGGCAGGAGAACAGACTCTCCTGGGTATCTGCTGATCTCCTTCTGCTGAGGGTCTGACAGTGAACAACCTGCAGAAATATAGAGCATTGTCTAAATTCGCTCATGTTCATTACTGTTCTTCATGGTCAAATGCAGGATCTTCAACATAAGACACAGAACCACAGAGGCTACTCATACACTATCTAGAACTAGAACACCTGGGGCAGGAGGGGTAACAAACTCTACACAGGTGAACATGCGAACAAAGAGGCAAAGCATGAGCAGATACACAGAACATTAACTAAATGTAACGTTTCCCGGGTGTTGGTTGGAAATAGACACAGACAGAATTCCCGACCTACTTTTAATAATATTCACCATGAAAAACGAACAGAATATTCTCTCTTATAAACATGGATCAGAAAGAACACGACATACAGTTAAACACTGCGACATATTTACCAGGACATGACTTACACCTGGAGAAGGGCGAGGACAGAGACAAGGAACAGGACACGTTTCAGGCAAGTGGCAAGAAAAACTCCCTTGAGAGGAACCAAGGCTCAGAAGGGGAACCCATCCTCCTCTGGTCGACACCGGAGAGTGATAAAAAGTTCAAT
>JBBIGC010000125.1:15446751-15457548 GCA_037576955.1 Lepidarchus adonis | reverse complement strand
CTCACGTGCTCTGGTCGCTATGGTAACGTGTAAACGTTCCTTTCAGAATAAGAGTTCAGTGCTGTTGTGGTGATCTCTTTTTAAAAAACAAAACAAAAAGCTTTAATTCTTTGTACGGCCCGGTACCGGCCCGGTTCGAAATGCTCCACGGGCTGGTAGCGGTCAGCGGCCCGGTGGTTGGGGACCACTGTTTTATACCATTCTAGCTAGTGTTGTGCAAGGCCATTGTGCATGGTCGCTTCTTTGTGAAATGTTTGTCCGAACCCGACCCGACCCGTCAGGTCTCAGGTCTCAGGTCTCAGTCGAGTAGCCATGCTCTAATACAGAGGAACCATCGCTGTGCCCTGGAAAATTAACAACAAAGTCTGCACCACATACACTATACTGTCATCAACAAGCGACAATCTTCACTGAATATGAAAAAATGAAATGCACTGCTTCCATATTGACAAGGGAGTCAAGGCTGCAACAGATCACCGTACTTGGTAAGCGGAATATATCATAAGAGAATCAAGACTGAATGAAGATCAGCAAGAATTCAAGATGTGACAATAGCATTTGGTATGAAGAAGTTCTAAATAAGAAAGTAACATGGAACTAAATGTGACTTTTCCACTTTTACCTACAACAGGTTTTTCCAGCAATGGTCCAACACACTAAACACACACACTAAACACACACACTAAACACATTAAACATGCTGCTTAACAGATGAGGTGAAGAAGTGTGTCTGATCTGGACCATCAGCAATCAGCAGGACATTAGCCCTTCAGCAGATCCAACTGACTTCATCTGCAGTTAAAACACAACTTCCTTTGTGATAAACGTCCTGAGTATGAACCAGACAAACACGTGTATCCCATCGAGCCAGTGAGGCATGCTGGGAAACGTGGTTTGTGCAGTGAAAGGCAACCAGGCATCAATATTTTAGTCCTCAATCTTGGCATGTGTAGGAGTAAGAAAGACTCACACTGTTCTTTTGTTTTCTCTTTTTTCTCCTTCTTCTCCCATTGTCTCCTTTCCCAGTCATCGCTCCTCTATTACTTTCTTCAACTCATCAGACAAGAATGGAAAGTTACTGGTGAAAACATACATTTTTGTTAAATTAGATTAAAGTCATGGTGATGACTGTACTACAAGATGAGCTTTTTTACTCACAGTCGTGTGAAAGTAAAACCAAAAACCAACATTTTTCTGGGGATAAGGAATGAGTAAAGTGTAAGTATGCGTCTGTATACATAATTGTTTCTAAGAAAAGTGAGTGCACCCCTCACATTTCTGTAAATATTTTATTATAACTTTTCATGGGACAACACTGAAGATATGACACTTTGATACAATGTAAAGCTTGTATAACAGTGTAAACGTGCTGTATATATATATATATATATATTGTCACTGTCATGTGTCGTCCTGTGTGTTCCAAGTGCTTTTGTTTTGATGGTCTAAGCACGTGTTGTGGTGTGCCCTTCTCTGTCACGTGTCCTTGTCATGTGGTGTTTCCCAGGTGCTGCTCGTTTGTCCTTGTGTATTTAAGTTCAGTGTGTTTCAGTCATGGTTGTGGGTTATTGTCTTAGTGTGATGCTGTTTGTGTTGGACCGTCGCATGGGCTTCTGAATTCCCTGCAGTCGTCACAGTCACTCAACCAGGCTGTGCCCACCTCTCCTGCCACTGCCCTGGTGGAGTTCTCGCTTTGCCAGGTCAGCACCATGGTCAGCGAGTGTTTGCAGGGGAATGTTTGTGCTGCCTCTTGTGCGCCGCAAAAGATGAGCCCATGGATATGTTTATCCGAACACTAACCAGTTTTGCTGTGTTTTGTCTTCTGTTTGTTCTCCCCCTCTCCTCCTCTCTTCTGTTCCCCTACTCCTCTCTTGGCTGGCTGGTCCACCTGACGCGGCCACTCACAGGCTCCAACAAGTCCTTGTGGCCTGGCTGCCCATCCCAGTACTGCCTCACCTCCAGTTGAGCGCCTCTACCTACTGTACCAGGAATAGGGCTGCGCCGCTCCAATTGAAGAGCCCAGAGGACTCTCTCTCTCTCTCTCTCTCTCTCTCTCTCTCTCTCTCTCTCTCTCTCTCTCTCTCTCTCTCTCCCTTCCCTCTCTCTTTATCTCTCTGAGTTAAGCTAACCAATTCTACCCCAAACAGACAAGGCCAATAAAAATAAACACCCACTTCCTCATCACCTAATGAGGAAACAGTCAGAGGATATTGTGAATAAATGCTGAAAATCACTCAAAAGCAAGTTAAATTATCGCTGACACCCAAAAGTCTACAGATCCCATTTCCTGTAGTATAAAGCCAGTTTTGTTGTAGGTACTCAATTCTATTAATACAATACCCAATGACTTGATAGGTTTCAACTAATGTGTAAGAAATTGAAAAATTGATGATTCTGTAAGGAAATCTGTACAACATAGAGAAGGAAGTTCTCATACAATGAACATATAGAGTCTCAGACTGATCATTAAATAAAAATAAATAATTACACTATATTATTTCTCATTTAATAATATTCTAATGTATTTTAGTATTTCAGACTATATACTTATTATTGAATAAAATACTAGAAATGATTATGTCTCCTAACATGTGTATTGGTGTTGAATGTTGATGGACAATGAAGCTCCTGCTTCACAGGCAACCCAGCGCGGTGTCAGCTGGAAAATAAACTCGTTCAAACGAAAGCTTATCGGCATCACTGAGGAGGAGGAGGTTAAGGGCAGGCTGTTGCCACGGTGATGGTTGACATAAAGCAGGGTTAATAACATGCAGTTCCCTGGAGGATCAGTGTTAATATAGCAAAGACCTAGGGGCTCCGAGATGCAAAGGGCCAAGGCCCAGGACAGCGTGACAGACTTTTTGCAGTGTGTTTAGTGGGAAATGCCATGCAGTGATAAAGAAGGCTATTGTGGTAGGAAGAGTTTTGACCCTGTGGAACTGAAGGAACTTGAAAGTCAGTGGAGTGAAGCCAGGCTCTTTGCCATTGCCTCTTATGGTCATGTATTGCGCTTCTTTCATACATTGTAGATGTAGTAGATGTACACAGCTTTTTGTCCTGATAAAGCACTTCTGCCAGTATGTGTTCACCAATGCTCATCATTTCTTCCCAGGTTTAACCTTGACCCAGAGCGCACCTGCACCGACGACAGGCTTTGGGAGGCTCTGGAAATCGCTCAGTTAAAGAACATGGTCAAAGCACTTCCAGGAGGACTAGGTCTGTCAGTGAAGGTTTCCATAAGCTTCTTAAGTGGAGATTTCTTTTTTACCTTCTAACATAAACTAAGGTATATGTATTGTGACCAGGACTATCCTTTAACAGCAGTGTGTTAATGACCCTCTCCTGTGCACCCCCAACCCTCATCCTCCATAGATGCAGTAATAACAGAGGGAGGGGAGAACTTCAGTGTGGGACAGCGTCAGCTCTTCTGTCTCGCCCGAGCCTTCGTCCGCAAGAGCAGCATCCTCATCATGGATGAAGCCACGGCTTCCATCGACATGGCCACGGTAAAAGCTATCATCTCTTTCTTTCCTTTACTTCACATCCCCTGAGCTAAAGCTGCAAACACAAAGTGACACCTTACACTTTTTGCCAGTAGAGAGCAGGACAGATTTATTCTCTCTGGCTTTGTGTTCTTCACCAAGCATTTGAAGTCTCTTTGTCTATTTATCTTCACAGGAGAACATTTTACAGAAGGTGGTGATGACAGCATTTGCTGACCGCACTGTTGTTACCATCGCAGTAAGTTTGCCGTACATTAAACACCATAAATTACTGCTGAACTGTGGGAAAGTTAGCAATGAAAGTCTTGGACCCAAATCCAAAATGTCTCTTAAAATGGTGGAAGGCATCTGTAATTCTCGCCAGGCATTAAGAGTCCCTTTCTCTCTCTTGCTGAATGCAGTAGTTCTCAAAGCAGTTCTCAGAGCTCCAGATGGTCCACGTTTTTACTCTATTCCAGCTCATAACACAGGGACAGAGCAAAAATGTTGAGCATCTCTGGGGTGAGGGGTATTGAGGACCGCACTGAGAATCACTGGCCTAAATACCACTGCTACAATCTTCTGATTTCTGCCAGCTTGTCTACTGGCCTTGAACCCACAATTTTGTTGCTGAGGACGTACTACATGATAAACTGCTTCCTTATGAGGTTGTTCATAGTATTTAAAGGAATACCTCAGTGTTTTTCAGTTTAGTCTTTAACACAGACAGTAATCTGAAGCAGCTGCCCCTCATTCAAGTTTATTGTCTTCATCAAACATATGAAACAGATTCTGTGGAACATTAATTTCAGCTAAAGTATACGGAAAGATAAAATCACTACTTTTAATACATTTTCACAGTTTAGTAAAATGTCTTTTTAATGAGCACTGTGTCCTTGTACAAGGCTTTGGTCTTTATCCTCATACTTTCTTCACATTTCTCAATCCCCATTTTGCCTGTCCTCATCCCTTTTACCTTTTCTTTCTTCTTCTTTGTCTTTTTCCCTGTCCTGACACCTTCTTCCCGCCTATTTCTCTCTGTCACTCTCTTCCTTTCCGTGGCACAGCATCTGGTCTCCTCCATCATGGAGGCGGAGCAGGTGCTGGTGTTTTCCTCTGGGATTCTGGTCGAGTGTGACAGCGCTGCCAACCTGTTAGCGCAGGAGGACAGCCTCTTCAGCATTCTCGTGCGCACGCACAAGTAACCTCGTCCGACGCTCTACCCAAGCGTCCCAGCTGGTAATCACATAAGCACCGTATGTGCCTTACAAGAAAACCTTTCTGCCCTAGCTATTGGGTCTGAGTGATATACCTGTACTTTATATTCAATATTGTTTCTATATCATTAGCAAAGAATAATTAACAATTTTATTATATATTGTTATTTTAATCCCTGAAAAAAAGAACCTACGCTTGTATAATATTAATAAAATCATTAAATGTGAGGACATTGCATTATTATTGGGTTTTTTTCAACATGGAGCATCTGTAAAGCTGTTTAATCAGTCAACAAATAGCATATAGCATTCTCCTTCCCATCTGGTAAACATAAGGCCCACCATCTATTCAGCATACAACATACCACAGTGCCTGCTGTTCATTTAAGGCTTTGTTGCTAATACCAAATTGAAGAACAGAATGGCATTATCATTTTATTAAAATACCTCAAATAAATGATCAGTATAAAACACATTTCCTGTCTATAAAGGAAGTCTACCAGCCCTTATTAGCCTTTGTTACTGGATTATCCATGTGGCTGATGTTTGTGATGTGGAAGCCAGCGTTCACACAGAATAGTTTGTATTGCTGCTGTTGTATTTGGCAGCATGGAGGATTCAGCTGCACCCACTACTGTTTGTATCCACTAGTCTGAAGAAATGTATAAAAAGGGGAGAATGGTGTGTTACTCTTCAGAGCTGGAACTTATTGTTTCCATAAACATGAGGTTTATTTCTCCATGTGACACACAGTTTGGTGTAAACTTAGATACACGTACCAGCATGAATTTAATCACACCAGAAGCTAATCCAGGGTTAACATTATTTACATACTAACTTTTGTTATTTTATGTTAGTAACTTGTGTCAGTAAAGGATCCATACAGTGCCTTCCATAATGTTTGGGACAAAGACACATTTTCAAATTCAAAATTCAAATTTTATTTGTCACATACACAGTCATACACAGTATGATGTGTAGTGAAATGCTTTTTGCGACCATCGTGACCTCAAGATACATAAACACAAATTAAAAGCAATTTAAAAGCAAAAACAATTTAAAAGCAAAAACAATTTAAGGGCAATAACACAAATTAAAAGCAATTTAAGAGTTTTTTTTTTTTTTAACTTCTAAAGAAATATAAGAATATAAAGAATATAAAACCTTATCAAACCTTATCAAAACTATCCAATATTTTTCTTTTATTTACCCATATTACCAGTATGTTTAGAATTGTTATCTTGTTTCAGGATGTTCAGAGAGTTTACTGGAAGATTTCTATACACCTCAGAATTCATTGTGCAACTACAGGACAATTACATAATCAATAAACATAAGTGTGTCTTATCAGTCCATAACACCTTTTTCCAGATTTAGTGTTTTGTGTCTTGCAGTTTAGCTTCAGTATTTCTGTTCATTAAGTCTGTTTTTGATGCAGTGGACAGTTTGAAGATTTTTCTTTACCATAGTGACGTCTCTTCAGTCATCAGCATCCTTGGCCTTCTAGTCCCTTTGCGAATAAACAGCTCACCAGTGCATTCTTTCTTCTGAATAATATTCCAGTTCTGACTTACGTGAAAATTCGAGTTACATCACACTCACACTGTAAAAAAAATGTAATTTTTTGTTCACTCAACTTCAGATTTTGAGTTAAATTACTTTTGATCCAATGCTGATTCTGAGATAACACAGATACCTATGTTTTAGCTGTAAAAACAGAGGAACCCTGATGTGAGGATTCCTGTAATAGGTTTCTTAACTTTCGTTTGCATTGCAGACTCCAAATGGGAGAAGCAGATCTATGTATCTTATTAATGCACTAATGAGACACACACTTGAGTAATCACAAACACATGTGATTATGTAAAGATTATGGTGCTGTGAAATGAGGGGGCTGGTTAAAAGTGATGTAATTTCTACATGGTGAATCTAAAATTACTACAAATGTATCTTTTAATGATATTCAGTGCCCTCAATAATATTTGAGACAAATACATTTTCCTTAATTCTTTTATTTGAAGGTATTTTCATACATTTTGATTTCACCATGTAAAAACTACAACACTTTTATACATACGCTCCCATTCTAGGTAGTGTTTGGGCATTTGACTTTACAGGGTTTGGTTAGTCAGGTGTGTTTTGTTGGTGCTTCAGTTTTTGAACACCTTTGGAGTTCGTAGCTGCCGTTGTTCTACACAGGTTGTGCCAACAGTAGAAAGCAAATAAGCTCATTTGAGAATGAAAAACATTCCTTAGTTTTAAGGATGAAAATCAACTCTGGAATATCAATAAGAAGAAAGAATGCACTGATGAGCTCAGTAATCACAAAGGCAAAAGAAGACCTCCAGTGTTGATAGCAGAAGAATCCGTACTAATGACAAATCCCCAACGCTTGTCTGACACATGGGAAACTTCTTCAGGAGGTAAGTATGTATGTATCAGAGATTACTATCCACAGAAGACTTCATGAACAGAAACACTGAGGCTGCTCTGCAACACACAAACCACTAGTTAGCCACAAAAACACGTGAAGTAATTAAGAGCCTGCAGAATTCTGGGAAAATGTCTTGTGAACAGATGAGACCAAGATCAACCAAGAGTATTGGCAAGAGGAAAATGTGGAGATGATAAGAATGTGTGGAACATGGCTGGGTGTTGTGGTTTAGGTGTATATGGCTGATATCACTTCCTTGATGATGTCACTGCTGACAGCAGTTTGACACGGGTAATTTCAGGGTGTATAGATGATATCTTGTGCCAGTAAATGCCTCCAAATGCAATGGATAAGGCTTCATCTTTACAGCAAGATAATGATTTAATATAAATACCATTGCTATGTCCCAGACATTATGGCGCCATTGGATGTTGGGTGTAATATTTTGAAAGTAGTGGAACCTAAATATATGCAAAATTAAAATAATTAATTCTGGAATGTGCATCACATTTGAATTGTTAGTTTGGCATTTTAACTGTGAAACAGAGGAAAAAATCAAGAAAAATGTGTTTTTGTCCAAAACAGGACAAAGAGGAAGGTGACATCCTTTCTGAATGGCTTCCATGTTCACACCCCGTCCTGAAACACTCTTTATAACTTGGCTGGGTGGGAAGTTTTGCCAAATTGATCACAAAAACCCTGTATTCAAATGGGCTGTTTTTGAGGCATAGATTGATTATATAAACTTTATGGACTGAGGAAAATTAACAGTGTTTCATCAGTTTGGTATTTCTCTTTAAAAATTAGGAGCTATAACGTAGGCACTGTATATACAGAGGTTTAATCACTTTCGCCCAACAAGCCATTTTAAAAATATGAAAAAACTTCATTATAACAGCTTGACCATTGCAGAATCTTTCTAAATATTTTATTTACAGTTTTTTACATTCCTACTAATCACAGTATCTGACACCTGTAAAGATGAAGGAGTTTTTTATTGTATATTGTGTTTGTCTGTTTGTGTTTTTCCCACCAGCACCGAGTTCACACCATCCTGACGGCCGACCTTGTGATTGTGATGAAGAGAGGGAGCATCTTGGAGTACGGAAAACCAGAGGTACTGATGGAGCAGGAGGACAGCATGTTTGCTTCCTTTGTGAAAGCGGACATGTAAAGACACCGACGCGGCATCGCCCGGTTCGGTTCTCAGGTGTCAAAAAAGGACTGATTTCTACCGTCCAGTCTACTCAGCCTGTAGCTTTTTATCATTTTACATCAGATTCAACAGCAGTATTTGTTTTTTTTTCCCTTTTTCTTATTCTTTGTAACTTTAAGTTGATGATACGTGTACTTTAATACTTGTGAAACAAACAGCAGCTACGTTGTCATTAGAAAACCTTGTATCTCCAAAACAGTATGTTTATTTAAAAAAAGAATTGCAATGCTTTCTTATGACAACAATGATATACTGTATTGATTGGTACCAACACTGTACAGGGTTGTCGGCGCATGAAAAAGCTGGCAAACTGTCTGTCTGTCTGTCTGTCTGATGTGCATTGCTGACTAGTTCTTTGGGACAATGTGGCACACTCAACTATGCAAAGAGATCTTTTATAACGAACAGGCCCTGCCGCATGGCACAGCTTAAATATAACGCCTTGTGCTTTCTGCGGGAGTGGCACCACCAAGATCATTTATATTTACATTACAACCTTGTATTCCAGCATTTTTAAAATAGTGCTTCACTGCTAGAGCCAAATTCTAATTTTAGCTTTATGTCGCTTATATTGCTCAGTTTTCTTTCTTCTTTTTAATATTTAATAATAATGCAGAGAAAGATGATCTGAGCTCTTTTCACAGCCAGGTGATCTACTTAACACATTGCTACCACCATTTCTACCCTGCCCCCTAATGGGGACCACTCCATGACTCTGCTCTACAGCCAGCACGACTCTGACAAACTTTTCGGAGGACACGACCCTATTTTGGCCATACATTCATCCTGCACAGGCCAAGGCAACGACCCTCCCTGCGTCAAACACACTTCACACTGCAGCCAGACTTCTGTGGACATAGTGATGTTTGCCAAACACAATTTCTATTCAAATCCACATACCACACACATACTGCATCCCCAAGGCTTTGGCCTTCGACATGTGAGAGTGTGTGTGTGTGTGTGTGTGTGTGTGTGTGCTTTTTGCATTGGACGATGGAATGATTGAAATGTAAATATGTAACTATTGTTAGTGGCATAACCATATAACATGTCATTTTACCGTGTGCCTAATTTTTTACACTTGAATAAATCTTGGTCAATTTTGAGCTTTTCAGTTATGATTTGGGTTTTTATTTCATTTTATTAACATCAGTTAAAAGAACCGGCAGCTGTTGTGTCTGTAAGATCATTTTCACATGCAATAATATGCACATTATTCCAAAAACTTTGGAGCAGAGATCCCAGACACTTTGTTACATGATGCCCCCTCCTGTTCACTGAAAATACTCAGTTCACTGTATATTCTCGTTTTTCCATTTCCAAAAAACTTGACTTTTATCCTAATCCTAGTTCTAATCTTAGCCCTGATGTCCTGTACCGCCCTCAGTAAATAAACACATATATTAATAAATGGCTATGGTCTATAGGTTCATCTGTGATAAACACTCGCCACTTTATTAGGTACATGTGTTCAATTGCTTAACACAAGAAACTAATCTGCCAGTAACTCAATGCATTTAGGCATGAAAATTTAGGTATTTCAGAAACTACTGATCTACTGGGATGTTCACACACACACACACACACACATCTCTGGGGTTTACAGAGAAGAGTGAGGGGCAGTTGTGTGGGTGAAAATGCCTGGTTGATGTCAGAGGTCAGGAGAATGAACAGACTGGTTGGAGATAATAGAAAGGCATAAGTAGCTCAAATAACCACCGGTTACAACCAATGTCTGCAGAACATCATCTCTGAACACAGAGTGGCTACAGCAGCAGAAGACCACACCAGGAGAAAACAGGCTACAGTTTGCACAGGCTCTTCAAACACAAGTCAACACACGATTGTAAAAACAAGACATGAGTTGTTTGGGCTGTGACGTTCGGGTGATGGATCCATCCTGCCTTGTGTCTACGGTTCAGGTTGGTGGTGGTGGTGTTAAGGTATGGGGGGCACCTGCAGTATTTGAGTCTCTTAGTACCAATTGAAAATCTCAGTCTACCTGACTATTGTTGCTGACTATGTCCAACACTTATTACCCGTCTTCTGATGCGTTATCCAGCAGGACAATGCACCATGTACCATCACAAAGCTCATAACATCAAACTGCTTTCTTGAAGATGACAATAAATGTTCAAAATGGCCTCCACAGTCACCAGATCTCTATCCAATACAGCTCCTTTGGGATGTGGTTGAACGGGAGATTCGTACATCAAATGTGCAGAAACTGCATGATGGTGTCATGTCAACATGGACCAACATCTCTGAGGAACGTTTCCAACAGCTTGTTGAATCTGTGCCGCAGTTCTAAAGACAAAAAGAGTCAGACCTGGTACTAACAATGTGTACCTAATAAAGTGGATGGTGAGTGTAGACAGACAGACAGACAGACAGACAGACAGACAGACAGACATAAATGATAAATAGACAAACAGACAGACAGACAGA
>JBBIGC010000125.1:15421482-15432207 GCA_037576955.1 Lepidarchus adonis | reverse complement strand
TGTGTGTGTGTGTGTGTGTGTGTGTGTGTGTGTGTGTGTGTGTGTGTGTGTGTGTGTGTGTGTGTGTGAGAATGTGTTCTGCCACCTGGCGGCCATATTCCGAGTTCGAAAGGACAAATTTGTGCAATTTACGTGAACATGACCGTAAAATCATGATGCAAAAGCATTGATAATCTTTCTAATTTAGTTATAGTAATATAGTGTTTATATTTAGATGACGTTAAGTGTACTTTTTTTATTCAGAAATGTGTTTTTTAAGCGCTGATGGCGTTCGTTGTTCCCATGATGCATTGCGCAGTGCTTTTTATTTTTACTCTTAAAATATTAAGTTCTCTTTCTCAAATACATGCACGAAAATGAATTACTATTAGGAATATATTAAGTATATTAATTGCGCTTTGTGATAAGGCCGTTTAGAAAGTTCAGTAAACTAGTAACCGTTATTGTGATGTTGGCGGTCTTTGTACAAAGGCTGTCTTCACCGAGCTAGTCGTCAGCTTTGCGCAGTGGCAGTATCGTAGCCTATGAGGTTTATCCGAGGCGCGATTATTGCTAGTTGAAAACTTTACCCAATACCCCGCCGTGACGACTTGAAATATAGTCGGCATTGGCAATTTTTGACGGTCTCTACAGAGACTGATACTTTGGTGAAAAAAGAGTCATTTAATGCTTATTAACATTTGTTACAAATTCATGGAAATTTTTGTTTGACGATCTGGGAGACTTGCTTCAAATACCCGAACGTTATTTCATAAATTTTACGTACAATGAATTACTACATTACATTAAATGTTTATTATATTTGTTACAGTTGCTGAACATCCCCAAACTTAGCGATTCCTCACTACACAAGACGCAGAAAAGTTAACACGTGTGCTTGTAACCACATTTTGACATTTGCTGCTTAATTTATTACATAGAATAATGTAAAATAAGTGAAAATGAGTCAGTAATGTACAAACATACATGTTTATTATTAACATGGATTATTATACTGTTGTTTATTAGCAGTAGTGTAGATAGGAATACTGCCATCTCTACTTTCAGTGCAGAGGCTCTGCACTTCCGGTTTAGAAGTTGGTGTCCTATTAGACACTGATTTATCACTCAAATCACAAAATTGCTGCTGTATCAAAGTTTTTTTTACAGTTACAAACTTTGCCTATTCCTCAATACACAAGACACAGAAAAGTTAATACACGTGTTTATAAGCAGCAGACTGTACTACTGCACAGCACGTGCAGAAAACCAGATTATTCCGCAAACTCAACCTCTCTTCACTGATTCCCACAGGACTGACTTTAAAGTTACTCTTCTTACCCATAAGGCACTTCGAGGTCTAACACCAACCTTCCTGTCTGATCTAATACTTATATTTAAATAAATAAATAAATAAGTTAATTAAATTATGCCTCAATTTCCAATAGTCTCACATTGCCACTTGGGGACAAATAAAGTTTTACTGAATTTAACTGAAATCGATGTTTTCGCTCACAAAATGTCTTGCGTTCTCCCTCTTCGAGGATGCTGTCTGCAAGCCCCGCCCCACGCCATGTAGTTGACCAATCACGTGCGGGAAATTTCGGCTCTTTTAAGAGAGTCGCTTAAATTAATTTATTAACACACATAATGGAAAATTAAGTAAAACATGAATCACTAATGTATAAAAATATATTTTATCAAATGTTTATTATTTAAACGGCTTATTATACTGGTGTTTGGAGGCAGTGGTATAGATAGGTAACGGTCATCTCTGATTTCAACGCTGATTCACTGAACTTCCGGTTTTGTAGCTCCGCCCATTATCTGGGGTCATATTAGACACTGATTTATCACTCAAATCACATGTTGCTGCTGCATCAAAGTTATTAAGAACATCACCAAAATCATCCTCATTACACAAGACACAGTAAAGTTAATACACGCGTTTGTAAGCAGCAGACTGCACAACTGTACAGCACGTACAGAAACCTGCAGTCAGATCACAAGGAACATACTCCAGTATATCACTAAATTCTCAGTTCTCTCTGTTTACTCCTGATTCTGACTCAAATAACACTTATATTTAAAATAAATACTTGCTCATAGGAAAATGAGCAAGAAACAGGGGAAATAAAGGGAGAGGAGAGAGAAGAAAGCAAAAAGAACTTAAACAGTAAAAGTAAAACGTGATCTGTCATCCCAACCATATACAGAGCAATTATCAAAGAATAAATTGTAAAGCTGCAGATCAAACACAGTACATAATTTTTTTTCAACTTCTGGAACAGCTTTTGAGCAAATGTCTGCATGACTTGATTGCAGCCTTTACTCTTGTCATTAGTAAACTTTTGAAAAGGCCAAATTCAAATGATGTCCAAAGCAAGGGAACCATAAACATAGAATTTCATATTACTGGCATTATCTGTAGTCATTTCCATTAGCCTATTTTACTCTATTTTCCATTCCTGGAGCATATTATGGTTCTCTGGGGAAAAACATCATTGTTTCCAGACAGTGACACTTAAGTGTCCAATCAGCGGAGAGATAGTGGACTGTGAAGCACATTAAGGTTTCTCCACCACAACTATTGCTTGTCCATAGTTCTGTCATGACACCAAACACACACCTTATGCCAGTTGTTCCTCCAAAACACACCAGGGCAACACTCCCATGATGCTCCGCGGCAGCACAGCGTCGCTACAGTACTGAAGTAGTTTTTAAGTCATTGAATGTAGATTTACAATTTTATCCTCTGCGAGATGTTTGTATTGTATTGTATTTAATTGTTTGTTAAATAATAAAAAAGGTAGTTTTTAAGAAGCCGGAACTTTACTTCAGTGGTCTTGTTTGAAAAAGTTAAACTTTCACTTCTTTACATTTGAAAGACAAACCCGTAGCCTACTTTAGAACTCTAGCGCCACCGAGTACTCATACCTGTCTGATATAATTAATATTTATATGCCAAATCGTACTCTTCGTTTACAAAATGCCCCTCCTCAGTTCGGATACAGACGTCATCGTGTAGTTGACCAATCACGTGCGGACTGAATAAAAAAAACCCTCACATGATCTTTTGCGATTCCGGGATTAAAACGACGTTTGCGCGCTGTGGCTTTAAAACTTTTCAGGGGGCGTGTCTATCGGAGACCAAACTACCGTAAGTATGCATATAGATGTGCATACATACAGTTTCAACAAAACATTTTTTGTATCTATGTATGGTTCCTCTTACAAATATTTTTATACATACACACAAATTGACTGTTTCGAAACGAAGGTACATTTTTTTTTTTACCCATTAGAATTATTGTGATTTTATCGCATCTGCATTACGGTAAACGGCTATGGGTGACGTACATTTTCTCGGCTCGCTCGGCTTCCGTAGCGTACGGAAGTGAGACGGCGTTTCATTACATGAAAGCTTGAGTATTTACACAGTGTGGAGTCAGGGTTTGAACTGTTTGATGATCGAAGCGTATGGGAGTCAGTTCTCTGACAGCAGCATCGAGCTCCTGCGCTCATTTTGAAAGAAATGAAAAGGACGAAGAATCAGAAGCGTGGCGCTGCAGTAGAAACCAACTGCGATTCCAAAAAACGATGCAGGCCGAGTGAGGATGACACGAGGCACATAGCGGCAGTGATCCTGGCTCGAGGAGGCAGTAAAGGTATTCATCTGAAGAACATCAAAACCCTCGCCGGAGTACCGCTGATCGGGTGGGTTTTAAGAGCTGCTCTGGACTCTCAGGTGTTTGACAGGTAACTTCTGGAGACACGGCTGAAAACGCCAAACACACACATACTGGGTTATAAATAATAATTTACATTTTAATACATGTCTCTTATTCTTATAATTTTTTGTGGACTACTTTACTTTTATCTATTAAAGCAGGAATATCTTATTATTTCTTGTGTAAATACTTTTATCTATTAAAAAGGAATATCTTATTATTTATTATGTAAATACTTTTTTCTATAAAAAAGCAATATCTTATTATTTCTTGTGTAAATACTTTTATCTATTAAAAAAGGAATATCTTATTTCTTGTGTAAATACTTTTATCTATTAATAAGAGGAATATCTTATTATTTTTCTTAGTACTTTGTTTGCAGCTCTTTCTGCTGTAACATTGCAATGTTCCACTTGTGGGACAATAAAAGATGATCTTATCTTAACAACAGTGCTGTTGTGTTTTCTGACTGTCTCTGCAGTGTGTGGGTGTCCACCGACCATGATGATATTCAGAGAGTGGCGGAGAACTGGGGGGCTCAGGTGCACAGGAGGAGCCCGGAAGTGTCCAAAGACACATCCTCCTCCCTAGAAACTCTACAAGAGTTCTCAAGATTCAACCCAGGTACGACTGAGGTGTTATTGCTTGAACAATTTTTCATTATTTCCCTCATTTAATCACCAAAAGTGCCCCTGTTTTAGTTTGTCACACTGAATGGTTTCATAATGTCATGAGAATAAAAGTTTTGAATCTTTTTATTTTACAAAAGCAATGACAATATAATAAGGCATGTGTCGATCGTAGCTTTCTCAAATCCTAGGTCACTTTAAATTGAGAGAGTATTTGTTAGGAACAGGAGGAAGAAGCAACGGAACAGGACGTTTTTTTTTTTTTAATTTTGATTATATATGACACACGTTTATAAGGAGATTTTGAAAGGGAGTAAAGGGGCATTAGCACAGAAAGAACCATAGTGGAACAACAGATATAAGGAGGGTCTGAGGCAGTCATGAGGCGTCCTTTCAAAGGGCCTGTTCCAAAAACTCACCAATGAACAGCATCTACAATCAAATTTTATCCTGTTGCTATTTTTCTTGAATCACATTTGTATTTATTGAGATTTAAAAATGATAATATTTTAAAAAGCAATTTTATTATACATGAAATGTAGGTAAAAATCTATTTAATGGTCAATAATGTGAACATGATAAAACATTTGAGGAGAGTAAACTCGCTGGTGCAGTGAAGACGTGGAGATGAATGCGGTTTCTTATCCCAAAAACCCTGCTTCTGAAGTGGGTAGTTTTAAGGACCTTTCTCAAGAAAAAATGGCCAGTGAGGCCTAGTGACTGTTCTGTATTGCTTTATCTGAAAGTCCTTAATATCCTGTTCTATACGGTTCTGTTTCGTTCCTGCAGAGGTGGATGTCATCTGTAACATCCAAGCTACATCTCCCTGCCTTCACCCGTACCACCTGAAGGAGGCTGTGGAGATGATGACCAAGCAAGGCTACGACTCAGTCTTCTCTGTTGTGCGCCGTCATCACTTCCGTTGGGAAGAGGTCAAAAAAGGAGGTTTGTAAACACTGAAATGGTCAGATTGGATGTTTTAATGTTTCACATTAAGCTTAACTTGCACTATAAGAAGGTTTTTAATCAATAACTAAATATAATCCTTGTTCAGGAAACCGTTTGCTTGAAGTTTAAATGACTTGGTTTACATTTACAGCATTCAGCAGAGCAACAGTGCTTTGTAATTTACAGAGAAAATATAGTAGTAAACCTAGATTTAACTTAAGAGCTGGTTGGCAACTGGGATTCTAACTGAGCTGAATTTAATTCTTTAAAAGGGAAGGGAGACCGATAGTGGTTTGTCAGGACTGATCTCATTACCAATATCAATACTAGTTAACAGGGCCGATAATATATATTTGTAACGGATATGCAAAAATAAAGCTAGAATTTTACCAACACATCTTTATTTAAATTACCTAATTTGTTTATAAATACTTAAACATTTTAAATAACATTATAAAATGTGTTCCTGTTGCAGAATTTGCTGTTGTGATCACAGTTACACTTTATCACATGTAACATTGCTGGCTCATATGGAAGTCTTGCATTCACTAAATAATCGCTCTTAAGTTGGAGTTGTTTAACAAATGCATTACACTTTTATAGGCTGACGTGATCACCATAGGATCACACTACCCATGTGAGAAATGGCCAATCAGACACTGTCCATTCTTCAGACACACTCAATAAACCTGCCAATCAACAGTTGAGTTGAACCAGGGGAACTACCAAAGGACACTGGACACTGGACCTCCAGGTCCAAAGTGGCTCATTCTTGGTTTAGGACAGGGGTCGGCAACCCGTGGCTCCGGAGCCGCATGAGGCTCTTCAGCACCTTGTTGCTCTGTTTGGCCATGACAATTTTTTTAAAAATTTCTTAATTAAACTATTAATTATATATATTATTTTTGTTAATTTTGTTAGTTATCTTGGAGTTTGAGGTGATACTTTAACATTGTGTAATTATTAGCAGTGTAAATAAATTGAAATGCTCTGGTCGCTATGGTAACGGGTAAACTGTCCGTTCAGAATAAGTGTTCAGTGCTGTTGTGGTGATCTCTGCCATGATTTTCATCCAGAATACTGGCAAAGCTGAGTCTCTAACACACTTAGATGCTACGGATTGAGATCGTTTTTTTTTTTTTAAAGTTGTAATTTTTGGTACAGCCGGTGGTTGAGGACTCCTGAATGTTTATAAGTTTATAAGCTGTGTTATGTTTTGCGGCTCCGGGCGATCTATCTTTAGTTGAAGAGGGGGCATAATGGCTCTTTTGATAGTAAAGGTTGCCGACCCCTGGTTTAGGGCATCGTCTTACTTACTTTGATAAACACCAGTTTAGATAAAAGGGTCTGTTTAGGGCTATAGCACATACATTTATATGCTATAGATCTTATGTATTCATGACTTATTGTTGAGCTAAACATTTTATTCAATGAAAATGTTCATAAAATCTGAGCAATTACAAATCAAATCCTGTAAGCTCCCACGTCTTATCCGATTCAACAGAACGCACCTGCACTGTCCCTCTGAACCTGGATCCAGCCTGCAGACCTCGTCGCCAGGACTGGAATGGAGAACTCTGTGAGAATGGATCCTTTTATTTTGCCACCAAAGAGCTTGTAGAGAAAGGACTCTTGCAGGTGAGCCATGATTTTAAATGTTGGAGACAAATGAAGAGATTGGGGATGACATTGAAGATTGCATTCAGCCACAAGAACATTGGTGAAGGAAGACAAGTTTATTAGTAGAGCTTATTATTATACACCGAGGTCATTCAATGTGCTTTACAAAAATACAATGGGTATAAATTACAGGAAATACAAAAATATAAATAAAAATTCAAACAATCTTTACAATTTTATAGAAGTAAGAAAAAATTGAGTTACAGAATTTAAAGATGTTGATATTCAATAAGGGTAAAACAGGCTGGTATTCTTCAAACATTGTGTATATAATTTATATGTATTTTTTATATATATCTCAAACCATTCAGTGACTTATAGAAAACGAGTGATACTCGATTCTGTGGGTTGTTACAAACGACTATAAGCAATTTATTTTACACTTAATTTTACATTATTTTTGGTAATAAAGTAATTTAAGCAACAAAAAATCTGAGGAGCCGTTTGGGAGCTGGAATTCTATATTGTAGTGAATGATCGGAGCCGGCCTTTTTGTTCTCGATAATTATTTCTGTTGAAACCACACATGATTGGTCAACTACACAACATGTGACGTGTCTGCACTGAGCAGGATGGGGAGGGGCAGGGTTACAGACATAGAGCGAGAGAGACATTTTGTGAATACAAGTATTAATTATATCAGACAAGTGGTAGAGCAAGGTGCTAGAGCTCCAAGTTCCTTATAGCTAAGAATGGAAACTTGTACTTGATCAGTGTACATCCCTGTACTTGATCAGTGAAGAGAAAAGAGAATTAAAGTTATATGCCAGAGTTTATGGTCCCTGTTAAGTAATCTGGCTGCAGTTTTCTACATGCGCTGTACAGTAGTGCAGTCTGCTGCTTATAAACATGTGTCTTTAGGGTTGTTCAGCAACTGTAAAAAAAACATAGCTTTGATGCAGTGGAAACATGTGATTTGATTTAGAAATCAGTGTCTAATATGACACCCAGATAATGGGCAGGTGTCATATTAATTAATTTAAGCAATAAAATATAGGAGTAGCTGTTTGGGAGCCGAAAGAACGGTCTCTCTTAAAGGCCAGAATCCCCATCACTAATCAACACCAAATGAGCTTAGTAGCTAGCGCCTCCGTGCAAATTTTGTTGTTCTTGTTCAGATTTTAAACTGCATTCAGCATCTCTTAAAAATTCTCAGCCCTTTACTCACTTTACATTACATCCTAGTGTATAACACGAGCTGGAAAAAGGTCAATTAACACAAATAAAAGGAACAGAAGTTTATTGTTGGTTGGGTAAGTTTTACATTTTCGTTTGATGGGACCATCAAACTAACCCTAACCCTAGATATGATCAGACTGAGCTAAATCCAGAACATTGACTGAAGGAACATGGAGACCCTTACTGAGAACCAAATCCAGTGTATGATCTTGGGTGTGAGTTGATATGTCTAGGAGCCCAATTAATTTTTTGGAAGTGCTTTCATTGGTTTAAGTCAACATGAATATTAAAATCACTTATAATAAAGGAAGTAAAGTATGTAGAAATTATTGACAGGATTTCTGCGAATTTATCAATAACGTTTGTACAGACAATCGTAGGAACTGAAATTACCAAGTGAGATACTGCGGTACCTCAACTGTAGTGTAACCGTGTTTCACTGAGAAATAAGAAATCCAGCTGGTGTGTTAAGATGAGGTCATTAACTAAAAGTAACTTCTTGTTCAGAGAAGGAATGTTGAGTAAAGCTAGTTTTAAAGTGGTGGGTCGAGGTATCATACTCTGAGGCTTGTGGGTTATACATTGTAAATTGGAGCAGTTGGCTCACGAGGCTTTACCCACCCCGGTTAAATCTGTTCACAGTTATAACTGGAATAGTCGCAGCTTGTCCTGAGATGGATCATCTCCTATCTGAGCAAGGACCTTGTATGTATCAGTCATCCCTGCTGTCGCTGTGGCAGTGGATGTAAAGTTCTCACTGTAGGTGGAGAAAGCTATGGGAGACAGGGAGGGGGACAACGTTTTGGTGGTGATGGTGCTGGTCTCTTCTTGGGGAATGCTTGTGGCCTAGTAGCAAGAGAGATGGTGAGCTTAGTTCTTGCAGATGCCCAGACCGTCCATTTTTCTTTGAGAGCAGAAGAAAAGTGGAGTGGTTGAGAATGGAGTTCACAGCTCTCTTCATGTGGTTGAGATTCAGGGTCAGCGTGTTTGAGCTACTGCTTGTTGTCTTTTCCAGTCGCGTCACAGTGATGTTGGACCTCGTTCTTCAGAGAACTGTGGCCATGTATGTTAGTCTTGGTGTTTCTAGAGTCACCAAACTTTTAAATCTGGGGTCATACAACATGTAAGGCCCTCTGACAAATTGTAACTCTGACTCCCTGTAAGCTTTCATTCTTCATTCTTTCATTCCTCAAACCATTACTCATAGCGCCTTAGGATATTCCTTATCATAAACAAAATGTACCTGCTTCAAGGACGAAACAGAAGACCATCTCATTTACTCGCATCATATCACCTGATTGACTCTCCAAACTGCTGAGTCATACAGACTCTGTGGCGCTCTCTGAAATCTGGTTAAAACTGGTCATTCATGTCCTGAGTTCATAAGACTATTGACATACTTCAGTCTGTGTGCTCAGACTTCAAACTCCTTTTGGGACGTCTGAGTTCCGTCTCTCTCACTCTCACTCTGAAAAACCTTTGATAATTAGTTTGGTGACACTCAATCTGCCTCTGTCCCAGAATCTTGTATTGCAGTAACCTTTTTTAACTGAATCTGTAGATCATTAATCACCATGGTGAAATTCAACCACTCTTCGATATGAGAACCGATTATAACCCAGTTTCTTAAAATGGGACATTGTACAATGATTAGCAAATTTAGTGAACCCAAGTATACTGAAATTATAACAATGTTGAAATGTTGAATATGAAACATAAATGCTCATTTACAAGTGGATGCCAAACAAAATGTTTGGGACAGGGTCATGTCTTTGTAGCATCTGCTGTTTTCTTAATAACACTAAGCGTTTAAGAATTGAAGAAACTCATCTCAAGTTTTAAAAGTGACATGTTGTCCCATTCTTGCCATATTTACAATTTCATCTGCTCAGCAGTTGGGGTATCTGTAGTGGTATTCTTTGTTTAATCATTCATCACATTTCAGTGGACTATGAGCAGTCCACAATGCTTCAGAGTGCGCAAATGTATGTGCACTCGTCACAGATGTTTGCTTTTTAAGTGTTTATAACTGGAGCTGGATGGTCTCACTCCTGTTTAGCCAAGCTTAAAGATTTCCACAAAGAATTACACAATTTTATTTTGACAGATAACAGGACAGAGAAGCCAGTGACACTTCTAGATCATGTTCATATATGGATTCTTGTTTGGATGATGCATTGGTTTAGGGAGGTGTCCATGAGCCCACGCAGTGATTTCCACTACAGAACACGGTGTTTTTAATGAAGGTCCCAGAGATCATAGCCCTTGGTTTTCAGCCTTGGCCCTTGCATACAGAGATTTCTCTGTATTCTCTGAATCTTAAAAGGATGATATGTACTGTAGATATTGAAATCCCCAAATTCTTTACAATTTCAATGGTTTTTATTCATTTATTTATTACTGAACCCCCACTCAAACTTTATTCTGAGAGACTCTTGACTTTCAGGGATGCTCTTTTTATGCTCTGTAATGACTGATCTAATTAACTGAGAGATATTCTACTATGGCGTCACATCAATGCCAAAACTAGAGCGCGCAAAATCGCTTGCCGCAAAAAAATCGCAGGCGTAAATTTCATA
>JBBIGC010000125.1:15398287-15420558 GCA_037576955.1 Lepidarchus adonis | reverse complement strand
TTTAATGTATATTGCATTTTATAGTTGAAATGAGGAAATAAGTAGAACAGGTGATTGTTATTGTATAAGATGCTTAGCTGCTACAGATACAAATTTCAGAAAGTCTCAATGCGTGGATTGGTTTATTAACTTGCTCAAGGACAAAAAGTCAATATAAAATTTTATAATACTTCTTCTATTTATTTGAAACATAAATTATTTATGTTTATTTCACAAGTTGATAAAATCAAGAGTAACTATAAAATGGTTACGGACTCTGCATCTGAACAATGACTAGTCATTTATGTAGAGTACATACCTTTCTCAAAGCTGGGACTGGAAACTTCATTGCCCTTCAATTGTGTGGTTATTTATGATTACAAATCAGTTGCTTATTTCTTTAAACTATGAGCAGAATACATGAACATTTGACTTTGAAATATCATTTTCTTGACGTGAGACAGCATAATGCTAAAAAATTGCAAATTTTTGGCTTGATTTATGACCATAATTAAAATATGTAACATCAGTTTGCCTTGAAATTTTCTGGCAATCAGAAGCTGTCATACCTGCACCTGTTAAGTGTGGCAAATGCATGGTAGTGGGTATTATTTTTTATTTATCAACATATAACCTTAAAAAAGTAAAACATTTAGAAATACTGTTTTTTTTTTGGTATGAATTACTCCATAAACCTACAACTTGGTATAAGCTACTAACAGTGGTCAATGGTTTATTTTTTGTATGGTTTCATCTCTCTTAAATCTAAATATTTTCCTGCTTTCTTTCATAGGGAGGGCAGATGGCCTACTTTGAGATGCTGCCTGAGTACAGTGTCGATATTGATGTTGACATAGATTGGCCTGTTGCGGAACAAAGAGTTCTAAGGTAAAATTAACGCTAAGTTAATGCTAACACCTGCCATTGTTGCGTGTTAAAACCTTTTGCACTGTATGCATGTGGCCACATTCTTATTTTCTTTTCTCACTGAGCTACCGCAGCCCTAAAGATCAACATCCCGGGGTGTGTATGTATGTTTTATTCAGGTTTGGTTACTTTGGCAAGGACGAGCCGGAGTTGGTGCAGCTGCTTCTGTGCAACGTGTCTGGAGGTCTGACGGATGGACAAGTATATATATCTGCGAGTGGAGAAGAGATGCTTTCTACTAACGACAGAGATTTGTCTGGGATCAGCATGTTACAAAAAGAAGGAATGAAGGTAGGTTTGGTAGAAGATCTGATCATTGCATAGATCAGATTTGTTAAAAAGAGATTTGGGGGGTTTTGGTTGTTATATTCTTCATCAGCTTTGTGTTGACATCCCTGTGTTCCATATCTCCTCCATAAAAGCAGCAGACAGTCATGTTAAAAGTGAAAGATGATAGACATCTGGTGCTATTTATTTTATTTAGATATATTTTATTTATTTTTAACATAAAATATACACATTTTGTGGGTGTGGCTCTGATTGCCAAAGTCTGTCTGGAGCCCAAGATCATGAACATCATGAATCAACAGGGAGATTTGAGTGGAACAAAGGAACATGGAGATTGGCTTTGTAATGTGCAACTCTTCAGAGATAATTTGCTCATCTGGTTTATAACTGAAGAGTTAAGACTTTTTAGGTTCTACTGGAAATAAATCCCATTTCTGTTTGGTTCTGCAAGAACCCAGACTCACACCCAGTCTCCACCTCTCTACCCAACATGCACTATTCTCTATTGAAGTTATTCCATCTTAATCCTTACTCAGAGAGCTGATAAACTTGCTTTTGATGATTAAGTTGTTGATTGGCCCACACGTTCAGTAGGGTTTGAAAATGTGTGGTCAGTACATCTAGCAGGTGAGTTCCTGGACTCCACCACTCCATGCACCCAAGATACATAGTTATACACCCCAGTTATAGCAGTTATAGTACTGAGTGTGTTTGTCTTAAAGATTTCCTTTCATACTTCCATGACATAATACAGCCATCAATGTTCCCTGGTTAATCTCCTGATGAGGGAGTTTGGTTTTAATATTTTATATTTAATATAAACTGATGTGTACGTAACTGCCTCACATTGTATGACTGGCAGGAAACAACTTTTGCTATCTCATTTACTTTGTATTCAATTCTTCTTGTTAATCATCACAAATATAACTGATTTTTTAAAGTTTTGAAGCTATTGATAGGTTCAGCATGAAAATCTACCATCAATATTGTCCGTATACCAGCAGGGGCAATTTTTTAGCTCATGAGCAGGTATGCTAAGTGGTACGCAGAAATCTTGAACCCGTAATTTAATTTGTCTCACTATGGTGCATTTGCAGACACAACAGTCAGGTCCTTGACACTGACATTGCGCATCCACTTGTTAATTTTTTTGTTTTATTTTATTTTTTTCTAAAGAACAACAGACATTAAGCAGCTGCTTTGGCGTTTCGCCACCTGGAAACCAAGCTGAAGCGGGAAAAACTATTTTGGCTCCAAGGTTGGCTGTGGCTTGCAGCCAATGACAAATGCAATGAAACATGGTGCAAGATATGCCACACATTACAGACAAAACAAGTGTACACACAGGCTCCAAGAATTTCAGTCATCTTTTGTTTGACAAACATGAAAAGAGCAAGGAGCAAATGAACTTGGTACAAGCTGTCCAACATGAGATATCCAGTCACTCACTAGCAAGATGGCAAAACAAGCTGAATGAAGACCAAATCAAGCTTTGTAATATTTTTCTTCTCACTTTTCTTTGAGGTACTGGCCTGGTACTCAACTTAGTCACTCACTGAAAAAGTGATGTGCACCCCTGCTCATGAGGTTTATCTAGGGTGCTCTTATTACTAGTCAAAAACTATACCCAATCATTTTTAGTCTTATTGTGTTGAAAAAGTGCCTCACATTAAAGTCATGGGCATAGTTGCTGGCCCAAAAGACTTGAATTCAATTGTGTTATAATAACAGACATATTTGGCTGATGTAACTTCAACGCTATTGTGCAGCAACAGGTGAAAATTGATGGAGAGATGGGTAACCAAGGCCACTTCCTGGCAGAGAAGCAGGTGTGTGAGAGGGCAGCTAAGGAAGGACAGGATGAGCGGTACAGGGCAGAGGGATAGTGTGCAGGTGAAAGGGTAAGCTGATATAATAGAACTTGCAGGGGGTGTGGCATGTCTTATTATTAGTGGTAGTAGCAGGAGTAGTTGTCATTATTATTATTATGCATATTCTTCTTATTAATTGAATAATGCAGGCAACTATAACACAAATGTATCACAAAACACTTTCTCCTGGTGGATCATCTGGGCCACAAATGCCCAGGCCACCCTTTTATCCCAGTCTACACCTTCATGTAAAGTGGAATAAAGTATTAATTTTCTACCCACTACTACAAATTGAATCATTTTTGGTCTATGGCTACTTTACACGTTCTATTGGTAGAAAAGAAAAATGAAAAAATGAGACGCTACAGATGAGTACTGCCTTGGATGTTGAGATCCTTTTCTTTGTCTCCTTTAGCTGATCTTTATATCCTCCAGTGACAACCCGATACCAAAGCCTCTTGCAGATAAATTGTCCAAGAGGACAGGCTGTAAGATTGAGCATCTCAAGGAGCCAAAGAAAATGGAGATTGAGAGATTATTGAAGAAGATGAAGCTGGAATGGAAAGAGGTGGCCTACCTAGGTAAATATGTATTGTAATATTTTGTACTACGGCTGCAGTATTCAAATGTTTTCCCAAATACTGTCAATTTAAAAACAAATCTATATAAGAAGTGATAATTTCTGATGCTGTAGGGCTTAAGTCATGGCCTTGTTTGGTGGTTTCCCTGCTGTTTTGAAACAAAAGACTTATGAATTGTTCTAAGACACATTCTCACACCAACAGCCCATCACTATCTAGATCTTCTCCTAGCCGGATCCTGCAAAAATTAAACCATGGACTTAAGTAACCCCCAACATCCCTAAAGCAAAAATCAGGTGGTGTTCTGCTCACCTGTGACTCCTCCCTACAGGAAATGATGTGCCAGATGTGGACTGCTTGAACCTGGCCATTCTGAGTGCTGTGACCTTGGATGCGCCAATGGTGGCGCAAAATGCTGCAAACTATACGTGTCAGAGGCCCGCAGGCCGTGGAGCTCTGCGGGAGTTCATTGAGCACATTCTTCAACTGAAAAAGAGACTGAATGAGAAACAGTGTTCGATGACTTAGAATTGCGGTTGTAAGAACTACATTTTAAAATGGAATGAATGTTTTTAATTTCCATTTGAAACTGTATAGTGCAGTGAAAGTGTTTTCAGTATTATTGCATGTTTACCACAGTGGATGTTCATATAAGTTATATAAGAAAAAAGCCTATTTACAGATCATTCATCAGAACAAGTCTTTTGAGGTCGTGTTCTCTGTTTGCTGTAAAGCGAACTCTACAATTCATAGAAGGAACATCATTTAAACTTGAACACTGTGGTGGTAATGAGCCGGTTCTGGGGCAAAAACTTTTTCATTGCACTTAGACAGTGAGATTACAGTTTTCTATTACAAGACTTGACAGAATAGACCGTGAATATGGGATGATTGTTCTTTAATGCTGATCGGTTATGCATTAGGAGTACCACATGGGGAGGTTTGAACAGTTTTATTTCATGTTTACAAAACCATTTACAACCTTTCAATATCCCTTAGAATAAAATGTGCTGTTTTTGTGCCTTTAAGACATGTAAATGAATTGGCTTCTACTTAATACACATCCGTTTGTCCAGAGAATCTCATGCAGGCCATCTTCAGTCAAGCTCCATAATTATTGAGACCAGTTAAACACTACCTTTTGCCAACCTTGATAATGCATAGCATAATTCCATATATAATTATACATAATTATATATATTTTTAATTTTATTTTTATATATATATATATATATATAAAATATAATTTTTGGTTGTGGTTGTCCAAAACGCATTCATATCCTCATTAAAATGGTTCACCATTTCCAAACGAAAAGCCCAAAGATAATGAACCAAAAAAAAATTTTTCTGACCTTTTAACTCATCTTTACCAATAATTATGGAGCTGACTTTACACTGTCATCTGAATATATTGCTATATTCTGAAAAATAATTGTACTCTTTTAGGTCAAGTGAAACGACTCAATTTCACTTTTCATTTGTGGTTACTGTTCTAATGAAGTAAGTCACTGACTTCAGAGTATGAAGATGAAACACCGTCGTAGTTACTGATGATTTTAACCTTGTGGAAAGAATCAGTTACAGAAACATCAAACACTGGTCATTCTATGTGAGAGAATCTGTGAATCACAAATACTGTTTTGCCCCTCTGTATGAAATTATGTATTTTTTAATAAGATGAGCTGTAATACTCTACATGTTACACTAGGTTTGCTTTGAGAGAAATTCTGCTTTGTCTTTATCAGACTGGATTGATAAAGTCTGGCACTAGAGGGCAGTGTGGCACAAGAAATATGTGAACCCAGAACATTTGTATCTGTGAGTAGTGCTGTCCACACTGTTGCTGTTAAAGGAGTTTTAAAATAACGTCTGGTTCAGTATAGTATATTTATTAAATATTATTAATCATCAGTCACACACTTTCAGAGGAAATACGCACTTCAGAGAGAATAGTGCGTTTTTAATGGGACAATGAAAATGTTACAAAATGATTCACTATGGATCTAAGGTCAACCTTCAATGTCTGTACATTATAACCTATTGTAATATTTAAAAAATGAAGACTAATTGCTTAAAGTCAGTACAGCTTAAATGGAACATTAATATATTACACAATCATGTTCACTAAATGTGCTGCAGATGTACTAACCCAATGACAGTTTAGCATCTTTGTTTCTGAGTGTGTTCTGTGAATGGATGTGCATGTTTATTACTTTATTTCTGTATGAAGAAGGATGTCTGCGCTAATAAACAAGGAAAGGTAAATGTAAAACATGCTTTGTGCTTCATTAATCTCTGTATATGTGCTTTGAGAACTTGCACATTTGGAGGAATTTGCATATAAACTTCCTAATTGAAGAGGGTTTATTCCCTTTGCCACCGTATTATTTTAATACAACACCATGTCAACAGTTTGCTGCCTGATTTTTGGGACAATTGAATAGAACACCTTTCAAATTGACAGATCTGTATGTAAAAAACATATAGATTAGGGGTGGGACAAAATATTGATTTGACGATATATCGTCCTTTACACATGATATGATAATCGATATGCCGATAGGAAAATCAGTATTTAAATTAATAACCATTCCCCCCATTTTGACTCACCGGCGTCGCTACTTCATGACTCCTCTGGGGGGCGCTGCTCAAATGAAAGCAGGAAACTTGGGTCAAAGTTGCAGAGAAAGTTACCAACAGTGAACGCTAGGTGGAGAGACACCCCAGCCACATTTAAATTTAAGTCTAAGTCTGGGTTCACTTTGGCTTTTATACCAAAAGGAAAAGCCCATGGACTGTAAGTGTTTCATAGCGATAAATGAAGTGAACAACAACAAAAAACTCACTGTAGAGCTTCTTTGAAAAAAGGGCAACAACACAATAATAAGGGTGTAGAATTGCGCGTCCCCACCAATATCTAACATTGTCTGATCTGTCCTCATTAATTTTGATCAAATAAAAACGTAACACAAAGGGCTAGACTGTGCTCACTACCCGAGGGCCCGCACGCATCACCGTTTTGATTGGTGGAGACACGATTCGTGTTCGGGAGGTGGGTCTCATTATCTCACGTCGCTAACGTGATTGGCTATTGGCTTTTCCTGTTGCTCTGTGTCTGTAAACTTTAGCTGGCGCCAAAAAGTTCTAAAAAAATTATACATTGAGAAAGATATTACTGTATCTATTTTATTATTATTATTATTTATATATTTATTTAAAGATTATATTATATTAATTGGTTGCTTATGTTGATTATAACACCTGTTTACTCCTTTCAGTTCTCTGTTGTTTATATACTGATTAATAAGAGTTCTTTCTGAAGTAAAGTTAACATATTTTTATTAAACTGTCATTAGTTAACTTTCACATTACAGAACTCATTAACATATTCTTCAGGAAAACCCCCGTGTTTCTGTGATGTAGCGATATAACATTGTTTAGCTATATATTGATTCAGAATCACTCTTTTGTGATATTATTGTTATCGTGGGCCGTGTATTGTGTATATGGTATCATATTGTGAGATACCCTGTGATTCCCACTCCTAATATATATACATTCCAGGCCCTTTCACACCAGCTGGAAATTCTTTTTTTTAACTCAATTTTTTCTCTCTCTTATGATTACATTGAACATGTGGCCATTTTAGTGATTACTAAATTGCTGGGGCTATTTTTAACCTAATCACAATTTCTGGTGTGCTGAGAACAACACATTTCCCCTTTTTTCTGGGGGCTGGTTGCTGAGACTCGCAGTCCTAGGAGACAGATGAAGTTAATATATGATGTTCATTATTTCCTCATTTGTATTAAATCCAGTGAAAGTAGACCTCAGACCGATTTGCATAATGTACTGATTCCCATTTATAACATTAGCATTCTGGTCACAGTAGAACAAAACTTACATTATTATTATAATATGATTAGTTTCTGTACTGAGTGGAACTAAATTTATTTGAAAAAGAGCGTTTAAAATGTAGTCTATGATACATAACCTTAGATCAATAGAGTAGGGGTGAGAGCACGCTGTGTGGAGGAGAGGGGCGGAGTAAACTGGGAATAGGATGTTGAGGATGGAGCTGCCCTGCGAGAGGAGATGGGGAAGGCTGAAGAACATGGATGTGGTGAGAGAGGAGATGCTACTGCTTCCTGTGAAAGATGAAGTAGAAGGTATCTACCCTTCTCTAACACAGACTGGGTCAAAGTAGTTCTATATGTATGCAAATGATATGTAAATTAGAAGAACTATGTGTACAATTCCTAATTTGTCACAGCATAGCCAAACGACTGGTTCACAAACTACTCTCTCTCTCTCTCTCTCTCTCTCTCTCTCTCTCTCTCTCTCTCTCTCTCTCGCTCTCTCTCTCTCTCTCTTTTCTCTGGGTCGAGCCACATGCTACCCCCACATCGCCAGTGCTCTTCTCACATCCAGCTGTCTGGAACATCCCCATGCCCTACTTCTGGTTCAAGTTTACTGCTGAACTCACTCACTCCAGCTGAAGAGCCCATATCATTTCCTCCAAGAAACTGCTGCCACTCTTGTGCCCCATGCCTAGAACATCCATCACTGGGATTCTTCTTCACCTCTTCCAGATCAGCTTTAACTACCATGGACCATCTCCCTGTACTTTACGCTTTATATGTTACTCCAAGCTATAGGCTTCTAGCTTCTAGCTCTAGGAACCGAGACCATTTCATTTCCTTCGGCTCATTGTTGTTGTCCGGTGTGGACCAGAGGAGGACCTGTTCCCCATCTGAGCCTTGGTTCCTCCAAAGGTTTCTCCCTCCAGATTAGGAAGATTTTCCTTGTCTCTGTCTCATGAGTTCCTGATGCACATTTTAATTAACAATCACAGTTGAAGGTTCTACAGTAAACCAATTTCTACAAAAAAATAGAAATACGCTGTCCCAGTTTCATTTCCAGAGGCCTCACCCATGTCTGGTGGCAAAGCTTTGACCTTAAATTAATCGTATACTTCAGTAACTACAAATATCCAATGAACAGTGACCAGTAACCAGAAACTAATCCCTGATGAAGGACTAGAGCAGGGTCAGGGGTCACCAACCTTTTTAAAACGGAGAGCTACTTCATGGGTACTGATCCATACGAAGGGCGACCAGTTTGATACATGTTTGCTCAGTTTACCTTTAGTCATATATTAGTATTATTAGATATATTATTATATAATATAGAATTTTTTTTTTTGTAAATGCCTTTTTTATATTGTCATTTTCAAATCTATATAAATGTAAATGTGATTTAAGAACACAAGCAACATGATGAAAAGTAATTTTAGATGCTGTTCATTGGTTTTTCGAACAGGTCCGTGGCACCTGAACTGGACACAAACTGTCCATCATCACATGAACTATAATCAATAACTTTACCAGGAGGTTAAATGGAAGGTCAATCATGATTTCTCATAAATATTCTGTGTTCCACTTTGTCTAAAATATGAATCTGGAGGAAGAAACCTTGGGAGGAAGGGGAGCCCGTATTCCACTTGTCCACTTGGAAATGTGGAAGTATGTATAAAATAAAATACACAGGTAAGAAATAGTATGTCATCCTTTATTTTTGTTTATTTATTTTAATCTTGTGTTATTATTTTAGCCACATTATGTTTGTGAAAACCCTTGGTTTAGACCAGTTCACATTTTATAACAAATTAATGCAGAAAACCATGACATTACAAAAGGTTCAGATACTTTTTCTTGCCACTGTATCTGTTGGAATTAAACCCTCGACCATACATCTTGGCTAGATTACTTCATTTACAACGTGCAAATAGATATTAATGTTGTACCTTTTATTCGTAATGTTATTTTTGACATATTTGTCATTTATTAGTAAATAAACAAGCTTGACCCATGGTCTCTGACAGATAATATTTAGAACACGGACTGAGACTGACAGCGCGAGATTGGTGTGTGAGGGCAATGCGGCAGCTTCAATTAAGTTCCATCATTTACAATTCCACTTGCTCCCCTCAACCTGTTTGAGGGGCTGAACCCAATTAACTCTCTGTATCTGGTTCAGGACACCACCGCTCTCATGCGCTCAGACCTGAGGAGCGAGGTGACGAACCACTTATACCTTCTACACAAAGCTGCTTTCACTCACCTGTTCTATTTAATCAGTGTGTCAGGGCAAACAATACCACGGAATTAGTGAATTTCTCAGTGCAGTTGGAGACTCATGCAAGACAAATGTGTTCATATCTCACCTACAGCGCAGACTATTTTAAAGCATCGGCCTCCACAGAAGAAAATCGTACTTAAAACACAAAACCTAAAGAAAATACATTAAGAAATCCGCCAATGGAGGAGGCAAGGCAAAATAACATTTCTTAATATGCAAAAAAAACCCCACAATATAGGGATATCTATGGCAGAAATATCTTTCTAGCAAAAACAATTCAATTTCAAGGATTTTAAATATAATCTAGATTTTTCAAGATATCTTAAAAGTACATTTTGTTTTGTTTTATCTCAATTCAGCTCTTTCTCAGTACTTTGCAATTTGCAAACCGATCATATTGTATTGGACATGCAGAACTTGGAAAAAGACCAAAAAAACTAATAAACAAAAAATGATACTTCATAATACTTTCTACACACTTTTGCCAAGTGTTAATGTTTCATTGGAACGATGAAAACTTATGCAATGTGCTGCACCTGGTGAAAGAATTAGACATTCTTATGGACCAGCAGACTTTGTCACTTTGTCACTTTTTTTTAATTATGGATAATTATCACAGGTTATAACTTATCACAAAATTTGATTGCATAGCAATGTTCTTCTGAGTAAGATATTGTAAGAATATCACAAGATACACGGTTAATACCATAAATATGCACAAATGATTATCATTCTGCTACAGCTAAACTCAGAGTGGAGTGTTCTGATACCTGATTCTAGCCAGGTGTGTAATAGCATACAAAGCACCTCCGGAAACCCTGCCTCTTCTTCAGCACTACAGCAGATTTATGCTTATTGGGGATTTCCTCAGATTTTTCAACACTCTTCATAATTCAGGCCTAGAGAAGGAAACAAAATCAGAGTAATCTGATGTAAAAGAGAATAATACAGAGTCAGAACTGTGCCTATATAAAGATTTTGGTCTAAAATGTATTTTCAAGGGTGTAAAAGATCCAAAGCTCAGCTTCCTGTATTTGTAACTATTTACCAGCATCGACATTGCATCTAAAATTCAAATGATATTGCTTAAAAACCAGAGTTATTAGGTTTCACTATAATAAATAATTTCACATTAAACAGGTCTGCATGACAACATCTGTGTTAACAGAAGACCTAGTCAAATATTTACCTCAAAGATGCAGCGTAGTCAGTATTCTGTAAAATAGCTGTTTCTGTAAAGAAAATGTATAAGGTCATTGCAGTTACACTGTATATTATTTTAATATCCACTGTTTATAGCAATGTCTCAACTCCAAAAGAGAAAACCTATGCTTTGCTCCTTGGGTATTGCTTTTGGAAATTAAATTTCGAGCATACAGAAACATGATACCGGTATTTATCTTTTGCCATTCTCTCAGGGATAAGTCAAGTTAAAGTCAACATGAGAATTTGGGATAAATCCCAAAGGATGTATATGATCGATACAGTCAGAGGTGCATGACTCTTTTCATTTAGGTTTGCCGTTTGCAACCAGAACCAATTAAGAAGGATCAATTAGAGTTACGAGGCACAGCGTGTTGGGCGCAGGTGTACTTGCAGATTAAAGCACCTTCTGGTTCTTTTCATGTTATTAGAAGCCCCCGGTACCCTCCCTCCCTCCCTCAGCAAACTTCCTCTTCAGCGCCTCACCACAGAGCCTCAGGTGGGCTGAGTGTAAACTGGATTTACTTTGAGTGTTCTGAGGAGACAGGGCTTATGAGATATTTCAACTTGAAAACATGGCTCATTCTCCCCGTGACACTCCTTACCTCAGATGCAGTCAGTCAACATGCTGGATGTTATTTTGTTTTGTACTCGCTAATGAAGCTAATGTAGCTAATATGGCTAAAAGCTAATGGTAGTTTATAAGTGCCATGTTAGCATCAGAGGTGGACAGCAACGAAGTACATTTACTTGAGTACTGTACCTAAGTACAGTTTTTGAGTATTTGTACTTCACTTGAATAGACTTTTTTTTGGGAAACTTTTCATCTTTCACTTCACTACATTTAAAAGACAGAACCGTACTTTTTAGTTCACTAGATCTGTGCGGTCAAGGTTCTTGTTACTTGTTACTTTCAAAATAAACTGTACCGCACACGTGAGACCTCGCAACATTACAAACTGAGGCTTGTGATGAGTGTTGATGGGATAAATGTATATGTCAGTGCATAACATCTTGGCCCAGCCCGGCTGTGATTACAGGTATTGCTGCTACGTTCTGCATGCAGTTATGTTATGAAGTGTATTGTGGCACATTTTAAAATGCAACAGTGTATGAAACTGTGTTTGCATGTTTGCATGAAGTATGTTTCTGGCCTTTGGCATGTAGCTTTCATCATGTGACTGGTAGGGGTGCAACAATATAATGAAATCACAATTTAGTTAAATAGGAAATTTAGGCTTCATGGTTTGATAATCCCATAATACAGTATATTCAGTAAAGTAAGAGAAATTAAGATCTCATTGCTGTTTTTTATTATTTCTTAGGTACAAAATTTACATAAAAGCTTTTTTAAAGATTTAAAATAATTTTTTCTTGCAGTAAAAGAAGTTTTCATGCAATCTGGGAGTGCAGGACTGAAAAGAGCGGGAATGGGCTGTTGACTGGTATTGGTTGAATAGCACATTACAGGTAGATCAACATAATTAATAGAATGATGATGCATCATCACATGTCCATGATGCATATTGTTACATTTATGTATTGCAACATCAAGACAATTCATTGCATGTTGCACCGCTAGTTGCAACTTCAGTTTCCTGTCAATGGCATTAGCATTGCAGCTTCAGTGAAAAACTAAAGAAGAACACCAAACATCGCTTTACATAAACCCTCTTCACTTCTTGATGTTAGTTATGTAATCAGTGGTAATGCCTTCATTAGCGCAGATTCAGATATACAGTTGGCCGGTTCGTTGACTCCCCAACCATACTGTAGTAAATCTATTATCTTATGGCAGATTGCTGAGCTGTTTGCAGGTAACGGAGCAGCTCCCATTACAGCGAATGACAGTGGAGTGTCATTATCCTTGATGTAAATGGAGCACTTGCAGGGTGAGCGGGCAGTAATGTGAGGAGATGTGGGAGGCAGTCTGTCAGCAAACACCCTCACCCTGCCAACACTGAAAGACTGATGCCCCTGCAGACATTGAGGGATTGGTCATCTGACTGCAGTGCTGCCACTGAGGAGACATGAAGGTCCTTCAGTCATGCAGTGGTCAGAAGCTGATCGAGGTGATGCAGCTGTATGTTATCAGACTTCAGTGGAGGCATGTTTCTATGTTTTAAAACTTTGCTGTTGTAGACATTTATAAGCTGTGTCAGTATGATCATTTTCAGAATGCAAATAGCATCCCATAATCACATAATACTTGCCTGAAATTACACTCAATTTTTCAGTAATTTTACACTGATGTGAGGGTTTCTCTAAAAATGCCCCATAGCGAAAATACAGCAGAGTCATTTGTGTTTAGTTTTTTTTCTAAATTTAATTGCAATACAAATCCATGACTCTTTTAAAGCAAAATTGAAGATTTTCTTATTCAGGAAAGCATATAATTGTTGATCTATAGTTTTATCAATCTATTGTATTTTACCTATTGTATTGCTGTTTTTTATCAATCTATTGTGTTTTTTTTTTATTTATTTTTTTACATTTTTTACATTTGCTGTTTTAATGTAAGCACTTTGAGGTTTGCTAATGAAAAGTGTGTTATATAAAATGTATTATTATTATTATTATTAAATCCCTACATTTTTTTTTTCTTGCAGTTGGTGTTATCCAATACTTAAATCTGATCAGGGAAAGATATAAAATGTAAAACAAGTTTGTGTGATGCAACCCATTTGGTTTTAAATTTGCATAAATCTTAAATTAGCAAGACCGTGACTAGTTAGCATTTGAACTTCTTTCCTTTGTTCCTCATCCTTCTAAGCCAAATACTGCATGTTTTATACTGTCCCATTCTATCCCAGTCTCACACACATGCGGGCAGTAGTTTTAGGTTGGGGCGGCTTCTTGAAAGGTCACAGCACTTTGATTTTCACAGCTAGCTCACTCATACATCATCCACATGGGAGGTTTATTGAAGCCTGACAGCAAGCATAGCACTGATGACAGGTGCAGGGATGTTTTAGCACCTTCTAGTTTCAGCTTTTACATTCCTGTAAAAAGCCCATAGTCCCAAGATTATCATGAAGTTTGTTTGGCTATTTTCTACTAAAACCTTAACTAAATCCATTAAGCTTGCTTTACCGCAATAATTAATCTGGTTTAAATAAATCCACTCTGTATACACAGTGCATCAACCAGAGCAGACTCCAGACTTTAAAGTCTTAAGCCTGAGCAGGGCTAACTCTGGTAAAAGTAATCAGAAGTTAGCATGTATTTGTATACATTTAATGTCTTTATTTATTAATTGTTTTTTATTTAAATTTTTTTGTTCACAATTATATATGTTGAATTATTTTTAGTATTTAATTTGTTATATTTTGGTTTAATTTATGATCTAAAAATAAGCACACTTAAATGATTGGTCTGAACTTTCTTAGTTTAAATCTGTAATTAAAAAAATAATAATAATTATAAAAGATAAATCCTAGCTGGACATATTAAAAGAGTAGTTTTGTTGCTCTTCCGTTTGGAAGCCTCTGTATTACTCAGTGTCAGCCGTACAATAATGTAATAATGGCTTCTCCTCCTTGAATCTGAAAGTTATTCACACTGAAAGTCATGATTACTGGAAGGGGTAGTGAGAAAACGCTTGCAGTGTACACGCAGAGCAAGTTGTTTTCTGGAATTCATGTTTAATTCAGTTAATTGGAGATAACCACGAGCTAAGAGGCTTGTTATACCTCACAACAAGAAAAATCTAATACATTCAGACAATAAATCTTGTTCCCCTCAGGTACCATCTTGTGTATTTCTACAGTAATTACTGAATATTTAGGAGAACAGTGCTGTGTTCAACTTTAATTCTAAATTCAAATTAATGCAAAGTAATCATGCCTCTCTTAAGGGTGTTGATGGCTCTGTCCCCAGTGAAGCCAAACTCATTTGTTCCAAACAAATTAAATAACTGCTCTCCTATGGCAATACTAGAAAATATAAAGGGAAACAAAACAATGGCTTTGATTTGCTTAGTTTTTGTTTGGGTTGTATCTTAACTGATGTTCACTATGTATGTGGTGTGTATTTCTGTGCTGGAGCAGAAAGCTTTTGCTTTTATGTGCATGTGTTGCTTTCAGAGTATGGAAATAGATGTTCCTTGCTGCTCTTACCCCCATTAGTGAAGTGACCTGTTGCCTCACGAACTGGCCGTCTACATTTCTGTATGATGTTTGTTGTTGTTTTCCTACTGTAGTTTTAGCCTTTTAGCTAAACTCATGGGAACTGATTCTGTTTCTGTCCTAATGTCCTCCCTGCTAGTAAAATGCTACAGGCTCCTGTTGTTTGTGTCTGTGAATGGCATATAGTATGGAAGTGTGAGATGAAGCTTTTCATCTCCAACGATGGTCCAGTGATCCTAGCTAACACCGGTGCACCAAGGTGACTTTGACTAGCATCTGATAAAAGCTCCTATAAATTATGCATCGGCCACCTAGGCCCTGTTCTCTGGGTTGATGGGGTTTGGTGGAGGTATAGAGCAGAACACAGGGTTCAATAGCAGCCATTAGTAGAAGTCTGGAAGGCTTTCAAAGGTGAAAGCTGAAACCTGACAAAGGTTGTGGCGAGACAGAAAGGAAGCATTTTGATAACAGAGATAAAGGAGATGGAGCTGGGTCTCTCTGATTGCACAGTGTGATCTAATTACCCTGTCCATTGAACTGTGAGAGGAGAGCTGGGCAGAGGTGGGGGGTGCTTTCTGGACAGAAGTGGTCAGCATTAACCCTGCTGAGACTGTAGAGAAGTCCTCACTCTCCAGACAGCAAAGAGAATAGCTCTAGTTAGAGAATTACGCACTAGTTAGCCATCTTTTGCTGGAAACCAGGGGTGTTGGCTGATCATATAAAGATCCAGAGCTGATCCAGTGCTCAAGTAATTGTAGGATTGTACTTGTGTATCTTTTTCCACATTCCTACAAAATTAACTACTTTTTGTTAAAATAGTAATAAAAACCAGAAAAAATCATACATACAGGTACATCTAAAAAAATTCTAATATCATAAAAAATTCAAAGTGAAATTCTTATATTATATAGATTCATTACACAGAGTGAAATATGTCAAGCCTTTATTTTTTGGAATTATGATGACTATGGCTTTCAGATAATAAAACCCGAAATTCACTTTTTTTTCAGAAAATTAGAATATCACATAAATAAATATGTCATAAATAATAAAAACAGAAAAAAATAAATAAATAAATAAATAATGATATTTTAAAAAGAAGTGTCAGTCTTCTGAAAAATATGTTTATTCCTATTCACTAAATACTTGGTTGTTCCTCCTTTTGCATGAATTACTCCATCAATGTGACGTGGCATGGAGGAGATCAGCCTGTGGCTCTGCTGAGGTGTGATGGTCGTCTGCATTGTTGGGTCTGGTGTCTCTCATCTTGTTCTTGACAATAATCCATAGATTCTCTATTGGGTTCAGGTCAGGAGAGTTTGCTGGACAATCTAGCACCATAACACCCTGATCATTGAACCACCTTTGGTACCTTTGGCTGTTGACTGTGGACTTCAGAAAACACAGTGACCAACACCAGCAGATGACATGACTTCACACTGGAAACTTCACACTGGAAACTTCACACATGGATCCTGTGCCTCTTCACTCTTCCTCCAGACTCTGGGACATTGATATACAAAACCAGTTTCTTTAGCAATGACCTTTTGTGGCTTACCCTCCAGATTGAACCTTTCCACAATTTTCTGAGACAGTAAACTTTGGGTTTTATTACCTGAAAGCCATAATCATTGAAATTCCAATTCCAATTCCAATGCACCTGTATATTCGCTCACATTGAGAACAAAGGATGCTCTCACAATGTAATCTTTTTTAGTTTGCATTTTTTAAATAGAAACAATATTTCAAATGTATAAGAATACTAAAATTTTAAACCATGGTTAAAATAACATGACTTTAAACATTTTCCCTAATTAAACCATTAATGTTTTCAGTTTGGCCAGTCGGTCTGATTCATCTGTAACATTTTGCACTGGTGTGAACTTTTCTCATGTTCCAGCAGAATTTACAGAATTTGGGTCTGAGCCCCTTATGAAAAAGCCAAGGGTGACAGAGGTAAGAAAAACTCTAAAAGCAGAAAGAAACCTTGGGAGGAACCAAGGCTCAGAAGGGTTACATATCCTCCTCTGGTCGACACTGGAGAGTGATGACAGAATAATGCCCAACTGTAAAGTCATTGGTAAAACTAGCAAAAGTCAGGAACAATCAGGGTTGAAGTTGAACCAATTTTAACTGTGAAGGGAGCAGCACAATGACTGATTTGAACACAGTGGGGGGTGGGGACCGAATTTTCTCTCTCCATTGCAAGGGCACTTTACTTTTTATTTATTTATTTTTTATTCCACATTTGAAGGGCATTGATAGAGAGATAGAGATAGAGAGATAGGGATATAGAGATAGAGGTATATACAAGACCAAATCAGGTTTCTCCACTTAAGGGGCATGTATTAGGAATCACCCCTTATCAGCACTGCATCCCATTTTATCCACTGGGATAAAATGACACAGAGGGACACTTTTCTCACCCATAAGAATAGTCTGTACAGTTCTGTGTTCTACTTTCTCTACTGGAAAGGGCACCATTTGGAATGCTGTCATGTAGAGATGGCACAGATGGCATTTCAAAATGGCACCCTTTTCCATTGAGCACTGCATCATGTTTTCTTTACTAGAAGGCCACTGATTGAGACATACTTTCAAATTTTCTTGTTTTAGTGTGAAAATCACTGTTATTTACTTACTAATGGGAGCTCCCTAGAGAGAGATCAGCCATTTTTTCCAATATTTTGTGCATCTAACAGGCAAGCTTGTCTCATTTGTTCTACTCTGTAGGATTGTTTTTTAGTCATTATTATTATTTAGTCAAATTACACTACAAACCACATTTAGTAAAATGTTGAAGCCATTTAAACTAAAATATTTACCAGTTACATTCAATTTTGGCCAAGGTCTTGTAATGACAGCGAGTCATCACTGTGTACGATTGATGCATTGTTTCATGCTCTTCTCTTCTTATCATCATGTAAATCTGTATTCATCAGATCATCTTTTTCTATTGCTGCTGAGTCCAATCAATCCAATCAGTCAATGTTATTAAATTCTTGCTGGATGAAAACTTCACTGCCGTAATTTAAAATATCACTTTTTTAAATAGCCTTTGCTTATTTAAATCCACTTTTTGGAGGTAGTTTAGTGTATTAGTCACAGTGATAAAATGTTCATGATGTTCATATGTTTAAATTAGAAATGCCACTTCATCAATAATTGCAAATAATCAATGTGGAACCATAACTTTATAATGAATAGCTTACGCGGTCTAATTTGAGACCTACAAGACCTATGCAAACAAGGCGATTATGAATGGGTGTGAGAGACAGCACACATTAGTTTGTTTTGTTAAACAATCAGCAAGTGCGCCGATATTGCTTCTCTTGTCTTTCCTGAAATTGCCCTTTTTATTATAAACAGCTTCTTATTTCATGCCGGTTCAGTCTGTCATTCGTCACTCCCAATGTAACCTTTCTCCAAGTTTTAGCAGCACCACTCATTCTCTCACTTGTCATCATTTATGTCTGATTCTTGGAAAAGGCCATTAATGAAACACTCTGTAACCTTTTCCTGCCTGCACTCCTGTAATTGCCTGGGGAATTAGAAACGGGTTGGATTGAGATCAATGGTAAGGAGTGATAACACCAGTTCCTACTCCAACTCTGTTGCTTCTTTTACAAACCCAGAAAGCTCTGTGAAATAAAATCGAGGAAGGGACGGGGGTGTAAAACAGAGGAAATCTGAGATCTGTTAAGCAGAATAAAACACTGGCAATATATTACTAAGGGGAAATAGGCCTAACTGATAACATAAAAGCTTCTGTCTGCAGAACCAGTAGAGTGTAGAGAGAGAGGGAGGAAACCTTAAGTGCAGTTTTAGAGGCTATAAGGTATATCTTCCAATATTAGCGTTAAAAAATTATTCGGACAGCCTGGTGTTTAAAAGAAACCAGCTATTATTCTCCTCGCAGACGTAATGGTTATGTCGTGCAGTTTCTTCGTCTGAATGTTCTTTTGCGTATGTTACTGCACTGAGTTTGAATGATAAATCAAATGACCGTTTCCTTCCCACTGTGGGTTATGATTGACGTGGAGACGAAAGTAAAATATACAAATAAATTTTTTTTAGACTTCTCGATAGCAGAAAACATTGCAGGAGGGCAGAGCCCAGGTGATACTAAGAGAGGATTAGTGAACGGAAAGTGTGGTGGTTCATTGGAGATCAATGTTTACTACAGACCTGCTACTATTGGAGACCGGCTTCTATTTGTCGCGACATCTCTTCATCCCGGCGTTTATTGGACACTGCTGTCAATAAGAGACGGGCTATTATTAGAAGATATACAGTATTTTTGCCTCTCGCCTGCTCCAAAGCTTCAAAATGTATGAAAAGGCTTTGAACCTGATGTTAGGCCAAAAGTATTCACAATAAAAAGCCCACACATTTTGAACAGTTTAAACTGAGCCAAGGTGATTTTATTTTTAATTTTATTATCCCTTATAGTCCCACAAGTGGGAAAATTATTCTCTGCATTTAACCCATCACACGTGCACACGTGGAACAGTGGGCTGCCGTCAACAGAGGCGCCCGGGGAGCAGTGAAGTGGGGACGGTACCTTGCTCAAGGGTTCCTCAGTGGTGCCCGGGCTGGGACTTGAACCTGCAACCTTCAGATCCCAGGGGCAAAGTCCTAACCACTAGGCACCACTGCCACATTTACTAGTATTAAATAGATTTCTTTCAGAGGTGTAGAGATGTTCAGGATTGCTTTGCCCTACTGATCATGCTTTTCAGTCTGGGGGAAAGAAATCTGTTTTGCTGGGTAAAGCCTTTCTTACCACATCATTCGCATGAGATCCAACCAAAAGCACCCGAGCCCTGAGAATTAACTGTGAGGTTGGATTTTTACACAAATGCAATCCCCATTTACTGACAAAGTGGCACCCAACATGGAACCTTTGGGCACCTTTGAGGAATCAGTAACATAATTATTTATATATGGACATGACGGACATCCTTTTACTGACACATTTCAGAAGATCTTATTAAATCCAAAAAGTTTAGGAGAAGGACTGTGCCTGAAGTGCTGTTGAAGTTTTATGATTTTTGCCTTTAACTACTGTATTCTGTGATGCTCTTTAAAGGTATCACAGTCTACATCAATATTTAGATTTTTTTTTTAATAACATGGTGTTTTTAAAATGCCATATATTTTACATACAAATAGTTAAGAGTGTAGAGTTAAATAGATAATCACTTCTACCCGTTCAGTAGAGTTGTAACAATGCCATTTTGTATGGAATTTTAATCCATTGTTGTAAAAGACAACTTAATCTATCTGTGTCTCCTCTCGAATTGCAACAGCTACAACAAAAAGGACTAGGAAAGGGAACAAAAACCTAAAACTGTATGCAAAAAGTTTGAACAACCATAATCAGACAAAGATTTCTATTAATACACATCACATTCAAGAATCTCAATATGTCATCACTTTGTTCAACAATGCAATATGATGGATCTGCTTCTACACTGCCAGTGATTACTACATTCTTCAAATAATGGCTCACAACAATAATCTAATTATTTAGGCAAATCTTTTCCCAGAACCAGAGACAGACAAACAAATAAGCTTAATTCTCTTGCTTATAAATTCTGTGGCTTTAAAGAGTTAACTTGTGCAGGCAATTAAATTCACCCTTCTGATGATCCATCAGCAGGCTTGTCTTTAATCATGACCTTTAAGATGCGATCCCAAGCTTTTCCTAAATGATGAATATATGAATACTAGCTTATAATTAGTTGTGGAATATGAATCTGAAGCTAAGAAGCACTAAATGCTGCTGTACCTCTATTCACTCCTGCCAATTTAAACTGAAGGTGAACCAAGGCAGGAAACAATGCCACTAATTAGCATATTGTTATATGGTTTACTGTTTGGAAAAGCAAGGAAGGATCTAAGAATCTAAAATAGAAAAATGGCTAAAGCCACAGTTTGTAATTAATCCAGTCCTACTGATAACAATTCCAGGCTTCAACTTTGTCTCGAATAACAAGTCAAGTCATTATGGCAACAGAGGAATTGGTTGTGCACTTGTCTTGTTGAAAGTGACTGTGCCTCCATGCAGACCCGACCTGCTGGGTCGAGATAAAGTAAAACCCAAAGAACAGTCAACGGAGACATGATCCTCTTTCCAGAAGAACTCTAAAGAGGGGAGGACATGGCAGAAATGTGATTTCCCCCTTAGATGTTCTAGATGGGGTTCTTTTCCAGAAGCTTTAAAGGAATCAATGGTCAGAGCAGGTAGTGGGAACTGAGGGCAAATGCACCCATAATGATTTAAACTGCAAAAAGAGCAGGAAATCAATTCTCCCATCAGATCAAAGGAGATTCTGTGCTAAAGGCTCACATCTATTCAATGCTATGGAGCCAGAGTCCCACTCCTCAATAGTTCACGTGATGAAAAAAATCGAAAGGGCTCTGGTTATCAGAGACTCTTAAGGCACAAGAAATTAGCCAGATCTTTAGGAGCATCAGCAGCCTTAGTGAGGTGCATTATGGGAACTAGGGACCTGGAAATAGCAGGTAGTCTCATAGTTCTTGGTAACCATAGGTACTCAGATATAGTTTACCACATAGAAGCAAATGATATACGCCTTTGAGAAAGTGAAGTGTGATTATAGAGGTGTGCAAATTAGTGAAGGTAATGTCTGGTGCTGTCTCATCCTCTTGCCACATATCAATTCGTCATGGCAATATAGCTTCCAGCAGGTTGTGGTTGCTGAACTGCTGGATGTCCAGGTGGTGCTTTGAAAAGACAAAGCAGATTCACAGAATCCGGGTACAAGCCCCTAAGGAGCCAAAGGTGACAGAGGAAAAAACTCCCTAAACTGTAGGAAGAAACTTTGGGAGGAACCAAAGCTCAAAAGGGGAACCCATCCTTCTCTGGTCGACACCAGAGAGTGATAACAGACAGAGAATGTAATTAAATAAAGTACAAAGTAATTTGTACAAGCAGTTCCTTGTGTACAGGTGAACATCTGTGTTAAGATCAGGCCCATATGGGCACTCGTCAGTAGGAGTGTTCAGAATCAGAATCAGAATCAGAAAAACTTTATTGTCCCTAAGGAAATTGCTTCTGTAGCGACTGCAACATAGAGACAGTGACAAAAAATAAACATACATCTTATACTAATAAAAATACAAAG
>JBBIGC010000125.1:15371553-15398187 GCA_037576955.1 Lepidarchus adonis | reverse complement strand
CCTGCCTGCCTGCCTGCCTGCCTGCCTGCCTGCCTGCCTGTCTGTCTGTCTGTCTGTCTGTCTGTCTGTCTGTCTATTTATTTTTGTGTCAGTATCAGTACTGGCATTGGCACAGAAGTACATAAAAAATATCAGATATTTATCATCAGATTTATCATCTCTTAGTATTAGCTAAACGTCTAAATTATAATAAAATAACAATTTATTCTTAGTATTTTATTATTACAAATACATATTAGTAATGATATATGTGTATATATGAGCATGTTAATATTGTATTATTAGTAGATATTTGCTGTTTTCACAATGTCGTGAACATATCCAGGTAAGCTACACTGATCTCACAGTTGTAAAAGTATTTTTTGACCGATGCCATAATAAAAGTTCATTTCTTCCAAATATTATTCTCTCTTCAGACTCACAGTCTCATATACAAAAGTTGTTCTTTACAAAAGCAGTTATTCTTTGCTGCCCTTACATAAAGAGACCTTTCTGGTGCCTTTGTTTTTGAGAGTGTACAAAGAGCTGTCACTGTGCCAGCCATGAAAAAAGAAAAATAGGTCACAGCAATGTTTACCCTCTTTGTCCATTACAGTAGACACTGTCTTACACAGGTACGTTTGTCTTAAGGCTAAAATTCAGGTCATTTTTGTTCATAATTACATAATTATAATCTTTGAAACAAAGGTGAAAAAAGGATCTTTGAAGTGGTGCCAAGAATGGCTGCGTTTTCTTTAGATGGATATTTATTTAAAGCCACTTTTACAATTGAACAAACCTCAGTAGGTTTTGCACCATTAAAGTTTTCTCCTAGATCCATACATCCAAACTATAAACCATTTAGGAACCATTATGTTTAATATGTCAGAATAATTAGTTTCTCACTGTCCTCTGACACTTTGCAGTCAGAGACTAAATGCGGCCGAGATGACAGTCAGCTCAGGTCCTGGGACGCTCTGAAAGTGCAGGGGCGGCTGATTGGGGGGATACTGCATCGCGACCCAGGTCAGTCTGTCTTGTCAAGCTTTTTCACAGACATGCTGACCCCCTTGCTTGTCACTGATCTATTGCTTTGCAGCGTGTGACAGCTCCACAAGCCCTGCTGGGGGTGGGGGTGTTTAATCATATATTCACACGAGAACTTTCTACCAGTTTGCTTCTTCCTGCTTCAACAAAATGTCCTTTGACCAGTGGAAATTGATGTATTTCAGTTCATTATTGACTCATTTGAGCAGAAAATGTTGCAGACTGTCTACACAAGGGTCAAACTGCACAATGTTTAATGAAATAAAGGGCAAAAAATGCTCACATTGACAAAACAGGTGAGTGAAATCTAGAAAATGAATGTAAATATCCTTTTAAAAAAATTATGTTTTCTTTTTAATTTTTCGCTGTTTGGAAAGGTATTTATTCCTAAAATGCAGCAGTTGTGACCTTAAGATCCAAATATTAGCTTACATGTGTCACTGTGTATTATACACTGTGTATTATTTACTGTTTATGTGTCACACAGCTGCTACATGGCACTGAATAATTTTTCTTCACCAGTAAAAAAAAGGAGCATAATTACCATTACATACTATGTTCAGTAATATTACAGATTAATAGACAGACAGATACTTTAATGATCTCAGCGGAAATGTTCATTACATAAACACACTATAAATCACAAAGTACAGTACAATAAGGCAGTGGAATAGGAAACTGGTTCCTGTGAAGGAAGCATTCACATGTATGTAAACTGTAGGGTGTAGATATTGATGCTAGAGCGGTATGATTAGTGCAATACTAGTGATAAAAAACTATAATAGTCGTCTAATTAAGAGCATTATTAAGTGTAAGTGTAAAGAAAATATATGAGATAATTTCATTTATCCTGTTATTAGTATAGTAGTCTGTAGTCTACAGTCAGTTCAGCTCTAAACAGCAGCCACAGTGTTTACGCCTTTGTTAAAGCCTGTGACAGAGAGAGCTGTGTAGTGGGGCAGGGGAAGCTCTCTGGATGGAGAACTGAGAACAATGTTGCAGTATTTTGCGTCACACCTGAGTCATGCAGTCGATCGGTTCGATGTGCTGCTGCAATCGCCTGACCCGCAGGGAGTCTAGGACAAAAAGCAGAGGGGAGAAAAGGTCGAAGAGTAACAGCGCTGTAAGGAAAGTGAGGCCTATCGTGTTTCTTTATTGGGGGCTTTTTCGGTGGGGGAGCATTTTAACCTTAAACTGCACAGTGTGACTGTTGATTTCAGATGGAAGATGACGTGGGAGCAGAGCGCCGGCTGTGGGGTCTATTGTGATGTGAAAGGAGTGTGTATGCATGTGCTTGCATTAGTGGTTTTTGTAGTTTAAGGATGAAAATGTTATAAATATGTCAGAAAATCAGAGGATGGCACTGAAAAGTGATGTTTTTATGAATAAGCACAAACATTTAGTTTTTTTTTTTTTTTTTTACATAAATGTTAATTATAGGGTATTGTTAGATTAAGCTGACCCAGATACGTGGGTTGTTATTTGCCTTGAGTGAAGGCAGTTGACATTTGTTTTAGGAACGAGTCGATTCAGCAGAAAAAGAGCACTTTACTTTCTACGTGGACCTTGAAACTGTTATCTCCATATAGGATGCTGTTTTTCTGACTGGTGTGTAATCCAGGTATGAATATTGGTGCAAGCTGACCATAAATGGATTTCTGCTGATAAAACTCCTTGTGTGTTGTCCCCAAGAACCCGTTCCTCTGAGAAACCTTGCACGGTTCCAGATATTGTTAAGATTTATTAACAATAATAATATACTACATACAGGAGCTTCGTATGGAAAATACATATGGGACTATTATTAGGTGTTATACTACTATACAAATGTCCTTTATACCTTTTTTACCATTGTATATATTTAATATATTATTTTAAAATCACACACACACACACATATAGCTATGGGCATATTACATATAGATATTCACACATATATTATACACTAAATATATACAGTAACCTGTCCCTTCAAGGTGTGTTCACTCATGTGTGTCCGTGTCAAAGTGTCCGTGTGATTCCCCACTCCTTCACATCCTGAGAATTGGAAAATCTTTCGGAATCCATAAATTATGTTTGATTATCAGCTCTCTCCGTCCACCCAGAGGAGTGGAATTCTAGCTACCGGAACCCGATGTCAAAGGACTGCTGACAGAAGGCATTCGTCATGGGAAAGAAATGCGCTCACACATACACATGCACGGAGCCAACCAAAACACCTCCACCCATGCCTGTGCCGAGATACGTCCTGGGACAGCGCAGTGTGTCTGTTCCCTTCATCAGTCACACACTGATTTACGCAAGACTGCGGACACCGTGTCCCCCCCTTTAGATACAGGAAATTTACTTCTGTAAGAACACACTCGATCGCTGCCGAGAACCAGTCTGACACATGAACATTTTCCTGTTATTTTACCCTTTTTCCATTTCACATCCTTCAGGATTTCGGCTCTGTTTCAGAGTCGGCTTTCTATAGACTGCCTTATTGATTTACCATTAAGTTCAATGGGAGGGAAAAATCCATAACCTTCCTCTTAAATAACCATCAGCCACTGGCATGTGTGATACATTCTGATGGAATTATGCCATAGAAGATTAGATGCTCAGTGTAACACATGACAAGTTACCTAATGTGATTTTTCCCCTTCTCATTTTACAAAAAATAACACTCCATTCAGCTCCGTTCCACTTCATCAAAAATCATGTCAGCGCAAACACAAGGCTCCATCGTTGACGCAACCAGCTTTGTTCAATAGCTGCTTCTTTATACTACAGTCAGTGCACATGTGTTTCATTCATGAATGAGCATCTATGGGAAATAACGTGAGTGCTTGTGTGTATGGCTGAGGGGCAGTGGAAGAATTCAGAATGGATGTCTATGTAAATCCAGAACAAGCTATAAAGGGTTATTTTAGAAAATGCCATCGAATAATTGGATTAAACTCTATAAGGATCCGTTTTTGTGTACAGATGTGAATGTATGAGCCTTTAATTCATCTGTAGATAATTTAAAGATTTAAAGTATTTGTATGTGCAAACATATACGTGGTCAGTAAAGCTGGTTTTTAGTCTGTTCCTAATTTTCAATTATTATCCTAATATTCGGGTTCCTTGACATATAGACAGTTGAGGTAAACGCTCTGCCTATAAAGAAAGCTGTGAGCACATGATTATGTCTGACATCTTCTCTGTATCTGTTTTGAAACTTGCTGACAAATCTGCACCAAACGCCTGCCGTCAGCTAATGCGGCCTAAATGCGTCACAGCGTGCGTGGCAGGTACTTCGAGAGATGAGTGGCAGGATTTGGTCTCAGCTACCAGCCAGCAAATACCTGCTACACATCCCGTCTGTGTATTTGTGTTGCCTGTGTGAGCTCTTGTTGTTTCTGTGGTCCCATTATGTGAATACTGGTGCGGGTATCCAGCAGAGACGCAGAGCATGAAAGAATGAGATGCCTTTTGATCTCTAAATACAGCAGATCATTGTTTTTAAGTGATTGTTTTCCATTTGTTTGGGGGAGAAAATGAAAGAACAGTCTGCTCTTACTCCATCACTTGCAGATTTAAAACCAATCCCCAGTCGCCATTGTTCTTTCATCTAAAATAAGACACCCCGTATTATCTGTGTGTATCTGCCAATGGTACCGCATGTCTCCCCCAGAAGCAGTGGGGTGGATTCCAGCGCTGAATTTCCATATAGATAGACCAGCACATTAAAGTTGCCCACATTTGTGCTGCCCTCCGTTCCCTTCTGTTAGATGCTGATTGAAAGGTGCTCCTTTCATCTGTATCATCAGTCTCACCCGTCCAACCTCTCTGGCCTGCGTACGCACTGCCCGCATTACTGTTCCTGAATTGGGGGTAACCATGGTTGAACAAGCTGGGCAGCTCCAGGTTGCAGTGGGAGGAATTTGCTCCATTGGCAAGAAGAAGCTGATAGTCCGCTGTCATGTCTGGGCAGAGGAGGGAGGGCGGCCTCGCGCCGCTGATGGGCAAGTGTGAATTAAAATGCAATTAAAACAGGCAAATAAGCTCTCCCCAGAGATGCCACAGAGGAGGGGGAAAGACAAGAGATTGCTATGCTTAGGCGGAGGGGCTTGTGCCACTCTCGATTTGCATGACATTGGAGTCAACGTTTGAAGTGCAGGAGGAAAAACAGAGGATGCAGGAGAGATGCCTTCAAACGTGGATGCTGTGCAGTTCTTGGAATCTAAACACCACGCCGTTGAAACGTGGCTCACGTTTTTGTTTCACCATTCAAAGGCCTTGACGGCTCAGCACCATTGTTCTCCCCGGTCTGCTTTTGTCGCTGTTATTCCAACGTACAGAGACAATGAAACGGACAGGAAAATGCCTGAGCCATGCTCAATATTGTATTGATGGATTCTCTGCTGCAATTCTGAAGGATCGCACTGCACCCCGGGGAGCTGCACTGTCTGTGGCAGCCCCCCTCCCCCTTGTTCAACTATCCCCAACCCCCCTCCCCTGCTCTAGGGAAGGATGGGTGAAAGAAGGTGGGGGGTGTAGCAGAGCAGCATGTGGTGGTACTGGAGGGTCCTCTCCTCTCAGCAGCCACTCTCACCAGCCTGATAATGACATTGACAGTGAGAGAAGCAGGTTTAATTGCACCTCAAATACTGTAGTTAACTGAAGCTGCACAGATTATACAACAAGAGCGAAACCTCATTAACTGCAGCCATTGCTTAGCACTCTGACCAAGATGCTATCTGAGTTTTTTTTTTTTTTTTAACTGAGGGAATAATTGTTTTTATAAAACAATCGTTTGAAATCTGGTCAAATATATATTACAGGTTCGTAGATATTTTTGAATTATGATCAAGAACATTAGGAACAGCCAGCTCTCCAAAGACGTGCTGCGTTGATTTGTGAACGGGAAGGTTATGACTAATATTTTAACAATTTTAACACAAAAAAAAAAGAATTAGGGAGAAAAAAGATTTTGATGACTAAGCATGGTTAAAATTCCAGGATTATGAATGGCCTCCTCCAACCTGCAAAATTAAACGCACATTCTTTTAACTTCACCATGTCTGGAAACCGAAGCTAAAAGAGTAGCACTCCATTAAAACACATCCACTTTCACGTCATGTGCGGTTGTGATATCTGTCTGTTAGGTGGCTGGGACATAATGACCTCCCACCAAGCTGAGTTAGAATCGCTGCAGGCCCCTCTTAACATTTTCTCCTAATACCCCTCCAGCTCTCAACCAATCATCTTCTTTATCCCTTTATGGTAGGATAAATGTGACGCTTGGCTGGGCAATGGAAGGTTCTCTCTCTCTCTCTCTCTCTCTCTCTCTCTCTCTCTCTCTCTTTCTCACTCACCCTTTCTTTCTTTGGCACTCTGGTGCCAGGCACTCAATGAGCTGAGCCCTGTTTTGTGTGAAAGAGCCTGTGAGAGTCCATACTTGGAGACGCTGTGCAAAGGTTACAGTTTAACATCTCCTTGAGTGGTCCCTTACCCGAGGTCAGACCAAAGTCTACTGCTGATTGGGGAGCAATTTTGTGGATTCTCTCTAAGCAGTTAAGGACAGGGTTGGAGAATAAGCACAACAGAAGGTGAACTAATACTAGCACAAAAGGCTGTTTGTATGAGGAGCAGATAATCATGGTCAACACAGGTTTTTCTGGCTTGCCTTTTGAACAACTGGCATAGTGCTATTGGAGGTCATCCAAAGGAGGGATTTGGACAGTTCCATTAGGGAGCACGGCTGGAAATTGAGTCATGGACAGTTTTATTGAACCAGGAAGATCAGTGGCTTTAAGTCTGCATGGTTATTACATTCCTGATTATTGTTTACGGTGAAGTCCTTGTTAATCCAGCCAGTGAGATGGTCCTTGGCAAATGAATGGGACAAATGCATCAGGGAGTGGGAGGGTTGCATCAGATGGTTTGCAGGAGATTCCATTCTCCTGATTGTTGGAAGAATTAGCTAAAAGTGGGTTCACTAAGAACGATAAAAGATCCATTTATAAGATCTGGGGATTGTGCAGAAGGGTTGGTATATGGCATTTTAGAAGCTATTCAGGTGTAAAATGGAAAAGCTTGGTCGAATGGTGGTGAGGGCATTCACTCCCCAGCCGTAACCTTCAACATCGGCCATTAAACCTTGAGCCAAGATATCAAGGTCAAAACAAAGAGGAGCTTTTCGGTTATTTTCCATTAAACTAAACTGTGGCTGTGTGTGTGTGTGTGTGTGTGTGTGCGTGTGCGTGTGCGCGCGTGTGTGTGTGTGTGTGTGTGTTTTCTTCAGTGTTCTGCATTGTATTACACTGGCTCTGGTCAGTGAACCTCCGCTCTTCTCTGTCTTCACTCTCTGTAAGAATGGGGCCACAGGAAACAGTGAAACTGTATCAGTCAGAGTCACTCCTGTCCCTGAGAATCACACACGCTGGCTTCACACTAGCCAGAAATGACAATGTGCTTACATTTTCTCTTCTCTTCTTTCTCTTCTACTAATCTTGGCTTCCCTTGGCAATGAGTCTCACATGAAACAGCGAATACAGTCCCTACCTCTTCCTTCCACTTCCCTGATCTGTCTCTTCATACCAACATGTGCCAATTTATTCCCTTAAACCCTAAGGTTCATTCTTCCTCACTTCCTCACGTGACTTACATATTTAATTCACTACAGGTGCTGACTAATTTGCTGTTAGGACTAAACAAGAATTATGATTAATATCCATTTTCACTGTAACCTCAAAAATCACAAAATTTTACTTTAAAAAGAAACAGTGAGATATTAATCTATTTACACAGGATTTTTATTTAATTAATTAAACAGGAACTAATACTTCAGCAGAGCAGGCTTTTTGGTGGTTAAAATGCCTCAAACTCAAAATCACTTTTTAGCTGATCAGTAACATTACATAAATGGGCATCTTAAGACAACTCTCCACTAAACTTCTTTTTCCAGATCAATCAAAACATTTTATTGTCAGAATTAAGAGCCTGTAAACTCATAATGTATACGACCATATTCTCATTTTACACATGGAAAAGTAACCACTCACATAAAGCACAACATGCAAATGATACATTGTTAATCATCCATTAACTACGACATAAATATGACATCACCCAAAAACATTTTATACCATACGTCCAATCTAAAAAATAATTTGCAACCTCCCCCGTTAATAGAAAATTTCAACACACAAGAAACCATTGAGGAGAACAGTGGTGGGTGAAGAGGGAGGGATGTTTGTGCACTCTTGCCTTGACTGTGTCAATGTCAGGAATTGAATTTAATGACGTCCTGATAATAGATTCATTGCTTAGGTAGTTGTGACACTCAGGACCCTGTTCAGTTTCAAGCTATCGATTAAATAAAATGTGACATACAGTCATGTGAAAAAGTTAGGAAAACGTATGAAAGCCTATGTGTTTTATAACATTCTTGAATATATGAATATCTAATCATTTTTAACATGGGGAGATTAAAGTAATACAACAAAACAATTAAAACTTTTAAAAATAAAAATATTTTCAAAATTGTCTTTAAAATGTAATTCTATAAAAATGCCATTTCTGGTGAGAAATTAGGACACCCCCCTAAATTCCCAATAACAATGTTTCAAATCGCACAGGTGCAGCACATCAGGTGCACATGATTAGAACATTGTTGCTCAGCATTTTGAAGGAGGTTTGCCCTAATGAAACCACAGACATTTAGTTTCTTGTGCTCCTGACTGTTGTAGTGAGAGTGAACACCATGGTGAGATCAGAAGAGCTTTCTGAGGTCTTCAGAAAGAAGGTTGTAGAAGCATATATAGTCTGGTAAAAAGATCTCAAAAGAGTTTGTGATCAGCCATTCCACTGTCCACAGAGGTGGAGGACTTTCAACATAACTGCCAACATGCCCAGGTCTGGTCGTCCAAGCGATTTCCCCCTGAGAACAGGCTCTTCCTACTGTTGATGTGAAAGTGCAGGCCTCTACACTCAGAAAGAGACTGCACAACTTTAACTTGGATTGGATTTGCTCTCTGAGAGAAACATCAAGGCCAGAGAGAATGTAGACAAAGGGCAGGACTTCTGGAATAATGTTTTTTAGACAGATATGTCTAAAATGTATTGGGAGACCAGAACAGAGAACATAAACCAAATACAGCATCCAGGAAACGAACCTCATACTAACTGTGAAGCATGGCGGTGGAAGTGTCATGGTTTGGGGATTCTTTTGCTGCAGCAGGACCTGTTCAGCTCACCACCATAGAATCCATGGAACCAGGAATTCTACAGTGTATCTGAAGGTGCTTGAGGAACATGTGAGAGTATCTGAATTAACATGGAAGCTGAAGCAGAAATAGACCCTGCAACATGACAATGAACCAAAACACACCAGTAAATCCATCAAGGACTGAAGGCTGAAAACAAAGAAATGGAGAGTTCTGGAGTCAAAGCCCTCATCTTAATACCATTGAGAGGCTGTGGGGTGACTTTAAATGGGCTGAAACCCCTCAAACATCTCACAGCTTAAAGAATTCTGCATTTAGGGGTGGGGCAAACTTTCCTCAGACCTCAGAGACTGGTAGATGGCTACAGTAGAAGTGTCTCACTGCAGTTATTTCAGATAAAGGGGTTGACACTAGCTATAGCGTAGAGTATTCTAAATTTCTCCTCAGTTAGAATACACATTTTTGTTCAGATCTTTTGTTCTTTAGTCAGTTTTTTGTTGTTTACCTGCAATTTAATCACTTTCTGTAATAAATAAAAACAAGATTAGACATTGATATGTTAACATTTCTTAATGAAGAACTGAATATTTAATAAAGTCTCACGTGACTGCAGGTATATCTAAGTAAAAACAGCTAACTGGTGTTTGTTTCGCCAAGTATTTAACCCCTTCATTAGAAGACTTCACTAGTGGTGGGGCAGGCAAAGGAAGAATAAACTCTTGCTTTTGAAGTCTATAACAAGAACACCTGTGCAAAATGAATAAATGAGCATAGCTTGGTTGTTTTAGTGTCTGTTGGAGCATTTGATGGTGTTTTGAGTGCGAGTCACGCTCGTCTATCTAGAAGTGTTAAAGTGTTCCATAAGTGTGAGGGTCTGGGAGCATGTATACGTGTGTGGTTTGACCTTTCCATTTCAGGAATGTATTTACAGAGTGCTGAAAAGGCAGTGCTGCTCCAAGTTCTTGATAACTGATTCATGATGTAAATATCCACTGCTGAAGTTTCCCACAAACAGGCGCGTACACACAGCAGCTTTAAATTAAACAACTTCAGCCTCACAAACACGGAATAATAAAGAAGACGTCTCTCAGAGCGAACTCTGCAGCAGCACTTTACATATAGCCCTAAAGACCTCATTATCAGGCAGCAAAACCTGTGTGTGTGTGTTTCCTTTTGATTTTTCAGTACAAGGCAATTAATCAGACTTTTGCTTTTTACAGCAGTGAGCCATGAGTGTTAAAAGTAGACATTCTGCTTAAATATATAAACTCAATCAAAACATGAGGTGTCTAGGATGATGTTTGTTTCTATTAGCACCCTTATGATATTCTAATAGTATGTCAACACATATACACATGACATTATTTGGCCATTCTAGATGAAACACAGCCATATGAAGCTTGTAATAAACATATCAGCATGTATTTGTCGTTGTATATTGGCTGTTGCTCCTAGAATGCTCCATCAGTAATGTATCTAGAACTTCTAGCTGGTCTAGACTGATGTTTTTCACATATTTAATTCACTACAGGTGCTGACTAATTCGCAGTTACGACTAAACAAGTATTAAGATATTAAACTATTTAAACAGGATTTTAATTTAACTATTTAAACAGGAAATAATACTTCAGTAGCGCAAGCTTTCTGGTGGTTTAAATGCCTCAAACCCATTACTTTTTAGCTGATCAGTAACAGTACATAATAAAATGGGCATCTTTAGACATGCAAACTGAACAGTGAATTTGTGAACAACTCTCCATTAGATTTAAGATTAAACCTTTATGTATCTAGATGTCACAGGGAAACAATCCCTCTGTGTTTCCAACACTATACACAAAACATAACCTCCAAATTCCACAGATCTCAGTCTCAAGTCTGGATCCTCTGGCAACTTACAAGAATCAAGGTATCAGTTAGTGTCAGAAACCACAGGGCGCGCTTGTAGATTTTATGCCTTCAGAAGATAGAGCTATTTTGACTCAAAGAACCAAAAATATATTTTGCAGGTGGTCATAAGAGTCAAGTAGTGCCTCATCGGTGCATTTCTTACACAGTTTGAGTGTATAAAAGTCGACCATGAAAATGATTATTTATGCTGTCAATTATTTTAGGATTGCAGGAATATTTTAGTCAGGATTGGACTAAAATCTGTTTATGAAAGCATTAAGAAAAGGCTTTTCTTCTCCATTTTGTCTCAGGTTGGGTTCATAGGCTAATGCATTCATGTGCAATGAGTCTCAAAATGCTACTGATCAGATACAATAAAGTAGGGATAAGCTTTCAGCAGGAATTCAATTTCTTGAAGCGTTGGGCCATTGGAATCTTTCCAGAAATCAATAGCCCCTCACAAGGACAGGTTACTTTTAGTGCCAGTGTTGTCCCAAAGGCTGTATTTAAGCAGCTATGCTTCTGAGAAACTCAAATTATATTAGGGATTCATCAAAAACTGTGATTCATCAAAAGTTTCTGAGTGAACTTTGCAAGTTTCATATGGAAAGATTCTGCATTCATAATTCAAACTAATAATATAGACACTGCTGTCACAGTCTGAGAGTCTGAGGCTTGTGCTTAAGGCTAAATGCCATTTATAATTTGACATTTTTTATGATTTGAAATTCCTTAAAAGGGTCAGTTATAAAGATGGGTTCTAACTCATCTCTTCATGTCAAATTTCATGTTTTAAAAAAAAAACCTCTGCTTGGAAAATACACTTGTGTGGGCATTGTAGATGTCAGGACAGGAGTCAGCCTGGGCATTCTGACATGTCTGCAGCTACACAACTCCGCCAGTCTTGCTCTTTTGTGATTGTGATTTGTGATTTCCAATCATTGTGAATACCACTGCACACAGTACACCACAACGAAATTTGTGCTCTGCATTTACGGTAACCCATCACACATGCACACGTGCACACGTAGCTATCAACAGCAGTGAAGTGGGGATGGTACCTTGCTCAAGGGTTCCTCAGTGGTGCCCGGGCTGGGACTTGAACCTGCAACCTTCAGATTTCAGGGGCAAAGTCCTAACCACTAGGCCACCACTGCCTTGTACAAGATAACCCCACCTACCCATAAAGCACAGTGTTTACATAGTTTGCAGAGTTCATAGTTTCTGTCAGTTTATATCAAATCTTTTATTTTATTTAATTTTTTTTATTTTACTATTTTCAATTTATCATTTTCTTATTCACACTTCTTTACTGCTACTCAGTGACTTTATAAAGAACATTTTTCAACACAAAATTAAACTCCCCTTGGAAGCTCATGGTAAAGACGGGTAATATGCCCATGACTGGGGCACCAGTGTAGGGGAACCACTAGTAACTCATCAAAACTGCTCAAAGGAAGACAGGTTAAGAAAAACTCTAACAATTATTCCAAGTCTGTTATGGGCAAGACATTACTGGCTGCATTACACCTCCTATCACTGCATGAGTTGCTGTAAGAGTTTGGTATCACATCGGAAAGTGGGTGTACTGCTCCTAGTGGGCTGGAGGATCAAAGCAGAACTTTCCTTCCATCCTCAAAAAATGAGTTACTTTGAAGATGTTGCAGTCAGAATAATATAGCACACATATTATTAACTGAAGGTACATTTTAATGATTGATTTAAAGTCATTTTATTGTTTCTTAACCTTTGTTGTGTTCATTATAAGATAATTCTGAGCTGAACATTTATGATTGACTTTCATCGTCTACAGTATGTAACATTGTGAAAATAAGTTCAGAGAAACCCTAGTCCACTTAGAAGAGTGCCCTGAAATCTACTACAAAAAGAGAAAACCATACAGATTGGCTTCATGGACACAGAGTGCACGTGTTTGACTGTCTCCTATTGAAACTTATGGCGTTTGCTTTGCTTTTGCACTGAGGCTACTAGGCAAAGCAAGTTTATTTGCATAGCACATTATCATATGAATGAGTATAATGAGTATATATAAATGAGTATAAAATCAGAAAATGAGCAATAAAATTGGTAACAAAATTAGTAAAAAGAAGAAAAAGTAAAATGTAAACTAGAATACAGATGAATGGATGAAAGGAAGCCGTTTAATTGAAGGCATTGGAAAGCAAAGTATTATTATGCCATGTTTTGTGAATTGCCACAAACAATCAGCTGTTATTCAACTTGTTAACAATAGTCTCAGCTTTCATACTTTTTTGGGGGGTTTGAGTCTCTAAGGTGTATTCAACCAGCTTGTACCTGCACTGCCACACTAATTATGCGACCTCTTCACGCGGTGGCACACGGCAGGGAGCCCACTGCGAAGCACAAGTCCCTTTGTGCAGGTGCGTAGCCGATGGCTATAGATCCCATAGCAACGGCAGTGCCCCGTGTCTGTTTGCGTGGCATTATCTCTGCATGCAGACCTTTCTTTATGTGACATGTTTATTTTCTGCACCAGATGGGCAGTGCTTTCGGCCAGCATGATGGCAGGTATTATGTGCACATCATAGAGATGAATGGAGAAGACAGGTGTGTTAATGGCTGTCTGAACTGCACTGGGCAGAAAGGCTATGAGTATTATTATTTCCCATATCAGTGGATAACAGCAAGGAGTCGCTTTCTGTGACATTCGTGGGGAACAACCAAGTGGTCTTTCTAAAAGTTGATGAAGAATGGACAGCAACATCAACTCAAACCTCAAGTCTATGTAAACCGTCTATGTAAACAGTCCTTTGTACATAATGTTTGATTTGATGTAAAATAATTATTTCTTAATGTGGGAATTTTCCACCACTGATTAAATGCACTTGAATTAATGTTTGGATTTTCCTCCTTTTTTTCATTGTGGTCCTATATTATTTCGAAGACAAATGAATTTATTAGAAGCTAAAGAACACATCATTTTTTGTGCTTCACAAAACTGGTCACTTTTTTAGAAACACCCACCTTGTGCTAAAGAACACATCTTAATCAGGGGTGCCAATAATTATGGAGGGCGCTGTATATGTATATTTTATCCAGTGAGGTATGAATTTATATTCTTTGTGTTTTATTATACTGTATAATACCATTGAAATAGCTTTGTATAAGAAGACATCATATTTCCTCCACTTAACTTTCTCTTTGCTGCCTTTCATCCTAACTTCCTGCTGGCTGAGGACAAGTAATGGATGCCTTTTATCTCCCCTGAAATCATGCATTGAATCTGCAAAGTGTGCGCTCCATTTAAACAGTTCAGATCATGTTAGAAAATGACAGAATGGACAGGATGAATTATTTATTTCTGTTAACAGAAGTATGGTATGATATGTTGGAGACTGAAACCTGCCCATGCAATGGTTTATAATGGAATATATAAATTATATATGAATTATGCCTTTGAGGTCAAATCAAAACCTTGTAACTTTATGTTGTCAAATTAATCAAATACCATGACAGATACTATAATGATTGACAATCACAATTAAAATTCATTTTTAATGATTATTGGACCAATAGAAATAGTTAAAAATGGAAATGGAATTTGGAAAAATTCATTATTATGTTAAATTTAAGAAACTTGATCAGTCCCAAGAAGCACAGTAAAGTCCATACTGGATGGAAGAGCAAAGTAGAAACTGATAAGAAAAGGTACCAAGAGGTGAATGGCCACTTTGAAGGAGTTACAGAATGTTATGGCAAAGAGTGGCCATTGTGTCCATGTCATTGTGTCCATCCACAACTCACCATTCTCAGAGTAAAGGCCTTTAAAAACCCAATGTTTATCATCCAATTTGGGCAAACTTGAACAGTTCTGTAAAGAAGAGTGGGTAAATATCGCTCAATCTAGATCTGCAAAGTTGATTGAGAAGTATCCCAACAGACTGAAGGCTGTCATTAAATCAAAAGGCGGTTCAACACAATATTGACATTGGGGGTTATGCTTTTTCTGAAACGTAGCTGTTATATCTTTCATTTGGATGTTATAGATTGTATTGAGTAAGTAAAGCTGGGCAGAAATGTTTTTCATATTTCGATGTAAAGCAAAATAATTTTTTTTTTTATGGTTAACTGCTAGTATTCTAGTAGAAAAGTCAATTTTTGTTTAATATTTGTTTTGCAAACTAGATAATACAGCATAATCATGATATCATCACATTGCCCACCCTTAATTTTAATCTTTAAGTATTCATGGTATCATGGCAGATATATTATATTGAGCTTTTTGGTAAAAAAAAAAAAAAAAAGAAGATATACTGCTCAAATAAATTAAAGGAATTTAAGAGTATAACATCAAGGCAACAACATTTCTGTAATTTCAATCTGGTCAGTCAAGTAAGAGAGGGGGGTGTTAATCAGTTTCAGCTAAAAGGAATATTTTGAAGGGGTTGATATCTATACCCATTGTATGTCTGTCTCTCTGTGCAGTAATCATTAGCACAATCATTTCCTTCCAGGTTCAATAAAGCTTTATTTTGATTCTAATAATCAACAGTATTCAACTCATAGGTGAGTTGTCATAGTGTTTTATCCCATTGGTGGACAGTAAGCTGGACAAGTTGTTGAGAAGTATACATGCAGGCTAAAAAGATCAGGATGCTAACATTACACACACTACAGCAAGTGAACAGTTAGTTCTTAAAGTGGGTGTATTGGAAGCAAAAAAAACTTTGACAAGTGGCTTTCTGTGATGGCTAGACCACTGAATCAGATCATCTCCAAAACAGCAGGTCTTATGGAGTTTTTCAGGTCTGCAGTACCAAACTGGTGAATCAGCGACAGGATCATGGGCACCCAAGACTCGCTGTTGCTATATGGGGAGTGAATGCTAGCCCATCTGGGAAAGGTTAGTTCTGATAGAAATGTGTCAGAACACACAGAGCATCACAGTCAGAGGTGTTTTGAATGCAGGAGGAGGACCTACACAATGTTAGGCGGGGGGAGGTAATTTTATGCATACACGTTCAACCAAATTGAGTGTCTCATACACAATTTCACAAGTGCTTTCTGTCCATCTAATCCAAATTACTTGACTGTTATAATGGTGGAAAAAAACCAAGCAATTCATCTGGCTTCTCAGGTTTATGCTAAAATGAATGACCAGAGTTGTTTATTTCTGTGACATCATCAATAGTGATGCTATTTCTCAAAGGAAAATTGAAGCTAAAAAACCATCTGCTCCTTATCTCTAGTGGAGATCAACAAGAGCGTCTGGAAAAAACGGAATGAAAAGAATCGCCTATACATGACAATGAATCTTTGCATATATAAAACTCAGTGGTGCTCATTATGAAGTGGATGATATCTGTGAAATGCACCCACCAAATGAAAACCACGCTCACTGAATCACTGAAATGCTACAGCAGCTGAGAACCTTCAGTCATCTGTGGTGTTTCTAGGGTCACAGAACATGTAAGGTCCGTTATAAAGCTGACTCACTGTAAGCTGTAATTTTTATCTCTAAAGCCTTGTTATCTTAAATAGATGTCCTGATGTAATCGCCATCAAGGACAAAACGTACGTCATTTACATGAAACATGCGTCATCTCATCACGTGTTCTGGTTAAAACTGGTGATGGGAGACAACGCCCATCACACACCCATCACATGCCCACCACACGCCCACCACATGCCCATCACATGCCCACCACACACCCTTCACACGCCCACCACACGCCCATCACATGCCCATCACACGCCCATCACATGCCGACCCGTCCTGGATTTCATATAAACTCCTCATGACCTGTACTATACCAAAGATCAGCAAGCCCTCATGCCTGCCATGCTTGTTGTACGTGTATCACAAGGCATGTGACAAATAAACATCTTGAATCTCGAATCTTCAGTCTGTGTGCTCAGACTTCAGTATCAATTGGACCTCTGAATTTCACACCTCTCTCTCTCTCTCTTTCTCTCTCTCTCTCATTCAGGAGCATTTTCCAAAAACTTTTAACTTGTAACCATATTTTTGGTTTAGTTTGGTGACCTGACCTCTCCTTGAAGAACTCGATAATCACAAACATGTGGAAGCCTTTACAGCCATGACAGTCTTGTGTAACCAAGTTACATTTTTAAAGATCCAGGTCAACTTCATTCAAAAATCCATATTGTATTGTTAATTCTTATGCTTTGAGGCAAGTTGCTTACTTTGTTCTGAATGGTTGTGCAATATTGATGATGTTCTGTTTTCTAACATTAATCAATAAGGAACAGCCTAAGCTTTTGTCCTAGAAATGAATTGTATGTAAGTGATATACATTGTAGCACCACAGAAGTGAATATTTACACGGCTTATACACTCAACTAGTAATGGGCTGATGAGAATCAGGAGTGTAAAAGCCCTGTGGTCAGCGATCATTTCAATGAAACACATGAAAGGCAATGGAAATATTGATTAAATCGATGCATCAAGCCTGTAAACCATGCTAAGCCTGACAGCTTTCAATACTACTGAATACCATTTCATTCCCAGTCACCATGTAGTTTCTCTGTAAATTATTGGATTTTGTAAAAAGGCTTCAGCTTTGTTTTTTGCTCAATTCACCATTCAGTTTATTTTCAATACAAATGCAGCACATTCTATTTTCAATACTTATACCTATACCTATGTTTAGGTCATATGTACATAATACATGACTAGAATTTATTCAATTTGCACCTGAAACTGAGACAAAAATCTTAGTACATCAGGCATTTTGTAGCTCTGGCTACAAATCTTATATTTATATATCATATTTAGCTTGTGACACATTACCAGTGGATGTTTCTTTGTAGCACACGTCACTGACATCAATAGCATTATGAAGAATTTAAATCCTATTTCTACTGTAAATCTTCAGAGGCCTTGTTCACTGTATTTACAGTTTAAGGTGAAAACTGAAACGACATCTGATGGTTCTGGTCTCATCGTCCTGGGTTGTACTACTCCTGAAAGAGCCATATGACCTCAAGTTCGCACACTTTTATGTTCTTTAGTACAGGCAAGTGAGGGTGGGTGTAGCCAGAGGTGTGTTTGGGCTGGTGGTGGGCTGGGTAGATGGGGGTTGTGAGTTTGTGACAATTAGTATAAAGGAGGAAAACTTCTGTAGTGAATAAAATGGCCTAGAGTTGCATAACATGCAAATTCTTGGTTTATCTCACGGAGGAGAAGCGACTTGTCTATTTTATTGAGTAGAGAGTAAAAATTCACCAGGTGAACTGCATCAGTGAGCTTCCCACCCCTGAGCTTTCTCCTCCCTGCTCCACATAGAGTGGCTGCTCCTCCAACTAGAAATTGCAAAAAAAACTTCCAGATTAGGGAGGAAGGGTGAAGGAGCAGTTAGGATCAGTTTGTGTGTTGTTAAGCAGTTCTTCTTTGGTGAAAGTGATCAAGTTTGAGTGACATAAAGCAGAAAATGGACAAAAACATGAAAAGTACTAGAGCAAGGGTCACCAACGTGTTGCCCGGGGGCGCCAGGGTGCCCCCAAGGACCACATGAGGTTCCCTGTGGACCTGCTCCAAAAATTCCCCAATAAGCAACATCTAAAATTTTTATTTTATCCTGTTGCTATTCTTCTTTAATCTCATTTGCATATTGCATTGCATAGATTTGAAAATGACAACATAAAAAAGCATTCAAAACATGTTTATTATACATGAAGTTTAGATACTTATATATTATATATATTATTTTATATATTAATTACTGTAATTCTAGTTCAATGGTCAGTATAATGTTGGTGGAGAGTAAACTCGCTGGCACAGCGAAGATGAGCTGAATGTGGTTTCTTATCCCAAAACAGGGCAGAAAATATAAATTATTAAATGTTTCCCACCTTGTTAAGTCATTGTTGATAAAGTTATAAACGGGATCAGTAGATACACATAGATGAGTATTGTTAATCATTATTAATAATATATACTTAACTAAGGGTATACTGAGCAAATGTGTTATTTTAGAAGCATGTTTCACACTGGTTGCCCTTCGTGTAGCTCAGTACTCGTGAAGTAGCTCTCAGTTTCAAAAAGGTTGGTGACACCTGTACTACAGAGAGCAGTACAGAGGCAGATCTTGCATCTTTGGTGTTTTACCCTCTTGCCTCAAGCTTGTGCTGACCAACTGGCTCTGATATTCACACAGATCTTCAACAGATCATTAGAGCACCTGCTTAAAACCCTCCAACATCATCTTGGTACCTCCCCCAAAAAATCATGGATTTCCTCACGAACAGGACAATCTGTCAACATTAGAAACTACCCCTCCCTTACACCAGGCCAGCCGACCCCCTAACATTTTCATCACATTTTACAGAGGGACAGTTTCTTATGCTCATGCATCACTGTCTGGTAGGTAAACTGCAACAATAATCAGAATTAAAATTATGAATTATTAAAATTATAAATTCAGCAGAAAAGATAATTAAAATGCCTCCCACCACTCACAGAACGTGCTTTCTGTGGCCCATCACTATCAGAACTACGTGCCTAAATGCCAGCTTAGGCCTTAGACCTCCAGGCTTTTGACACACCTTCCCTTAGATCTAAGAACGCTCATGAGCTAAGGTCTCGCTGCTGAAGTGTCTTTATCTTTCAGAGGTGGAATTAGCTTCGCCCTGAATTTTGTACTGTACAATCTTTCATTTCTCCCACAAAGATATAAAGACACCATCAAGGGTCACAACTTTCTACAGTTATTCATTCTTCGTCCAACAATTCTTTTTATGTGACATTTAAATTTATTTTACATGTATTTCCTATAAAAATGCTTAATTAACAGCAAAGTCTACATTTGTATTTAGTTAACTGAATCAGGCAATTTCTCCTGTTTTTTTAAGGTTGTAAACCCTAGAAAAAACTACACTTTAACAATTCATACCAGGGTGTTTTTCCACTGTGCATTTACAAACAAGCACCCAGCCAAAAGGAACCAACAGAAATTATCGTTCTAGTTCTTGTTAAATTTTCCACCTGATTGAATTAACCACAATAAACATAAAGAATTTAATAGTCATTTGGATTATTTTCAGGTATATTCCTAGCCCTACCTGCCATCACTTTCAGCTGTGACATTGCTCACTGGATAGTGTCAATGCTTGTGACTCCACCATCCCGGGTTTGATCCTCAGGTGATTCCTGTTTTCGCTGTGCATGCCTGCCCTGGGATCGCTACACATGTTACCTTAGCAAATTTTTTACCTAATATGAATTCTTTATAATAGAAATCGCTAAACTGCTGCTACTGCTAATGCTACTGCTGCTATTGCTAATGCTAATGCTACTGCTGTTGCTCTGTTTTCTCATTATTAACTCATGCAAGATTAACTCATGCATGTAATGATCTTGCGGAGGCTTTATTAACAGCCATCAACATGCTAGCGTCATGTGGCATGTAAAGACACACATTAACATATCATTCTAGTTTATCTTATAGTTTTTTTGGTGCTCCTACTGCTTGTGAAATGCAGCGTACTGGCATTATGTTTTCTTGGCACCAGTCTTGTGCTTGTACTAAAAACCATAAAAGTGGAACATTCAGTGCTGGGTCGATGACTAATAGAAAATGCATAGTCCCAATTCTTTGGTGCCAAAGAGTCTGGGACTTGGGCAATGGAAAAATGCACTGTTAAATTGAGTGGCTCTTCCATACTTGAAAGTGAAGTAAAGCAACAACTTGTTTGCTTGGGGCTGGAGCCTTCTAACTAATTAACATCAAAGAGCATGAACAGCACAGAAGGCAAGACAATGCTGGCAATACTAAAACAATGGCACTGTGTTCTGAATGCAAAAGTACAACTTTTGGGAAACAGACCTGAAAGCTAAAATGTATCACTTTTAAGATGTTCTTGTATCAGCATGGGGATCAGCATTGGCAGACAAATTATTTAGCAGCTGGTATTCAGCAGAATGATGCAGGTGAAAAAAACATGCAGTCGTTGTTATTGGGTCATTGGTGTTTGGGCACAAAACCTCCCCAAAATTTTAACTTTATAAGAATAGCAGAAAAATCTTATAATTTCAGTTTATACATACATACATACATACATACATACACACACTGGGCGCCCACTTCTTCCTAAAATAGACACATTCCTAGAATGTCTACATTTGTACATCTGGTAGAGTGTTGAATTTGTAAAATCTTTGAAATAATTTTGTAACCATTTCCATCTTTATGTATCAACATTTCTTTATCATAGATCCTCACTCAAGCAATTAAAAAAAAATAATAAAAAAATAAAAATAAATGTATATATGTATCAATGTCAATTAAGACCATTACTATTGATCAATTGTTAAGGAAATTGACATAGTATAAATGCCATTTGATGGTGTCAAATGATAGAAAACTATTCTGGAAATGAAAAAAAGAGATTTCAGTGACTATCAGATTTGTGGTGAGAACAAACATGCATTTTCACAGCTTCTACAGTCTGGGAATTTTGGGTTTTTGATAACTTTAAAATGACAGTACATGCTAGTGGTCATGTGAGACATCAGAAATTATGACATTTTCAGAATCATTGCCCTTTTTCTTCAAGAAACTTGAAGAAAACTTGGTATACAGATATACAGGGACACTTCAAATACTCTCTCTATTGGATGTGGTGCCATTTCAGTGGTAACATTTGATGACCCATCTACTGTCCTCTCCATCCAAAATGGCAGATGGTGACCTATCAGTAAATGCAATTTATGGGTCAACAATACACCAGCCATCAAGAATAAGGGCAGCCCACTTGTCAGACTGAGTCGCAACAAATCATTCATAGAACCAAAAGGACAAGGGAAAAACAAACATATGGCCTTTGGATGAGGCCTTTTCTTTCTCAACAAAAGGACTACAATCTTAAAAAGCTTTACCTTTGGACGCCATTTTGCTCTGTAACATGCCCGACACTCACAAGATACATGCTGAAAGTTAATGCATCATCTTCAGACATTGCATATTTATGATGTCACTGAGAGCAGGTCTAGGGTTGATTGCTGTTTAAAGGAGAGGCAGCCTGATTGTATATTTGGAGGAGAAACCTTCGCACAGTTACCTAATGAGAGAGAAGAGATGATGCTAACATAAGTACTTAAATTGCTCACTTAATCACAGGCTGACAAAGATGAAGATGATGATGACGATGATTAAGCCTCTCCCTGTGGATCACAGATTCGATGTCAGTGCCTCTCTTTGATCACACTACCATTTCATCTATCAGCCCCTTCACCCACATTGTAACCCCCAGTATTGCCCATGACCTGTAGCTGATCTGACACATGTCTGAAGTTTGCTTGTTCATTTAGAATTGGAGTTATGACACCAATGTAGCTAATAAATAATAGAAACCATAATTACCAGTCAGCATTGTCCATACTGCATAGATAAAACAACATACAGGTGCTTAAATTTAAAATATCATGAAAAAGTTCAATAATTCTTGACATTCCTTTCAGAAAGTGAAATCCATATATTATATTGATTCATTACACATAGAGCAAAATATATTAATTAATATATAATTTATTTTGATTGTTATGGCTTACAGTTAATAAAAACCCAAAATTAACTGTCAGAATATTAGAATATTGTGAAAAAAAATCAATTTTGGAAAGTCATGATATCACATCCTCAAAAAACTTGCAAAGGTTTCCTGAGCCTTTAAATGGTCTCAGTCTGGATCAGGAGGCTACACAATCATGAGGAAGACTGCTGACTTGACAGATGTCCAGAAGACAGTCATTAGGAGGGTAAGCCACAAAAAGTCATTGCTAAAGAAGCTGGATGTTCACAGAGCTGTTTCCAAGTATATTCATAGAAATTTGATTGTACGGAAAAAGTGTGGTAAGAAAAGGAAACAGGGACAACCGCAGCCTTGAGAGGACTGCCAAGCAAAATCCATTTTTTGATTTTTGGGGGAGATTCACAAGGAGCGGACTGAGGCTGGAGTCAGTGCATCCTGAGCCAGAGACAACATCAGAATTATCTTACCTGGACTAAGGAGAAAAAAAACTTGACTGTTGCTCATTGTCCAAAGTCCTCTTTTCAGATAAATGTACATTTTGGAAATCAAGGTCCTAGAGAGAAAAAGTGGAGAAGCACAGAATCTATGTTGCTTGAAGTCCAGTGTGAAGTTTCCACAGTCAGTGATGATGTGGGGTCATGTCATATGCTGGTGTTGGTCACTGTGTTTTCTGAAGTTCACCGTCAACACAGCATCGACCAGGAGATCTTAGAGAACTTCATGCTTCTTCTGCTGAGTTGTTTTAAGTTTTAAGTTTTATGGAGATGCTGATTTCACTTCCAGCAGGACTTGGCACCTGTCCACACTGCCAAAGGAACCAAAAGCTGGTTCAACCACCAGGGTGTTACTGTGCTCGATTGGCAGCAAACTCTCCTGAGCTGAACCCCATAGAGGGTCTATGGAGTATTGTCAAGAGGAAGTTGAGAGACACCAGACCCAATAATGCAAACGACCTGAAGGCTCCAACAAACTATCATTTTGTCTATAACAATTTCACACCAGCAATAAAATATAAGTTCTGAATCAAAAATATTTCAGATAAATGAAGACCAATGCATCAATTAAAACAAACAGGTTAATTTACTTCTAGTTACTTTTTAACAGAAAATATTTCATCATAAATCCAGAATTTTCATGTACAATTGGCACAATATTAAAAGCAAATCTTTTCTGTTCTGTACATGAGGACAGAAACATTATACTCAGATTATGAGATGAGATGAGATGATTAAGTTATATTAAGTATGAAAAATATCTATTGAGACAGAGTTAACTTTCTCAGGTTAATGAAGCTAAGTTTGAGTAAAAGTCGTTGTGAACATACTCCACTACAGTTGTAATCACTGAATCTGTCATTATAATGATCAACGGATTCCATATTCAAAATGCAAAGTTATCACTAAGGTTTTCAATTGATATATATTTTTAAATCAAGTAATCATGACAAAGCTATTTCACACTACCTACATACTCTAACCGTATTCTACCAACTAAAGAAACTTGTCCTCCAGACTTGTTTGACCACCTTTGATCAATTGCATGTCCTACTCACCCCCTAACCAAACTACTTTTTCAAACTAGAGACTTTGCTGCTAATTGGTGTTTGAGTCTGTGTATTGAGATCTTTTATTGCTAGTCATATCCATAGCGATAACCTGTTATTCTCTCTTACTTCCCATTGTCAAAAGAGGATGGTTTCTTCTGAGTCTTGGTTCCTCACAGGGTTTTCTCTTCTAGCTTTAGAGAGTTTTTCCTCTGTCACACTTGACTTGCTCACTAGGGGCTCATACCCAGTTTCTGTAAAGCTGCTTTGTGACTGCATCAGCTGTAATAATCTCTATATCTCTTTAAATACATTTCACTTGATTTGTCTTGAAACAAGTAATACATATGGTGACTGATTACACCCAGGAGCTAAACTGCACCAAGTCTGTCCAGGGCTCATAGGACAATGCCCTATGACTTCCACCCCTGATCAAGTTATTGTTAAACTAAATCTCAGAATGAAAATACAGTCAACCCCTGTTAGCCCTAAATGTGGAGAGGGGGGGTGGCAAGGTATCATTACAGATCACGGGGGGCGCTGGTTCCCTTTATTGTGCCGTTTGTCTGTTATATACAGTAGTAGAATGTAAATGAATGACAACTAACTGCTTTACGATAATACTGTACTCCTAAGAGAGACACTTGCGTTCGCTATAAGTGCGGTGCTGATTCATGTTGCCTCATGCCACATGACACTAGCATGTTGCCGGCTGTTAATAAAGCCTCTGCAGCATCATTACATGCATGACTTATTAATGAGAAAACAGCAGTGGGAGCAACAGCAGTAGCAGTAGCAGCAGTAGAATTAGCATTAGCAATAACAGCAGCAGCTGAACTATAAAATTAGCACGACTGAGCACGTTCTAGGCTACAGGGCTAAGCCAGACCTAAGTTGCACGTTGCACGTTGTGGCGAGGGCGACCTTGAAGGATTAACGGATCAATCTGTCCTGCAACCTTTCATGGCGAGAGGCGAGGTTGGCGAGCTAACGGGGTTTGAGTGTATTTGCCTTTCTTGTCTGTATCTGAAGAAATATGTGTGTGTGATTTTTCCACCCGGCATCTTTAAAGGGTTGCAAAGTCTAATGAGAGATGGGATGACTTTTATGATTTCTAGTTGCATGCAACACAAGCTTCAAACTTCCTTAAACTCTAAAGCAAAAAAAGTTTTAGAAATTGCATTCCCCTTGTGTATGTGTGCGTGTGTGTGTGTGTGTGTGTGTGTGTGTGTGTGTGTGTGTGTGTGTGTTTGTGAGGGCTGTACTGTTTGTGCCCTGCTGGAGACTGATTGCTGTCTGTCTGTTTGCACAGCAGGGTGAGATCATGCAGAGCCGATATACAGGGAATCATGCACCAACAAGGTCATTCATTACTGCCCTGGCAACACTAATAAAGCTTTATGTATTCTTTCATGTTCAAAATCTGCATCCATCTACTACTAACATTAATGTCCAGCTTGTTTGTTAGTTCAATTATTCTTATGTCAAGCTTTCTGGTCTTTTTTTATAACAGATATAATCAGGTTGTTAGTGGAGTTGCCTGTACAGTTGATCTGCTCATATCCCTGTGATCCCTTGACATTTAAACTGCAAGACAGTTCAACTCCCGTAACAGCACCGATAAACGAGCCTGTGCTGATCAAGAGCTTCCATTGAGAAATATCTCCTTCTGATTGCTTCCCTTTCTTTCTCTCTCTCTCTCTCTCTCTCGCTCTGTCTTTTACGACGACAGTCTTGTCTCCATGGTAACATCATTCTTTTGGCCAGCTTGACTAAAGAGTAAATGAAGATATGGGCAGATTATAACTATCTTGTTCAAACATCTACCCGTCCCCTTTTTTTTTCCATTCTATTTTCATCCATTTGATTTCAAATGAGCTTTTCACCGGAACACCACTGTACCAAATGTGAGAAAATGTGTAATGTATATGGCAATGAGTCAGGCTATTTATAATATTGATATTCACCTGTTTCTAAAGTTTCAAAAGATGTGTGTGTATATAAACAAATAGATATATATGTAAACGAAATGTCAATATAACTTTAGTCTGCATTCCAACAAATAGTAAGAGTAAAACTAAAAACTACATATGAGCCACATATAGAAACAAATCATTAGCAACGGCAGAGATGAACTAGCTCAGCAAGCAAGGAGGTTGGAAGATCATAAGTACACCTTCACATTTTACAGGCCTTTAAATCTCTAAGATAGAAACTTGTAATTGAATTAAAGATGTTCAAGATGTGTTTAAATATGTTGCGAAATGTATTTACATGAGGCATACTTGTTTTTTTAGACTGTAGTTACAGTAATATACAAGTGGAAATACTCTGAAAAGAATATAAACTATGTCTGTCTGTATTTCGAGTGTATGTTTGTGTGTGTGTGTGTGTGTGTGTGTGTGTGTGTGTGTGTGTGTGTGTGTGTGTGTGTGTGTGTGTGTGTGT
>JBBIGC010000125.1:15348037-15371453 GCA_037576955.1 Lepidarchus adonis | reverse complement strand
AGAGAGAGAGAGAGAGAGAGAGAGAGAGAGAGAGAGAGAGAGAGAGAGAGAGAGAGAGAGAGAGAGAGAGAAACAGGTATTTGTCTGCCAGACAGGTGTCTCTATACCCCGTCCCCTTTGGAGAAATATTAGCTTAGCATTCGACCTTTTTAACTAGAAGTGCATATGAATGCTCGTCAAGCTGATTAGCACTGGAAGCCTACAGGGTGTTAATAATTAGAAATCAAAAATCATGAGTAAATTGGGAAGAAAAATAGGGGGGAATGGATATGTGCTTTTCTGCATAAATACCATCACTCCTGAGTTTGGTTTAAAGCAAGAAAAGTAATTAGATTTCAATGTCAAAGCACACGATTCTGATTAACCTGCAGTTAACTAAAGGAAACTATTATAACTCTCATAAAACAGGCAATCAGACCTTACAATCATCTTTTTATAATCATAAAAGCCATGTTTGAAAAAAAAAACCCTGCTATTTAGACTATTACACATGCAATTACATAAGAGAAACTCTACTACTGTTAATCCATCAATATTGGTCAATACGTCTGTAGTCATTATACTGGTGCTGTATGTATTGTTACACATAGTTACTAGACACATATTAAGCAATATTAGAGTAAGGATATACATCATGGTTTAGTTTTTGGTTCCCCATAGAAGTGAATATGAATACTGGTCAAGCTGATTAGCACTGGAAGCCTACAGGGTGTTAATAATGTAGAAATCAAAAATCAAACACGCATTGATTTGCTCTCGCTCCCTCAGTGAAAATGATTTGAAAAAGAACCAACAATAAAAGAGCTCAACAGGTGTTTTTCATTTCATATGCCTGGCTTTTTCCTTTTGTTCTTTTCTTCCCTCCCCAAAAATATGAGTGCCTTGCATTACGCCTTGACTTCTTGCCTGTTTGGTTGATGGATACGCAGCCTGTGTGCTGCCAAATAACTTCCCGTGCTATTCAAGGCTCTTTATGAGGTCAGAGGTGTTCCTGGAGGGCTCTTTGGCTCTCCTCTCTATCAGCCCTGATTTATTACCAACATTAACAGCCTGTCTATACGCCCATGCACACAGGTAATTGGGCTTTTTGGTCATTAACGAGGGGTCAAATGCGGCAAACATTAAATTGTTTCCTGTTTTGTAAAAAAAATGTTTTGTGATCACACTTGCATATCGTTTTTTTCATATATCACTCTGGCTGTGGAGTCTTCTGCAACTGTTTACATTCTCATTTGCATGGGAGATCCCGTTTATTTAATGACAGCAGTAAATACATAGCAGCATTACAGCAGATGGAGAGAATAAAAGCTCTCGTTTATCTGACTTTATATCTACAGTAAATAAATATCTTTATTTCACTAATGACTAAATTGGCCATTTCTGCGTTTTTTATGAGGCCTGCAAAGGAGTATTGTCTGGTTATAGGCACCAAATACCTGAGATATATTTAAGTGCGTCTCCTCGGTGGCATTGACCACTGATAAAAAGCTAGAGCGATCAGTCAGCCCTCTCCACATGTTTGCATTTTTCCTGCTCTAACACGACTGCCAACTCCTAGCACACTTACCCGTTCATGAGTTCAATCGGGTGTATTAAATTAGCACAGTTAAACAATTAACTAAAACAGTTGCACATAAATTAAAGCTAGACCACAAAGTACCACAGAAGAGGCATCTGGGAATATGAAGACCCTTTTAAATGTTTACCAACTTAAAGCTAATTTGGAGTATTTGTTTCAGAAGCATTTCCATATATTTCTTTACATTTCTTGAACAAATTTGAATGAATTAAAACCAAAAAAAGCATCTGCGGCAGTAAAAGCCTGTCCTGTCATTGGACGACCAACCTGCCCAGTTTTTTAGAGAGGTCTGCAGGGGGCAGGCAAGAAAGGGTCTTATATACGCTTGTACCAGCACAACACTCCACTACCAACACACATGTTACATTACAGATCCACCAATGAAATAATATCTGGTCAGTGGTACTTCTTTGGTGGGTTCTTTCCATTTATGGGTGGTGTAGAGGAAAGCAACTCGCAGCTTGGTGTAGATTCAGACAATCAAGCGTTCCAAAGCACAATTCTGTATGCACAGACAGCAAATGAGCCCTGGACTGGGAGAGGACCTGAGTGAAGACCCCCTGAGTTCTTCTTCTCATCCCATTTATCTGTTCTTCAGACCCAGACAGCTCTCATCTATATGCAAATGATGGCATGGCTATGCTCTTCCTCCACAAGGCTGGATATGAATTTGGAGGCAAGCAGCTGAGGATGCAGACTGGCCCAACGGTCCGGCCTAATGAGCAAACAGGGACTATTTGAATTGTTCGGGAGAATCTTTTAATATAAAGGGGAGAGTTAGGAATGGTCATGGCGCTGCACTGCCCTCTTATTTACATTAGAACCTTTCACAGATCATCAGGCTCTGTCAATTGTGTGCGATTACCAACGTCAGGACTATTTCCTGGTGGTTTGGTTGAGAGAGAGATGAGCTTTCTACTGTGGGCTGATATAATGTGCCAGTCATGATATTCAAAGCCATAGTCAACATTCGTATGGTCTGAGCTTCTGTGGATTAAGTGGAAACTCTCTCTTCCATACACCATCTTTAAATGCGAATGTATAGAAAGACACCTCACGGCTGCTTCATCGCTGAAAATACAATAGATTTCAAATGCAATAACTTCGCCTTCCAGTTTTAAGCTAAACTCATGAATATATAGGAATTTTGGCAGCTGCCTTTGTCTGAGGAAGCACATGTGATAATTAGAATGAGTTGTTTTAGAAGTGAATCATGCTCACTGCATGTCACTACAAACTAATCTGTTATTTGTGGCCTTGTCATGTATCTAGACCTTTACATAATGAAGTGTGACTTACTGAATAGATTCATTGTTTCAATAGTGTGAATGAAGTGTCAGACGTCTATTGAGTTGTCACTTGTTAAATTCAAAGGTGGTTTACATGTGCAGTAGGAACAGTTGCCCATACAAAGATCTGCCCATTTATATTCCAGAGGTGGATATAACAGTGGCCTTTGTCCGTGTGAGAAAGGTTCCTTACACTTTTACTTGCTCAGAAGAAAGTGTGGAGAACACTGTATCGGTGGAACATGCCACCTCAGCTTTGTGATTGGTGAGGGTAAAGCCTTCATAGGATTTCAGTGGTGAACAATAACATTACACCTGTACATATGTACAGTCTTATGCAAAAGTTTGGGAACTCCTTTAAGTCACAGATTTTGGTGATTTTCTCTTGGTCTCTCTAGGACATGGAAGAAAATACACAATATTTTCAGCAAAAATTAATGCATAGTTACGTTTTATGCCATGATAATGTTTTTATTTTTTATTTTTGTTCAATTTATGGCATAAAAAGTAACTATGCATCAATGTTTGCTGAAAATATTGTGTATTTTTTCCATGTCCTAGAGAGACTGTATGTTCTTTTCAATTACAAAATCACCCCAAATGTGTTATTTATCAAGGGGGGGCTAAACTTTTGCATGTGACTGTGTGTTTGTAGGTATCTGTATTTATGTGTGTTTTTTTGTTTGTTTGTTTGTTTGTTGGACAGAGATGACATGTCTTTTATTCCACTACATTTGACTGAAAAATCTTGCTTTTTTGGCTCTACATTTCTATGGGGGTTCTTGTTACTCATTACGTTGATGCATGACTTTAAAGAACAAATTTTCTCAAATTTCACTAGTGTATTTTCATACAGTAGATATGAGAGCAACTTAAATAATCACGAGTCATATGTTTTTGTGATAAGTGTTGTTTACGCATTGTGTGAATTCTGTTTGGAAGCTAAATGGGATATAACATCATGTCCTGTGTTATTAGTATCCACTGCTGGTGTAAACTAATATTTAAAAAGTGTTAGTTAAGTTGAGTTTCTGAAATATCTGTTTTTCAGAAAGTTTCTGTTTTCTCATATCATTGCAGTAGATTTTCAGAATCGTTAGGTTCTTCAAATGCATTGTGGCATCAAACAATGTGTTGACATTAAAAAGAAAAAGAATGTACTTTTGAATACTTAAGTATTTTTAAAAGCTAGTATTGAAGTACTTTTAGCGCAAGTAAAAATATAACAGAAGGACTTTGACTTGTAGTGGTAGTAATATTGGGTCTATAGTATCTGTACTTTGATACAGGTACTGGAGTTGTGTACTTTGTCAACTTCTGATGAATGTACATAGAAAAGAGATTTATTGATTGTTAGAAAGTTATTTAATTTTAACTTGCACTTCCACACCTGTTTTGCACCTTCATTTGCATCAGCTCATCTTGCACATGTCTGTCTTTGTCTTTGTCTTGTGCAATAACCCAAAGGACTTAAACTTGGAACAATCTTTTGCACAATGCACTCAACCCTTTAAAATGTCTTATGTCCTTCTGTGTTAGTGTAAAGATCAAGATTTTTAGATCTTTTTAAATATATGTATAGGTCGTTTTTATTTGAGTTTATTTACTTATAGATGTGTATTTAAGTGTACCTCTTTAATGGTGGGAGGTGGGGTTGGCGAGATAACGAAGGGTGAGCTAACAGGATTTGACTGTACATATAATTAAAATCTGGTGTGTATATATATGCAACTAGTATGTTTCTATTCATATGGGTATTGTGACAATGTTATAATGTAACTGTAGCATTAAGCACAATATCAGCAAATTATTCTCTCTGACATCAAATCTCTTCATGTTATCTTCTGAACAGCTCTTTCAGCACACTTCAGGGTTTGCGAGCCCTACTCTGACCACAAGGGGCGCTATCACTTCGGCTTCCACTGCCCACGTCTCTCTGACAACAAGACCTACATGTACTGCTGTCACCATAACAACACCGCCTTCAAGTACTGCTGCAATGAGACAGAGTTTCAGACCATCATGCAGCTCAACCTTACCACCAACTCTGATAGCTTCACCCACAAGTGAGTAAGAGTAAGAATAATAATAAGAATAATGACTAGTTTGTTTTTTATTTATAAGGGGTTCACCTTTCTATAGTCCCGTAAAAGGGGAATTTAACCATTGCTGCACCTACCTCTTTTAACAACACCACAGTCTCAAGATTAATTTTTTAAAGACTAAGAAAACTAGTGTGGGGCCGACGTGTATTAGTTGCCCAGACTTGGTTGACCAAAATGCACTGGGGCAAATTTTTTTCAGGCTAGCAGAAGGAAACCACTGGTAAGAATAGTAATATAATGTTTGCATTTATAGGCTTTTACATGAAAAGTAAATTTCTTTGGAGGGTGGGGGGTGCATATGCAGGGAACAAAAACAAACAAGGACATCCGCTCTCTAAATCTGGCTGAGGCTGAGTACAAAGCTTACTCAGTTCACTTCAACTGTGAGAGACAGAATGTAAAAAAATCCATGAATTCACACTGTATGATTTTTAAAGAATTTATTTGCATATTGGTGCAGAAAATAAGTATTTGCTCAATAACAAAAGTTGACCTCAATGTAACCTTGGTTGGTAGGTTTCCTGTAAGTCTTCACCAGGTTTGCACACTGTAGCTGGTGTTTTGGTCCATTCTTCAATGCAGATCTTCTCATGAGCTGTGATGTTTTGAGGCTGTCACCGGACACCACAGACTTTCATCTCCCTCCACAGATTCTCAACTAAATTGAGGTCTGGTGACTGACTTGGCCACTCCAGAACCTTGAAATGCTTTTTACGTACGTAGTCACTCCTTCGTTGCCTGGGCAGTGTGTTTGGGATCATTGTCATGCTGGAAAATCCAACCACATTTCATCTTCAATGGTCTCATTGATGGATTCATGACCCCATTCATCTTTTCCGTAATACAGATCAGTTGTCCTGTCCCCTTTGCAGAAAAGCAGCCACAAAGCAGAATGTTTCCACCCCCATGCTTCACAGTGGGTGTGGTGTTCTTGGGATGCAACTCAGCATTCTTCCCCTCCAAACATGGCGAGTGGCGTTTATACCAAAGTGTTTCATATGACCACATCACATTCTCCCAATCCTCCTCTGGATCATCCTGATGGTCTCTGACAAACTTAAACTGGATATGTGCTGCTTAAGGAGGATTTTTATCCATGATGACGTAGTGTGTTACTAATAGTAACCTTTGTTACTGTGGTCCCAGCTGTCTTCATATCATTAACCAGTTCCCCAGTGTAGTTCTGGGGGGGATTTTTTTTTACATTCTTTCTCCTGGATTTTTTTTACATTCTGTCTCTCACACAGTTGAAGTGAACCTATGATGAACATTACAGGCACTCTCATCTTTTTCAGTGGGACAACTTGCAGAATTGGTGGCCGCTAAATACTTTTTTTGCCCCACTGTACAAGTGTGCTACCAAATCCTGAAAAAATGTGTAATAAAATAAAGTAGTAGCCAACCGCTTACTCACTGGTGCTAATAATGATGGCATGATGTTAAGGCAATATGTAAACACACAGGGGGAGCTGCTAATCTAAGATGATCCCTGGGTTAAAGGATCCCGCCTGTGAACACTCAGCAGACGGGACCGGGGAACTACGCAGCACATGCACATGCTTCTATGCCGAAGGCACATCCACAATTTTTAAATTTCATATCAGTGCTTATTGCCCCTGGAGCAACACACTGCTCCCTGTGCATGCAGACGGAGTCACAGCCCTGCTGGGCACCTGCCTGTCACCAACTTGGGCACCACCCCTTACAAAAAATTCCATAACATTGAAGAAATAAACCCTGGGAGAAACAAAACTCATAATGGGAACCAAATGTTACTCTTAGATGTTGCCATTCCATTTAACAGTGGACATGTTAAAATATCAAGTACTCTATCTCCAAAATTATAATATATAAAAATTAGAATATATTGATTTTTAATGCATTTATTCAATTATTTTTTATGTATTTTTATTTACAAACCACACTATTTGAAGATCAGATTAAGTCAGATTAAGTATGTAAGTATTAGTAGAGCTATAATAATAATGCTTTATTTATTTTTAGTATTTAATGAACATTAAACAATTCGACTTAAAATTTTGAACTGGTTATATGTGTGTCCTAGCAGCTATCACGATAACACAATAAATATTTTGTATCAAACTAAGCTAATAAACAGTGCCATGCATAAGACACATTTGTATGTGTGTGTGTGTGTGTGTGTGTGTGTGTGTGTGTGTGTGTGCGCATGTTTAAAAGAATAGACTTAACATAAATGTGTCAAAATGGATTCTCTGCAGCAATGCCAAAAGAACTACTTCTGGTTTCAAAAGTACATTTCTTTTGCTTAAGTAACTCCACATAATGCAACTTTACCCATGTATAAGCCATGAACCTTTTTTTCTGTTTTAAGACAGAACACTGCCAGAAACATTTGTTGTATGTCAGCTTAATGCACTTTAAAATGTTGTAGGTATCTTGTCAGATGACAAGCCTTTTGTTTAGCCTGTGTTTTTGATCCACCATTAACTAATTGTTAGTGCTGTGTAGTGAGACAGCATTCATCTTCTAATTTCATGATGAAAGGACTCAGTTTTTTTTAACACTGCCTCTCAAAGCAGTAATCAATTATGAGCTCAGCAGGCAATGTCTTATATTAGCTGAGAGCATGAGTTAGAGAAACTCACTGAGTGCAAAGATGTAATATGCATGGAATAGGTGAGAACCTCATTCCATGATGTACGTTTGTTTCGTTCAACCATTTCGTCTAAATGTCCTCGTCATGTTGCAAATCATCCAATCTTCATCTCTGAAGACAAGATAAAGGATCCATTCATTAAAGGAAGCTTGTAAGCATGACCTGGCACTAGGCAGACGTAAAAATGTCATTTCACACTTCAAGCTCCGATTGATCCTCCTGGGCCCCCATAGTCTCAGAACGGTTTCTCTACACCAAGGCCAGCTGTACAACTCTACTGCTCTGAACTGCCAAAGCAATCTCAGTGACCTACAAAATGCAATTAAGTCGCCATGCAGCCGCAGCATGGGGCTACGACCTCTATTTTCATTTCATCACTTGATTTAAGTGGGAAGAATCTGGTCTATTTTTCCATTACAGGAATTACACATTTTTTACCAGAACAGTTTTTAACCCCTCTCGCTACCCTTAAGTAATTACAGGTACATCTAAAAGTTCAATATTTTTTGACATTCCTTTCAGACAGTGAAATCCATATATAGAATCATTACACACAGAATAAAATATGTCAAGTCTTTATTTATTGGAATTTCGATGATTATGGCTTTCAGATAAAAAAAACAAAAACAAAACAAAATTCATTGTTTTAAAAAATTTTAACATTGTGAAAAAGTTTAATCTTAGAAACTGTGTCACACCCTAATCAGATAATTACCTCAAAACACCTGCATGGCCTCAGTCTGGGTCAGGAGGCTTCACAATCATGGAAAAGTCTGATGACTTGACAGATGTCCAGAAGTTATTGACACCCTTCACAAGGAGGGTAAGCCACAAAAGGTCCCAGCAACAGGGACAACCACGCCCTTGAGAGGATTGCCAAGCAAAATCCATTTAAGGATTTGGGGGAGTTTCACAAAGAGTGGACTGAGCCTGGAGTCAGCGAATCATGTGCCACAACGCACAGACGAATCCTAGACATGAGCTACAAATAATTTTATTTTGCAGCAGGACTTGGCACCTGCCCACACTGCCAAAGGTAGCAAAAGCTGGTTCAACGACCAGGATGTTTATGTGCTTTATTGTCCATCAAACTCTCCTGACCTGAAGCACATAGAGAATCTATTATTGTCAAGAGGAAGATGAGAGACACCAGACCCAACAATGCAGACAAACTGAAGGCTGCTATCAAAGCAACATGGGCTTCCATCACACCTCAGCAGAGCCACAGGCTGATCTCCTCCATGACACGTCACATTGATGCAGTAATTATTGCAGAAGGAGGAACAACCAAGTATTGAGTGCATAGGAATTAACATAATTTTCAGAAGCCTTACATTTCTGTTTAAAATATCATTTCTATTGATTTTATGTGATATTCTATATTTCTGATACAGTGAATTTGGGGTTTTATTATCTGAAAGCCAAAATAATCAAAATTCCAAGAAATAATGACTTGACATATTTCACTCTATGTGTACAGTAATTAATCTATATAATATATGAATTTCAAAATAAGGAATGTCAAGAAATATTGAACTTTTTCACTATATTCTAAATTGTTTTAGATGTTCCTGTATATTTAGTTCAATGATACAATACAATACAATATTGTATCACTGTAAATAGGGATGCAACATAGGTTAAATATATGTAAATAAAGGTTTTCACATCAAAGTACACTATATTTCAGATCCAAAAAAGTTGCTAAGAAGTGAAGAAGCGATGTATAATTTTGGGGCCAAAAGTGAAATGCTGTAACACTAAATTAAATAATTAACACAAATCACTTGAAATACACACAGAAATGGTTTTATAAATAGCGCATATCTTTGTCATTATTGACCATTGATGCTTTCTTCTGTCTGGACTGTTGCAGCAATTACACTGCTCTCGTTGGCGTGTGGGTTTATGGCTTCTTCGTCATGGTCCTCTTGGCCCTGGACTTCCTCTACTACTCAGCCCTGAACTATGAGCTGTGTCGAGTGTACCTGGAGAAATGGGGACTGGGTGGGCGATGGCTAAAACAGGCCAGGATTCAGTGGCATGGTGTGGCCGAGGTTCAGGAAGAAGTGGGAAATAATGGCACAGGACGTAGCCGTGGGCCGCACCAACAACATCACCCCAGACACAGCCTGAGGGGCGAGGCACAGAGCCCCACCCTAATGACGTTCCAGACCTCCACAGCCTGGTGAGTCTCTTCCACTCTCAATGGTGGAGCAAAAACTAATTATTCTCTACATATGCTCAGAAAGTCTCTCACTTCTCATTAGTGGCTTCGGTTTTTTTGAAAACATATCTATTGCGTATATATTGATTACAGTCATGGAAGCATCAAACTACAGAAATGCCACTAAAAAGCATCATCGAACATGGATGGGATGAGTCTGATTGCTCTTTGTGAACTAAACCCTATTGCCCAACATCATCCAAAATGAGTCCTCCAAGACCTAGTGGCTACAAGCCAGTTTTTTTTACTCATTGTTAGAAAGATACCCTTGTTCCATTAGTGATTACAGAAAGCATCACACATATGCTGTAAGGGGATAAATAAATTGCCTAAAGCAGAAAGTTTAAAGCATCTGTTTTCAAGTCAAAGTAGAAGTCTCATGCACCTTTCATATACCAGTCAGCCCAAACTATTAAAGCACCGGAAAAGTACTGTGTAGGTTACCCTCATGCCACCAAACCAAAAAGGCTCAGTATCTGCTAGCAAAGACTAGTTATGGCTCACCACTTAATGAGAGAATTGTCATTCCGTTCAAAAAGAACATTTCTCAACACAAGAGATCTTTCATCATCTACAGTATATAATATAATAAAATGAAAAGTTTCAGAGAATCCAGAGAAAGCTTCTGAGAAAGTCTAGAGTCATTCTCGGTATTCAATGGTATCAATAATAACATAAGGCTCATTTTACAGACAGGCCAAGTTCTTTCAGGTTTTTAGATTTTCCTGCTGTCATGATGATGACTTTGAGATTTCTCAAAGTGACAAATTAAAGGTTTAGTATAGACTCAGACAACGGTTGGACATCAATATTAGCTGATTTTTACATCAGATTCAGAGAATCCAGAGAAATCTCAGTCTCTGTAGGACAAAGCCTTCAAAAGGAACTGAATGAGAAACTGTTGTGCTACTGTGATAAATATAGGCTTGGGAGATCTTTGGGAAACCGCTGTGTTTTAATAAAATCAAGAAATGCAACCTGAAAATATCTTTAAAAATCGAAACAAAAATTTTACACAAAAACACTTTCTGTAGACCCAAGTTGGTCTCAAATGGACCAATAGGCAGTGGAAATGCATGCTGTATTTATATATGTCACCATTTCAGCTTCCAAAATGGTAATTTAAAAAAGTTAATCTGTCATGGAAAAGAGGGACACCAGTTTGAGGGCACGGATGTGAAGGTTTCAGCCAGATTTTGCATGCACTACAACAGCGTGTCAGGTTTGTCTCCTATAAAAAACCTGTTCAGCTATAAATAAATCATATTTTATAAATAGGAGAATCATACAACAACCATCAACAACTACCAGCATTCTTTTTGTATCAAGCAAGAATGGGCAAAAACTTGCAGAACTGCAAGAATTAATCTCTTCAGTTCCCAAACGATTGACAGTGTAACTAAAAAGAAAGGCCATGTAACATAAGGGAAAACTTCCTATGTCCCTACTTTTTTCAGTGTGTGGCCAGCATCAAATTCTAACGCAAACAATGGTCATTCTTTTTTTGAAAATGTATCAGTTAAATAAAAGCTCAGGAATAATAATAAATAAAATTGTATAATGTTTTATTTTAATAACAAACAAATAATAAAACATTGTAAAATGTAGTGAAATAGTGTCAAACCACTTGCTCACATCTCTGCCACATCCTGCATTGCATTACATTGCATCTGGAAAAAGTGAAGCGGAATGGAAGCCGACAAGTGGAATCTAGCATGTAATGTGATGATGCGTCCCGGCCTTTGAAGATGTGGAAAAGGTGTTCTCACAATTTGGAGAGGGCTGGACACAAACGGCTGTCCTGCATTCGTCTGGGTTTCCTGATTCATCTTCATAACTTTTAAAGCCACTGAGAAAGTCTAGAGTCAGAGTCATCCTTAGGCCAATAGTGTCACTAATAACATAAGGCTAATTTTACAGACAGGCCAAGTTCTTTCATGTTTTTTTTTACTGCTGTCATGAAGATGACTTTAAGATTTCTCAATCTGACCAATTAAAGGTTTAGTAAAGACTCTTGACAAATGATTACCACTGGGATTCAAACTCTAATTTAAACACTTATAAATATTCGAGCCACTGGTAATCGATACTCCCAATGCTACAATATTTACATTATTTATCTTATGAGAACAGGTAGTTTTTATCAGTCAGTTGAACACTGTTTAAAAAATAATGTATAAAATACGATACAAAATGTAGATAACGTCAACATTTGTGACGTCAGTTGTAAAACACGCTTTACAAATAAAATTGACTTGATATACAATTATACGTAAAGTATTCATACCGCCTTAAATTTTTCACTTTTTGTTATATTGCGGCCATTTGCTAAAATCATTCAAGTTCATTTTTCCCCCATTAATGTACACACAGCACCACATATTGACAGAGAAACACAGAATTGCTGACATTGTTGCAGATTTAATAAATAAAACTGAAATATCACATGGTTATAAGTATTCAGACCCTTTGCTGTGACATTCAAATATTTAACCCAGGTGCTGTCAATTTCTTCTAATCATCCTTAAGATGGTTCTACACCTTCATTTGAGTCCAGCTCTGTTTGATTATACTGATTGGACTTGATTAGGAAAGCCACACACCTGTCTATATAAGACCTTAAAGCTCACAGTGCATGTCAAAGCACATGAGAATCATGAGGTCAAAGGAACTGCCTGAAGAGCTCAGAGACAGAATTGTAGCCAGGCACAGATCTGGCCAAGGTTACAAAAAACATTTCTGCTGCACTTAAGGTTCCTAAGAGCACAGTGGCCTCCATAATCCTTAAATGGAGATGTTTGGGACGACCAGAACCCTTTCTAGAGCTGGTCGTCCAGCCAAACTGAGCTATTGGGGGAGAAGAGCCTTGGTTAGAGAGGTAAAGAACAATCCAAAGATCACTGCGGCTGAACTCCAGAGAAGCTGGGGGAAAGTTTGCTATAAAATACCTGAAGGACTCCAATATGATGAGAAATAAGATTCTCTGGTCTGATGAGACCAAGATAGAACTTTTTGGCCTTAATTCTAAATGGTATGTGTGGAGAAAACCAGGCACTGCTCATCACTTGTCTAATACAGTCCTAACAGTGAAGCTGGGTGGGGGCAGCATCATCTACCATGATCTAACACCAACGTCTACCATCCAACCTGAGAGAGGATCTGCAAGAATCCCCAAATCCAGGTGTGAAAAACTTGTTGCATTTTTCCCAAAAAGACTCATGGCTGTATTAGATCAAAAGGAGCTTCTACTTAATACTGAGCAAAGGGTCTGAATACTTAGGACCATGTGATATTTCAGTTTTTCTTTTTTAATAAATCTGCAAAAATGCCAACAATTCTGTGTTTTTCTGTCAATATGGGTGCTGTGTGTACATTAATGAGGGAAAATGAACTTGATTTTAACAAATGGCTGCAATATAACAAAGAGTGTAAAATGTAAGGGGGTCTGAATACTTTCCGTACCCACTGTAAAATCTATTTTTCTGTATAAAATTGATGTGTGGCTTTCTCTTTGCATAATATAGTTTCATGTTATATTTCATGTTGCAGCGACAGACTGTGCTAAATGACAAATGTTTACCGCAGTACTCAAGGTCTCACACATTCTGTATTTTTTTTCACAATATTATGTACTGTAAATGGTGAAAGACTCAAACTCTTGGTATTATTGAGCCTTTGGTGGATGTTACTTTTACACCCAATCTCACATAAGAGAGAATAGTATCACAAATTAGTTTATTATTTTATTATCTTTATGTTTATTTGTCTAAAACGGTCCACAAAACATCCACAGAGGCCATTATCTTTTCCATGTCTATAAGTTAATTTACTACTTTCCAGCAATTGCATTAATGCTAGCAACTGCAATGATGTTGCTTTGAATGCCACAGTGTTGATCCATTGAAATTACATTGGCTTAACATTCGACTGACTGGCTGATTAGAAGAAATTCAACAATATTTTACCAGTTTACTCCTTGTGAGGTTTAAACTGCAGTAATATTAGCTCACATGACATACACAAACACCTCTCTCTCTCTCTCTACTCTTTCTCTCTTTTGCACTTTCTCTCCAAAGAGACAATGAGGCTCTCAGACTTGAAAGATTTTATCATTTATAGAGTGGTATAAAATGTTCCACTACAGAAGCCATTCATCTTGTTTAAAGCTAAGCACCTTTAGTGTTTTATGAATAAACGCAACTGCTCCAGTGCCCCTAAACCACTATAGACCATTTGAGTTCATTTTTTTCTCTCTTTCATGAAGGCACTATCATTTTGTTATGTGAAAAAAGTCTATAGTTTTCTGATTTAAAAAAGAAAAATCATCAATTTTAAGCAGCTTACAGGTATTGCCACAAACTACTGTTTTAAAAGACCTGAACCTATTCAGAAAATGAATATATGCCAGCTAATTATTATGCACTTTTGTCTTTTTGCTTATTAGAAAATCCAAACTAAGACTTAGAGTGTCTTGACTGGAGCAGACCTATAATTGAGGGCACTTGTTTGTCTCTTAATGTTAGATTCACAGTTTTTGGCAGATATTTCAGTTTCTTTGTAAAAGCTTTGTATGTGCACATCTGAAGCTGTTCCTAAACAGAGGTTCTTTCACCTAAAACCTAAAAACAATTTGCCATGCATTATAAATGGAAACCATGTTGTGTAAAGACAGATTTAAACCAGGCCAGAGCTGTACACACACTACTACTGGAGTCTAAAATCATCAGAATTGGATTGGGGGCAGGAGAGGGCACAGATCCGCCTGCTACCTTTAGTAGAACTAAGTCATTCATCTTCATTATAAACAAGAAGACTTAAGGCTTAATTTGGCATGCGGTTTGTCTCTGATACTGCTCTAAAGGCTCAAAGGAACAGTGCTTGAAGACCCGATTGCTCATATTTAGTAGTTCCTATCCTGTAAAAGCAAACATTCTGCAGATATGTGTGTGTTCTTTGTCACTGTTGCTACCTGACCACAAACAGGATCAGGCTCAATATACAAAATCATTTGACATGAAGGCGCACAGTATGTTAGAGCAGTGGTCCTCAACCCCCGAGGCATGAGTCGTTTGGTACCAGGCCGCACAGAAAGAATAAATAACTTACATTGTTTCCGTTTTATTTATTATCCAAGTCTGAATAGGCTTTTATTTTGAAAAATGACGGAAGTTTCTCCGTTACTTCCGTCTATGACTCACTCCTGATGCATGTTTATGCGTTTCCATAGCGACCAGAGAGCATTACGGGGCAGAGAGGAGGATTTTACTCTCAATGTTGGCGCATTTCAGGAGAACGCTAATAAACGTACATAATTACACAGTGGATTCACATTTATTACACAGTTTTTGTGTTGGTTGTATCATTTTTTTGTGTTTTTTATTCGCAACAATGTAAAGGCTGGTCCGTGAAAATATTGTCTGGCATTAAACCGGTCTGTGGCGCAAAAAAGGTTGGGGACCTCTGTGTTAGAGAACATAATCACCTTGCAGACGGAATTGTGATGGCGTGTAGCTTCTTTGCCTGAATGTTCTTTTGCGTATTTGACCCCAAATTGAGTTTAAACGCTAAATCACATGACAGTTTCCTTCCCATCACTCACACTACATCACCCTGTGGGGTTATGATTGAGGTGGAGACAAAAGGGCAAAATGAAATTTCCTTCCGACGACAAAACAGTTTTGATATGAAAATGTATTTACAGTAGGATTCACTGCAGGAGGGCGGAGCTAAGGTTATAAGAAAAGAGGATTAGTGTACGGAAAGTGAGGTGGGTCATTGGACATTCTTGTTTACTACAGACCGGCATTTACTACAGATCGGCGTTTACTACAGACTGGCATTTACTATAGACCGGCTACTATTTGTCGCGACATCTCTTAATTTCAGTTCATTGAAAATGGGCGTCAATAATAGACTGGGGTATTACGGTATTTATCGTATATCTTCTAATAATAGCCTGTCTCTTTTAGTCGCCCGTTTCCAGTAAACGCCGGGCTCGAAAGATAAAAATAGAAATAAACACCGGTCTCTAATAGTAGCCGGTCTGTGGCAAACACGTTCTCTTGTAAACGCCGATCTGAAAAGACCCACTGCGCTTTCCGTACACCAAAACAAACTCTAGCTCCGCCCCTTTTCCTCCCCCGGCGCTGCCAGAAGCAAAAGTGCCAGAAGCAAACGATTGCCGGATGGAGGAGCTGAGAAAGTGAGCGAGGATTTAGATGGACTAGTGTTAACATGGATAATTGACCAAAGACTGAAAGGTGCACGTGTTTCCAGGAAAAATGATCCGCACGAAAGCGAAGAGGATTTTTGATCTGGAGATTGACGAAGCTTCAAAACGAAAGGCAACGTTTGTAGCTGTAGCTCAATGCTTAGAGAAGTGAGTTTGTAACCAAACAGTTGCAGATTCGACTCTCAGAACCGGACAGCAGCTGAAGTGCCCTTGAGTAAGGAACCTAACCCCCAACCGCTCACCATGTACGTCGCTCTGGATAAGAGCGTCTGCCAAACGCTGTAAATGTAAATATGTGCTTGTGTTTGGAGCTTATTCCGCAGGCTGAGGAGATCCGAGTTCGGACTGGTTCAGGCCGGTTCAGTCCGGTGCTGGTAGCGTTATTAGCAAAAAAGTTCAGAAGATGTTCCATATCTGGTTTTCATGATATATATATTGTCACTTTTAGTATTGTAATATTGCCCTGACCAGATCACATGGGTTGATTTTCAGAACTGCAGTTCTGAAGACTCACAGCACTGACAGATCAATTTTATCTCTTCTTTTCCATCACCTAATTCTACTCTCACCCAAAGGAGCAGATCCTTCATGAAGAAGGTGTGTTAAAGCAAGGAAAACCAAATAATGTGATCCCTCCAGATCTGATTACCTTACAGACCTCAAATTCACCTTCTGGCCGACTGCAACAGGTGCTGCAGTGATTGCAGTAATAGGGAACCTCTTGTGTGCGCAGTATATGAAGACCTGCTGCATGGTGTCATTAAATTAGAACAGGGAAATAATTAACTCAGTGTCACAAGGGCATTTAGATTTTTTTAATCTAATATCTAAGATAGACCAGTCTGTTTGGAAAATGTCTTTTTGTTTTATATGTCCACACATGAAACTGGCACGTAATCATTGACCAAAGTCTATTTATTTGTAAAAACGTTTATTAGGTTTTTGTTTACATAGCAGTCTATAAACTGACTTCCTATTAATTGCATGCGATTCAGCTTCTTTGGTAAAATGTGTAGGTTTTGATTTAACAGGCAGAAATGCGATTGCAGAGATCGCATTTCTGGGGAATATCTGGAGAAAGTCTGTATTTTTAGTTATCGTCATGCATATTATACATGCCTCCTTAGTCTGTAATACAAATACAGTATGTATTGTATGCAAAAGTTTAAATACACACAGTCAAACGACGTTTGAAAATATGTACATCCTTAAAAAATACATTAAATGCATAAAATGATTTATTGTTCCAATATATTAAAGAAAGAAATCAACAAAAATAATCTTTTGTAGTGGATATCTGCCTATTTTTTAATATATAATTATACTGGTTTATTGCAAAGGTACTGCAAACAAGCAAAGATCCCCCAAATACTTAACAGGTGATTTATATAGAAATATAATGGAATTTACATGTTGTTTTTTTCTATCTCTAGATGCTTGAAGCTTGAATCGTTAGGGTGCGCTCTGCTTTGAGAAGTTGAGGTGGAAGATCTCATGCCAGCTGGAAACTCTCTACGGTTTTAGTCGGAGGTCCTACCAACCCTTGACATGGACTCCGGTGCTCAATGCAGAAACAACTCACCTGCTCCTGGAGAAGCTCTTTCTTCATCAACTGACTGCAAAGTTTCTTGCTGTGAACAGTGTTCTTCATGGTGAAAGAGCATTTACAATAAGTGTGATGAAATAGGGTTGGACTTACTCATGAAGAAAAGGTGGATTCTAAAGATCTCACAGGTATGAGTCAAGGCCTGACTCCTCCTAGAGCACAGAGAGGATTCTTCATTATGGCTGCAGCACTCCAACAACAAGCGCTGTAGTGCTTTCAATTAGAAAGAAGTTGGCTAGAATGACTAGATTCCATCTTAACTTATTACTGATTAAAACAAGTGCATTTTATTCAGCCTGTTTGACTTAAACCATTTTGTTTTACTTCAGATTAAGCCAACAAAATGAATTCATGTGTGGATATAAGAACTGTTTGAAAATTGAATTTTGCTAGTTGGCAGCAACATTTATAATCCTGCAATAAAATGATGAACTACTGAAGTCAGATAGCGTCAGATAAAGCAATATTTAACGATAGGAAGATTTGACATGTGTGTATGAATGACTTGACTCTCTGATGCTGCCTCGTGTTGTTTTGTTCTTCAGACAGGCAAAGCCATAGGCCTAAACAAGCTCCTTAGCAGACAGGAAAACCTGGCAGTAGATTGTGGAGAATGTGCACTGACTTGAGGTGAGTGAGTAGGAATAGGCAATGCCAGTAGCTGCTTCAATCATAGACCTGCAATAATGCACAGTATAGTGTTGCGTTATATTGTAATAGAAAGAAGAATGTGTGTGATCAGTGTGTAGGTGAAACCAGAGACTTGCTCAGTGTTGCAGTAATGGATTCTGGTGGTGGTATAAGTTGCCTTACAGTAAGTCAGTAAAAATTGTGCACACTTTGCATAACGTTAGGAACTCCAGTCCAGGTGTGGCAGCACACCTGTTCTTTCTGTGGTTTTTATGAGCGTGTGGACGCAGTCCCATTGTACTTGCACTTGTTAACTTTTTACTGTCGCAAACTGCGAAAAATAAAATCTATCTTTTGCAGTGTGTTCAACGGGTCTGTGTGATCATCCTACTCTTTCAGAGCAGTCTTTCCATTTGCTGAGGCTATCGATAAACACTGACAGGTTGTCTTTTTGTTACTATCTTCATTATTTCTTTACTATATGAACATTTTGAGGATATTGTGCTAAAAACAAGCATTTATTATATTTATTTTCTTGAATTTTTAGTACTCTAGTACAATACACTACGCATATTTTAGCTTCATCTGTCAGAATTCATTATTTGGGGTTGTTTTTTTGTTCTTTTTGCATTTGTTTTTGTCATACAATGTTCTATGCATCCTTTAAAGCAAGTACATTATGTAGTCATTGGTCATTGAACATTCATGTGCAGTAATAATATATAAATATATTTTAATTATATTAGCATTAACAGTAGCTACCTTCTGCATTCTGCAAAATAGCACTACCACACCTTCAAGTCTTAAAACTGGAAAATCATACCCTGATGACTGCAGCAGATTCACACAAATGTTTTCCATAGAAACAAACAATGTTTGAATGTCTCTTTAATGTTCAGTAAAGTTTCTTCCTGGGTAAGAAGACAAACCGGGTTTTTCTAGCATAAATAATGAGTTAACGTCGAAGCACATGTCAAACGTCTTGTGTCCCAATATGGATAATAACAATCTAAACATTTTGCAATAATAATATAAACAAATGTTTTTATGGGATGTACTGTAAAGGGCATTGTCCCTTTGTCTGGGATGTTTTACCTCAAAGATCCTGTTTGGTCTTTTTACATGTTCTCTCCTCAGCCAAAAAACTGCTCTAGATTGGGAATTTCATTTTACCCTTGGTGCTTCTTCCATCAAAGCTACCCTGGATGTCACAAATATTACTTTTAATCTATTATTTCATATTCCCACTTGTTGCAAATGTCCCACTTGTGGGACGATAAAGGATTATCTTATCTTACCTCTTATTTAAGAAACTGACAAAGGAAACCTGCTCATTTGTATTTAGACCATTTTGAAAAGACCCACAAAGGTTTAACACACATTCTGTGTGTAAATCAAATGATACGTATATACTAATGTTCAAACAGCCTAATTAATCCTGACCTTAATTCTGCACTTCCTGGCTCCTATTACTTGTTACCTCAAATACTCCAAACACCCCCACCAGTGTAAAGGTGATCTCCCTCAGCCCACTCAGCTGCTGTATTCTTGTTCTTTCCATTTTCTAAACTTTTATTCCCTCTTTTTTTATCCTCACAGCTCTCTGACAGGTCAAAGTGACCTGGCTCTTCCGATTGTTAAAAGCCTCTCTGGAAGTCCCTGCAGCGCAGGAGTGGTGCTTATTACTAGCCCATAGGGGCAGTCACACCTGCTCCCTCTCACAGCAGCAGGAGATACCTCCACTGGCTTGAGGTGTGGAGAACACTCCATCTCTAATTGGTACCGGGCTGGATTTTCTTGCTCTTACAAAGTCACAGCTCCAAAATGACCAGATCTTTGTTCGAAACAACAGCCAGACAGTGTCAGGTGTAACCCAGGACGTAAAGAACACTCCTGGTAGCTGCAAGTTTATAAGCCCTGTCATGACACAGCTATGCTACTGCTATTGCTTGAGGTCAGAAATAACAAAGACATAAGACAGTAATAACACTGTTGTAGAAAATAAACTATTTAGCAGTTTAAACACAGCCCAAACAGCTTACAGTATTTTATTATTATTATTATTATTATTTATGTATATATTTTTATATATATAATTTTATATATATATTTATATGACTTTAGCAGTAGTGCCGTTCTACAGCTACATGCCCACACTGATCATATGTTGGTAATTTGTGTTCCTAGCCACTTACAGCAGCAGGTCTGATAGGTGGAAAGAACCTTGATTAAGACTGTGGTCCATCTGTTGCTACATGGCTTATCAGGCCCCCTGTAACTCTTTAATCACTGGAAAGAGACCATCATAGGACCACCACTGACAAGATTTTATTTGTCTGGTTAATTCAAAGCCCTGCTGCAACACTTGCACGGTAGTGTGTGTTGTGTGGGTTGAATTGTATATATATATATATATACATATATATATATATAGAGAGAGAGAGAGAGAGAGAGAGAGAATTTCATATTAAGTATTTCATAATTTTCATGTTTTTCTTCATAGGATTGAATGGAATGTAAGGTAATACTGTAGCAATACTGTTGCATCAGTATCATCATTAAAGTCCTTCCTGTCATCACCTGATGATTTTACCCAAATCATAGCAGGTGCTGAGTACTTCATAGTCCCAGTTTGAGCTGCATTTTTGTGCATCATTTTCTTAATATTATTGATATTTTTCTCACCTCCATTTCAGCCACCACCTTCACTGGTCCTTTCTGTCCAGTCTCTTCTTCCTCCATGTTTCTTCATGTAACTTATTGAGCTCAACTTTTTAGTAATTCTATTTATTTAAATGTATTTTTTAATCATATTTGTTTAATCTTATTTATTTCTTTTTTCTGAAGTTGTAGTCACAGCTGCTGGTATCAAAGTCCAAAAGCTCCATGTCTAACTGAAGAGTCTTATTTCAGAGAGGAAACAGGGAAAAAAAGAATCTTCCTTGAGATTACTTATAGATCTGTTTATGTGTGTGATGCTAGAAATACAGTGTATCTTTTACTGCAAATTCAAATTAGTCTTTATTGTTTTAGTATAGCAGTTTTACTTGATTCACTTAGCTAATTTCTGTGGCAAAAATGAAAATGATGAGCATGGATGCATTGTGCAGAGGTGGGCTTTGGAAGCCAGTGGCCATTGGCGTTTGGCGGCCAATTGTAGATCGAAACCAGTGCTGGTTCTTTCAACGATTTTGTCGACCATTTGCATCTGTTTTTTTTTGTCTATAGCACAGTGGCAGGCGTCTTTACAGGCGCATTTCCAGAATGCTGTATGTTCCTGTGAGCACTGTGGGGGCCATTATAAATAAATAACATGGAAGTAAATCTGTTCTGCAGCCTTTCATGGCGAGAGGTGAGGATGGCGAGCTAACAGGGTTTGACTGTAAGGTTAACATTCATGTTTTTACCTTTTCAAAACCTTTATGGTCATTGTTAAAGTGTTTAAATTTAAACTAAAATTAGTGTTTAATTAACCCTAACTGCATCTGAAGCGAATTACATTTAACAGTGAAGACTGAATATTACTATGAATAGTGTGAACAGTCATGTTGATCTGTCATTATGTTGAATTCACAGCTAACAGTATGAATTCCCAGTCTAGGGGGGATGTTTTTTCCAGGTTATGTTAACTCTTGTCAAAATAGGAATTAGGATATTAAAATAAATATCACTTTATTCAAATGGGTTTCCTCCTACCTCTGAGTAACTGAGAAAACTCAAAAAATGTCAGGCTTTTTAAGGCAAAAGTGTATTGTGCAACAAACAGTTGGGTTGGGGGGCATGGGGGCTGGGGGTATGATAACAGTTTTACATCTCTAGAAATTGCCACAATTTGTCACTGCCTCCGAAAGGTTCTTCTTCCAGCTGCTGTGTCTCCTTCAAAACACTACAACAACAAATCACAGAAACTGCATTAATCTATTAGAGCTCTATTTATATCCCCCGCCACTGTCTGCTGTCTGTGAAGATCCATGAAGCTATTCTTTACAAGGCATGAAGTTAGTGTTAAACAGATTAGCTCATTAAGCTCCTGCAGGACTCCTTATGTATGCATTACAGCTTTATTCTTACTCTCTCCAAAGAGCATTTGAATATTCAGAAGCAGGCAAAAGCACTCCAGATAGATTCCCCTCACAAGGCCAACAGCACACAAGGGAACAATGCTTGAGTCGTTCTGTATTTATTTGTAATATTTCATTTGTACTGATGTGGTTCTAAAAGATAAGTGCAACCATCTGGCCCAGTTTGAGTTTCATGGTCACTTCCTCAGCAAATCAATGAGACTTTTTTGGCATAAAGAAAAATAACCAACTAATCTATTTTTCCAAATACCCTTGGAAATAAGTGGCCTAATTCCAGGTAAATAGATCATACAAGCAATTTTTTTACACAGAACACTAATTTCACAATCAAAACAAACAAAACAAAATCAGAAAAATAACCTAATTACAAACTTCATTTTTTAGAAAAGTTGGGACATATTGTGCAATTCAATAAAACAAAAAATCAATCATTTGTAAAAATTAAATTACTTGTAACTGTTTGACTGACAAACCTGATTGTATTTTGAACATAGAAACAAAATTCCTTATTTGATGCCTGCAACACAATGAAAAATTAAAAAGGTCAGAGTGAAAAATACTTTTTAGCACCAGTCAAGGGCCAGGCAATGGCATAAAGGGAAGGAAGGAGGTGAGATCACATTATGATATTTTGCCTGTTTTTATTTTGTATGAAGTGGTTTAGAATTCAGGGGTCAAACAGGTCAAAATAATAAACTGAAAAAAAATGTCTAAACCAAACAGAGACTCATCCAGAACAATAAAGCAAAAACACAATTCTCTTCCCTAAGTCCCAACCTAACATAACCAAGAGAAAACTAGTACTTAAAATAATATATGTGGACATTTAAATACAGAAAACTGTTGAGAGTTATTAATTACATACTTCCCAAGTTACAAACTAAATTCCACGAGCCGGGAACACATCACAGCAAATACACTACTCACAGTAAGTTAGAGAAATTGTGAGAGACTTAGTGGATGTCATACATACAGTGTTTTTTTCACTTCAGACATTTTTGGGATAGGGAGGCAATTGTATTGGGGTG
>JBBIGC010000125.1:15331294-15347937 GCA_037576955.1 Lepidarchus adonis | reverse complement strand
TCATGGATGATGATGCTCCACCACATCATGGCAGAATTGTCACAGCTCGACTTCAGGAAGTTGGAGTGTCTCATATGGTTTGGCATCAATGTTCCCTGACCTGAACCCCATAGAGCACGTCTGGGACCAGTTGAAGCAGAGACTGAATGATTGTACCCCACCCCTACGTGACCTGGCAGAACTTGTGGAAGAGTGGAAAGCATTGTCTCAGAACATCATGAGGCTTGTGAGGAGCATGAGACATCGCTGTCAAGCTGAAATGGTGGAAACACCTGCTACTGACATTGTCAATTTTTGTTATTTGGGGCTATCCCTGTTATTGTCTACATTTTTGGGTTAATAAATATTAAACTAATGAAAATTATGTTTTTTCTCATACATTATTAGTAACATCAAATGGAACTTTTACTTATTTCACTAAATAGGAAATAGTAAAAGCACTCAAGTAAATAACAATATTCCTAACTTATTGTGAGTAGTGTAAGTCTAATTTAGTTCATTTAGTATGTCTCTAGGATCTCATTCTGTGGCCACTTCCTCCTTTCCATCCTCTCGCTTCTTCAGGTCTGCGCTGAAGTTAAGCTGAAATGGCCCAGTGGAAGTGAGGGAAACATCAATCAGACCAGGGACATTGGTGCCAGTCAATGGATGCTATATTAGTGTGGTAGTTGGCCCAGGGACGTAACATAAAATATTCAATTCATATATTCAAGTTATACCATTTTGTAACATTCCATGAATAGCAGGTGAATACGGAACAGGTGAGAGTATCATGGTTTGATATTACAAAACCCTTTCTTTTACTTGGGAACCAGGGACATTGTTGCCCATTCATGCTTGATATAAAACTTCCCCTGCTCAGCAGTCTGTGGCTGCTGTTGTATATTCTTCTCTTCTTGATACTTTTTCAAAAGGGGACTGCTGGCAGGTCGGTCAAGTACATGCAATCTATATCTATGAAGTCATGCTGTTTTAATGCAGAGATTGATGCCTACAAAAATTCCAGTGCATGCCTCTGTGTCACTGGTGCCTTCAGGCAAATGCAAATAACCCATGCTATTGGCACTAATGCACCCCAAACAATGACAGATGTTGGCTTTTGGATCTTTCATTGATAACAGCCCAAATGGCCATTTCGTTTGTGGCATGGACAACTGGATGTCTGTTCCCAAAAATAAGCAGAAACATGAACACATCTGACCACAGGTAGTTTCTGCAGTTATTCAAGTTATCTAAAATATGCTCAGTCTCAAAGAATTAAATGGCATTTATGATTAGAATTGACGAACCACTGACACAATGGTTTTCAGTGGTACTCACAAGCCCATATGTCTATGAGTTATATATACAGGGGTATGACGGTTTCCTATGCAATGCCTTCTGAGGGCTCAAAAGTCATACATATTCAACAGTGGTTTTTGGTCTTGTACACATACTGTGATTTTTTTTTGAGTGTGTAGCAGAAATAAAATAGAAAAAATATATATATTTATGATATACAATCCAATTGATCGTGTTGGGTGAGTGATGCTTAGGGTTCCACAAAAAAGTATTGAATGATTTGCACCATGCATAAAAGCTTCATAATCCCAACACTGGATATGTGCTAAAAGCCAGCAGTCTTCTTTAAAGGCAGCATTTTTAATGTCAGTAATATACACATATAGGATAAATGTCCTAGGTTTTAAAATGTTTTTTACAGACTTATATAGACTCCATATGTTCCATATTTATTGCCAAGTAAATCATTACCATTTGTATTGCTTTAACGGTCTATTTTGGTTATTTACAGAGCCTCCATTTAAATGACACACTGTTATGCTGTAGTGTATGTAAAGATTAAGAATGTTATTACATAAAATTATTATGAATGCATTGCCTCTTGTCTGAGACATGGTTTTATGGTATTTATGTTTTTTTAAAATCCATTTATAATGGAAAGGTACATGCTAGGTAAAGTACTTCAAACCACTTTTTACAATTATTAACATATAAATCTCAGAATACACATATGCACATAATAATTATTTGACCCCTTTCCGATTTTGTATGTTTGACCACTCGCAAAGAAATGTTTATAATGTTTAGGTTTATTTTAACAGTGAATATCAGAAATATACATTGATTTGTTTTTCATTGAGTGAAATAAGTATTTGATGCCCTAGCAAAACAAGACTTAGTGCTTGGTGGCAAAAACACAAAGGTCAGACATTTCTTGTAGTTGATGACCAGGTTTGTACATGTAGGAGAAATTTTGATCCGCTCCTGTTTGCAGATCAGCTCTAAATCATTAAGGTTTCAAGGTTGTTGCTTGGCAACTTGAAGCTTCAGCTCCTTCCACAGATTTTCTATGAGATTAAGGTCTGGAGACTGACTAGGCCACTCCATGACCTTAATGCGCTTCTTCTTGAACCACTCCTTTGTTGCCTTGGCTGTTTGCTTTGGGTCATTGTCGTGCTGGAAGACCATCCACCACCCATTTTCAGTGTCCTGGCAGAGGGAAGGAGGTTGTCACACAAGACTTTACGGTACATGGCCCCATCCATCCTCCAGTTGATGCAGTGAAATCCTGTGCCCTTAGCAGAGAAACACCCCCAAAGCATGTTTCCACCTCCATGCTCGAAAGTGAGGATGATGTTCTTGGGGTCATAGTCAGCATTTCCCTTCCTCCAAACACAGCAAGTTGAGTTGAGGCCAAAGAGCTCGATCTTGATCTCATATGACCACAGAACCTTCTCCTAAGCTCTCTCTGAATCATTCAGGTGTTAATTGGCAAACTTACTGATGGGCCTTCTTGAGCAGCATGACTTGGTGGGCACTGCATGATTTTAATCCATTACAGCGTGGTGTGTTGCCAATGTTTTTGGTGACTGTGGTCCCAGCTGCTTTGAGATCATTGACAAGCTCCTCACATGTAGTTCTAGGCTGGTCTCTCACCTTTCTCATGATCATCCTAACCCCACGAGGTGAAATCTTGCATGGAGCCCCAGATGAGGTCAATTACAGAGTCAATTACAGAGCCTTAAACTCATTCAGCTTGTAGACAAACGTCTCAAAGCTACAAGACAGTGAAGTCACTCAAGATTAATGTCCTCCAATCACACTTGAACTTCTTCCACAAATCTCTGTGCTGTCAGTGAGGAACACAGTGAAAGGTTTCACCAGGACATGGCTACAATGGAGAAACAATACCAGGGCAACGGGAATCAGTCAGTGCTGACTACTGTTGGGCACTGCAACGTGATTAACCAGACACTGAATACAAACGAAAATCAAACACTTTTAATTCTGTTGAATTTAATAGCGTATGTGAAAAGTAAATATGACTAAATACGTTGTTGTCAGTTAACATATAAACGTCTGTTTCACGAGTTCCCACGTGATGCGGTAAAAACAAAACTATATTTTTGCACCCAGTAGGAACCTATCACAATCAGCAAAAACTTTTCAGGAAGCAAGAATTTAAAAAAAAATTGTTATGCAGTGTTATCAATGAAGGTTTTTGCTAACTCATAATTTCGTTGCTTATTATCGTATTCTACCCCCACCCCAATACTTGTACCCAGCCTTGTTTTGCAGATTAAAGAGTTTTGTCTGGTTGCTTTCGCAGAAAATTCACTGAACAACATGATTCAAGCTTTAATCAGCTTGTAGAATAATGAGATATTTCTCAGAATTCATTTAATCTTCTGAAAATTATAATGCAGAGCAATTAACATATGCTCTATTTTCTTGGCTGTAGGACCTGCAGCTCTGAAGCCGAGCCGCTTTGTCAGGCTACCAGCAGGCTGAACTGTTAAGGAACTTGGTTATCAGCGGCATAATTAAGGTGCCTGAGGAATGAAGGAGGACAAAAAAAACTCTCATTTTCAGTCGAGTGTGTCAGAATTAGGCTTCTAACCATGGCAAAAAATTTGAATTGAGAAAAGTGGAACCCCCTACAAAATGTTACTCTACAGTTATCATTTTGTTAACAAGAGGGATGGCGTTTCTCCCCACCCCCCCCCCTCAAATCACTTACTGACTACAACATGCAGGGGGGTGGTTTTCCAATGAGTACCAGTGTACAAGATGACACAGAGATGATTTATACACAGAGTAGATACATTTATTTAGAAAAGCCACTGTTCACATTTAGCAAAATGAGTATTGATGATGAGCGCTAGCGTAACTTCTCTTTTTGGTCACTTTTCTGAACGATAGCATCCATGCTGAAATCTTTTCTTCCTTTTAAGAAGAAGAGAGATTAGATCTACTTCAGGTTGAAGATTTGATTAATCTATAGTCTTTGTGTTACTGAACATATGGCTTAAATGTATGAAAGCATTGTAGAGATGAACCTTCAGGGCCTTCTGGGTATGCAAAGAAGGAACACTTTTTTTAAATATCAGTTTAGTTCATTTTCATTCAGTGGAATTATGTTTGTATTTAAGCTTGGTAAATACTGCAATAATGCTTATATATATTCTCCTTTAGGTTTTTGTTGGAAATAATAGGGTTAAGTTATATTCATGGAAAATTATGTAATTAGAATTTTGTGTTATACAGCCAAGCCAAATCTCCCGTTAGTTGCAACATTACAGATTATCAACCAATCATTATTAATAAACCGTGGGATTCGTTTTGTCAGAAGAAAAAGTCATTCTGGTGACTTTACAAATGCTACGTACAAGGATGTTAATGTTCAAATTAGCCATAAAATTCCTGGAAGTGCAGCTTGGGTGTCGATGAATGTGTTCCTCTGGTACTCCTCAATCAGAGAGTCAGAAGGATTCAAAAGTGCGAAAGATACATGAGGCACTCAAGAGAAAAAAATGTGTTAAAATGACTTTATTAGAGTGTATACTGTATTCATGGTTTAATGTTATGACTTTGTCTTGACCATATTACCACAATGATTCCAGTTTCCACATTTATAGTTGCCTCCTGTGGTATCTAACCAGGTGGTGTTAATGTTAGATACCAGAGGAGGCAACTATAAATGTGGAAACTGGAATCATTGTGGCAATATGGTCAAGACCAAGTCCTTTACGGACATAACATCTAACCGTGAATACAGTATGCAGTCATTTATCAATTGTAACATTTCATTTGTAGTCTATTGACTTGAATGTCAATGTTTTTACATTGGAAGAACAAAGCATAAACTTAAAGATAGGTTAGTAGAACATAAATACTCTACAAGAACCAGGAACCCCCTTTACCCCATGGCCCTACTTTTAAAGTGGCAGGCCACGGAAGCTGTGACACATTGGTATTGAACATGTCAAAGATTCATTGAGGCGGCGACAGATTAAAAAGACTCTTGCAAAGAGAATCTTTATGGATTTACAAGTTAAAAGCTACTCAACACCCAGGCCTAAATTTAGAACTTGATTTTTCCCCTTTTCTTTAACAAAGTTCTGAAAATGAGACCTAGGAATCTTTTACACTCTGAAATCTCTAGGTATAGAGAGGTAGTAGTTAATCTAATATACTTCGGCAATGAGTATTTTTTAGTTCTACCCTTTTGTTTAAAACTGTAATGGATCTTTTGGCATGAAAATGATTTATTCTTGTCATTTATTGTATTTTTTCACTGATTATATTTTTTCTCTTTTATATCTTTACTGTTGTTAATCTTTTGCATACATTGTTTCATATATTTTACCATGAAATGCTTTAGTGTTTCATGATTTAACCCCCTTTTTATGTTGTAGGGGTTATCTTGTATCATGTGTTGAGTCTGTTCACCTGAGCTGCTTGGTCATGTGACCTGAGACAGACTGTTATCTTGACGTCCGTAGACTCTCACTTGTTACTTGCTTTGAAGAAGTCCGGCTCGGCCTAAACATGTAGGCAGATTTTAATCGATTAGCCAAGTCTAATAGAGGCTTTTTAACACATTTCTTTCCTCTTGAGTGCCTTATGTATCTTTCACATTTTTAAATCATGTTCAGATGTCTTTGTTTAATCTAGAATACCCAAAAATGTTATGCAATTCCATTAGCTTTGGCGCTAATATGCTATGCTAGCCTAAATTTGCATTATTGTACAGTTGTGTTTTTACTACTTTTTATTTTGGCCATGTTTTCACAAAGCCTAGATCTAAAAGGCATGGTTCGCTAGTGAAGCATAGCACTATTCTTGGTGCTCAGCAACTCAATTAATTTGCACTTTATTTCACAGTTGAAATGCCCAATGCTCATGGCACTGGGATAATTTGTTGCTGGACTCAGGATTTTCTCATAACAACCATTTCAGATGTTTTTCCCCCTTTAAGAGTTGGTATTTATAAAAGCTGTATGCGCTCTGTCAACTGAAGCCAAGTACAAGGCCACACTTCTAAATCTCATCAGATTATCTAGCTTCACTTCACATTACTGACAATCAATTACTCGGATGAATGAATCCCTTAATACCCAAAGCTGGAAATTGCTATTGCACACGTACAAACCCAGTAAAACAGATTAATGGACAGTTACTGAATTCCAGATTCAGGCTTGAAAAAATCCCTCAACTGTGAACATTGTACACCAATGGAGTGATAAAACCAGTGTGAATAATTCTGTCCCCATGTATTTTTGGACTGTCTGTATAAGGTTTCAGTACTAAGGATTTCTAAGAAGTGCTGTCGTTGTTTGGAATTTGTGATCTGATTGGTTGTTAAAAACCATTGACATTGAATGTTTTTATGAAGTTCACTCTTACATAGTGAACATTACATAGTGTCAGAAAGGTGATTACGACGGTGCCCTGGATTTGTAGTGAAGAGTTACTGCTGTTATTCAGATTTATTTTTTTCAGTCCTTTAAGGTTTCACTTTAGTCCTTTCAGTTTGATAGGAAAATATTTCCCTTTTCATGTTTTTATACGTGAATAAGAAGATTTTATATTCCAGCTACAGTATCACTGGAAAGAGAAACCTTTAAAATGTATTAAAAATATGTCATTTACCTGTTAAATCAGCATAAGGAAGCTCACACTGTTCCGTCTGTCAGTCATACTTGGGCACGCTGTCATCGGCAAATAGCAGCTGTGCTGAAGTAAAGGAGGCTGTATATAAACTTACATACTAGACTTCATCTTGATGGCAGTGATTTGTTATTAAATAGCTGTTATGAAGCAAAAGGAGACAAAAATCATACTAAAAATAGTCATAAATTGTTCGGAGGCTGAGGCCTGTATTCCAAAAGGGCAACTTCTATCCAGAGCACTGCTTAAGGCAGAAGGTCAGCGCACAGCAGCACAGCGGTTGAGCCATTCTGTTCTTTCTGATCTCCCAGCTGGACTCCAAAGCTGAGAGACCAGCAGAGTGAGACCAGGAACTCAGCACAGGCATCTGCCCTTTGCGCTTTTGTGTTTTGGATCGATTGTTTGCTTTTGTTAATGTGTCAGAGATGGAGAAAGCATGAAAAGCAGTCCATTTTTGAGGAACCCATTAAGAAAAGCTTGCCATCAGATTCGTACTTTTACCAGCTGAGTGGGTTGAGGCGCATGAAAGGGGCTGTTCATTCATTTAAATGGTTTTACACTTTTATAGTGTGATGTGCTTCATACACTCATAGAAGAAGTTATTCGGAGATGCTAGACTGAAAATGTTAGAGTATTTGCCTCCTTCATTCCTCACGCACCTTCATTACGACACTGCTGATAACCATGTTCCTTAACAGTTTCTCCTGAAAAACAAAAACTGGATATTTGATATGTTTCACTCTGTATGAGCTACATTAGAGAACAGGAGACGTGATGAGTTAGTGGAGAAGCTGTCACAGAAAACATTTCAACAGTGCAGTGCTGACATCAACTGTACCGATTAAGAATTACACAGTGGGATTTGTACTGACAGGAGCCACCACAGGGTTGACTGCAGCTAGTCTAATAGTGCCCAGTAATGTTACCAGCAAATCCTCTGCCACTGTCTCCTTTCCTGATTGAGCAGCAACAGAAAATTCTGAACAGAAATCATTCAGTTTATATCACAGAATTTCTTTCCATTACTTTAAAGAGCCAGAAAATATCAGATCAAACTGGGTCATTTGGTCAAACAAAAAAAAAGTTACGCTAATAAACCGATTGTATATAAAACGCTGATTGTAATATAGTTCATTCTGGGTTTTAGGATTCACTTTATTGTGCAATTTAAAAATCAGTCTAAAGAGGGATCTCAATTTGGAACCATGGTCTTTTGTCAATTCTATTTAAACTGAATCTCACCTGTGTATCAAAAGCTATAAAAACGTCAGCGTACTTGTGAGAGACTTTTATTCTTAACTTTTAAAACGACAGAAGAAAATAACTACTACTAGATTTCTCATCATCCTCGACTTTCAGCTCCTGGCTTCAGCAAAATCTACTGATACCAACACTTCTGACTTAGTTTATGTACATTTGTGTAGAGGAAAGCAGCAGTGTCACCATTTATGAGGTGAATGTATCTATACGCTAGATCTGAACAATATCTCAATGATTGTGATTTTTTAAAAATGGCTGCCCTACTCAAAACACTCAGAAAGGGCAGTGGTGGCCTAGTGGTTAGGACCATAGGTCATAGGTCAAGTCCTAGTCCCCCAACAAAGACTTCATCATCCTGATGTTCGCAGATGATACTGCAGTGTAGGTTGCATCACAGGAGGGGATGAAGCAGCATACAGGAGGAAGGTGGCCGGTCTGGTGTCATGGTGTGAGGAGAACAACCTCACCCTCAACACAGGCAAGACCAAGGAGATGATTGTGGACATGAGGTAAAGGTGGCATCACCTTTGCTCGCAGTCCTAGAATAAGTTCAATTACGCATGTGTGACTGAAGAGCTCCGGGACAGCCTCAGTAACCAATGAGAAAAAGGTTCCCAGCATCCCATACTGGGACACATCCCGCTGCTGCATAATGCACCACATGACTGTAGATGTAAGGCAGAGAGGAGGGACCAGGAGGCGCAGCGATGGTAGACACAGAGCAGCATGATCTGAGAAAGAAAAAAAAAAGTCAATCAAATATACAGTGCCCTCTATAATACAAGATGTGTTCTTTAGCTTCTAATAAATTCAGTTGGACATGAATGAAAATCTATCCAGAAGAAAATCAAACCGTGCATTTATTCAGTTGGAAAAAAATCCCACATTAAGAAATCATTCACAATTATTGGCACCCCTGATGTTAATACTTTGTACAACTCCCTTTTGCCAAAAAAACAACACTTAATCTTCTCCTATAATGTTTCACAAGATGGGAGAATACAGAAAGAGGAATCTTCAACCAGACTTCACACAATCTCTCGAAATCATCTAGCGACCTCTGCACTCTCCTCTTCAGCTCACTCCACAGGTTTTCAATGGGGTTGAGGTCTGGGGACTGAGATGGCCATGGGAGGTTGTGATGAACCATTTCTGTGTAGAGTTGGTATTTCAAAGCATTCATGATGAGGAGGAGGCAGAGGAACTTTGGTGTCACCTACGATCCTCCATAACTTCTACAGCTGTGTTGTTGAAAGCACATTGATCAAGTGCAACACCGCATGGTACAGCAACACAATTGCTACAGAACGAAATACCTGCAGCATTTACCACAGAAGAACGTCCTCCATTTTTGAGAACCCTAACCACCCCCAACACGGTCTGTTTACACTTCTACCCTCAGGCCAGAGATACTGCAGTGTAGAAAAACCAGACTAAAAAACTTTCTTCCCCATCACAGACATGATCACTACCTCATAGCACTGGACTTAACTTACTGCTATTCTTTGCACATTTTAGCAGTTTTGCACATGTAACCTTTGCATTTGCTCATTGCACATACTATAACTGGATTGCACAATAAGCACAGCATTGTTCTTGTATTGTAAATAGCCTGTCCTGTATACAATCATCTTGTTGATGCTATTTAAATAGCCTGTACTGTGTTTTCATCACTTTTTAATATTGTTACTGGCATTCTATGTAGAGCAAATGAAGCATTTCATTGTGCATTGTTTATTCTTACTGTACATACAACAAACACTTTGAATTTTGAATCTAAACTTTTTATTAGACGGACTTAGTTATTGGAAACATTTTCCTTTGTAGCGTTTAAGGTTATTTACTGTAACAGAGCAGCTTAAATTACAAGTAAACACTGGAAAAATTGAGTGTTCTTAAACTTTTGACTGGTTGACATGATTGTATTGTTTTGGCCAATTCTGGCCCTTTTCACTTTATGTAAGTGCTTGAGGTTCGAAGATCAAAAATGCATTCCAGCAATTTCATATTTGCCTCAATTTACATTCTTCTTATGAAAATATATACAGCTTAAAAAATAGAACTTTTTAGTATAACATCAAGGCAATGAATCTTCTTCTGGGTGGTTGATCTGGTCAGTCACTTCACAGTTGCTAAGTTCATTAAGACCAAAGCAGCTGAAACTGAACAGGTGTTAAATAGAGGGACAACAATGTGACCAAAGCAGAAAAGGTTTTACAGGTGGACGCCTCATCTGTTTTTGCACTAGTTTTGCATTTGCCTAGGGTCAGTATCACTACTGGTAACATGAAATGATACCTGGACCTACAGAGGTGGAACATTAATTGTCAGAAGGTTTGCTGTGTCCTACAAAATGACCTCCAGCAGGTCACTGGTGTGAATGTCTTTGACCAAAGAATCAGAAACCGAGTTCATGATGGTCTGTGGGCCCTGTGCTCACTGTCCGACTCTGTAGAATCCAGAATTGGCAGGTCCACCACTGGCCCCCTGTGCTTTTCCCAGATGATAGCAGGTTCACCCTGAGCACCTGTGATCGACATGAGAGTCTGGAGAATGTTACGTTGCCTGTAACATCATTCAGTATGCTCAGTTTGCTGGTGGGTCGGTCACTTGAGGCATATCCATGGAGGAACCCACAGACCACTACAGGCTTGGCAACGGAACCCATCATGGCAAAATCTTCTGACCCATTGTGAGACCCTACGCTGGCGTAGTGGGTCCTGGGTTCCTCCTACTGCATGACAATACCAATGTTTCGAGAGTATGCAGGCACTTCCTGGAGATTGATGGAATTGATTAGACGTTCCATTTTGAGTGACTGCAACTAAATTTTGCCAAAACGGACTGGCCAGCATGCTTTCTTCACTTCCATTTTAATGGATTCTTTCAATTCATCCCTCTTTAGGTTGATCATTGTCATTTCCATCAAACAATGTGGCACCCTTTCATCCCTACCACTTTACCCAGTCCATATCAGTATAGATATCCAGCACGATTTTCAAAGGGTTCCTTTAAAAAAAAAATTTTTTAGAAATGCATTTCTCTATTGACTAGAAAGAAGAGCGAACCGGTTAAATAATTGCAATAAAGGAGGCGTCATTGTGACTGGATTAGTTATACCTGCACTCTTTTATTTCAATAAGCTTACACATGGTCCCATACAAAGACGGCCAACAAAAGCATAGTGCTTCAAGAAAAACTAAACGTATTCTGCTGAGGAACCCATGGTTCTATTAGATGAACAGATCAGATCTGGCTGAGCAAGAAAAAGCATTTTTCAGTGCTCATATGCACTCCTAAATGAAAAAAGAAGCTTTAATATGAAAGAAAATTGAAACGAGAACTTAAAGAATGAAAGAAAAACTGGTCAAAACAGATTGTTGGTAACGACATTCTCAGTCCTTCCTCCCACGTGAGTCCGCTGATGCACTTTAAGCACATACGCCTGTCGGAATTTCTTCCCGCAGTCTGTGCACTCGAACGGCTTCTCTCCCGTGTGGATCTGCATGTGTCTTTTGAGGCGGCAGGATGTGAAAAAACTTTTGCTGCACTGAGGACAGGTGTAGGGTCGCACGCCGGTGTGGTACCGTGTGTGCAGCTGAAGGTAGCAGGCCTGTGTAAAGCTCTTGTTGCAGTGCTCACACTGGAAGGGCTTGTGTCCAGTGTGGTAGCGCTGGTGCTTCAGCAGCTCTCCGAACGAGAAGAAGGTCTTGCCGCATTCGGAGCAGAGGAAAGGCCTCTCACCGGTGTGGGTGAGCTCGTGCCGGGTCAGACTGGCCTTGTATGCGAATGTCTTGTCACACAAAGAGCACTGAAAGATTTTGTCCTTGGTGTGGCCAGCCATGTGAGCGCGTAGTGTCCTTTCCCTTTTAAAGCTTTTGCCACAGTGCGAACACAGATAGGGCTTTTCTTTGGAGTGGGTCCACTCGTGCTTTCGTAGCGCCCCGGGGTAGAGGAAGCTTTTGTTGCAGAGTGAGCATCGGTACGGCCTTTCTGCTGTATGTGTGCGCTGGTGCGAAAGCAGGGCACCCCTGTATGTGAAGCCCTTGCCACAGCTGCAGTGGTAAGGCCTGTCAGGCTGATGCGCAAGCATGTGGCGCTTGAAGCTGGTCACGCAGGTGAAGCTGGAGTTACACAGGGAGCACTTGTGTGGCCGGTCCTCCAGGTGACCCCGCTTGTGCCGGATGAGGGCCGCTTGGCAGCTGAGCTGCTTGCCGCAGTCACTGCATCGGTTCATCTCTTCCTCTGGATGGGTCTTGTGATGATCCCGTCGAGCGCTGAGCGAGCTGAAACGTTCCCCGCAGTACAGGCAATCGTACATTTGGCCTTCCTGGTTCTCCGCCTCCTCTTTCTCCGCCTCGTCTTGGCGAGGGATATCGTCTGAAGGTTTCCGGACAGTTTTGGGGTAGTGTATGAGGCGGTGGCGGCGCAGAGCCTGGATGTGAGAGAAACGCCGACCGCAGCGAGACACCAGGCACTGGAAGGGTTTCTCGCCTGTGTGGGTGCGCTGATGTGCCCTCAGCATGCCAGGGAAGCGATAGCTTTTGCCACATACTGGACACACATGGGGTTCCTTCTCACTTTCCTCCATTCGAACGGGATGGATCTTTTTGATATGGCTTTTTAGGTACCTCTCTTGAGTGTGGGTGAATGAGCAATGGGGACAGGAGAAGACCTCTGAGGCGATATCTGTTAAGAATAAATCCAGTATTAGCGCATCTCTGAGTTACAAAGAAATTAATAAAGGAACTTCGAGTATCTGTGTGGTGATAGAGGAGAAATAAAAGGATAGAGCGTAACCTGTGTTTTCTTTGCTTGAGACAAGACCAGGAGATTCTTTGGATAGTTCATCAACATCCCTTTAAAGTGAACACAAAACAAACAAATGGATAAATTATTATTTTAGAGATGAACTGAGGTGTGTTTTTATCATACCTGCCAATGATAGACACAAATGTAATACAGAAACTGGGATTTATCTGAAAAATGATTGAAAATTGCCATGATCTTGCTGAGACTTGACGCATTATTCTCACCTTCAGGTCTAGATTTTAATTTATTTACACACAGAGCATGAGTCATGTTCGACTGCTACCACTAGGGCCGTCAATACTGATGCTCACTAAAGTCTTTTTGATGAATTGAGAGGTGAGTAAAGTTCCCATTTCATCAACATGGAAGTATTAATATGGCGTTAGATGTGTCAAAATTCACATGTGCAAAAAAACTGTTCACGAGTGAATTATATTCTTTCACAAGTGCAGCAATTAATTACCATGTGCTCGGAATGAGTCATCGTACACAAATCCTGCGAGTGAGTAAATACATGTGAGTGAAATTTCAGTATGAACACAAATAAAACAAAGCATGCATGCTAACCTCTGAAATTTGCTCACACGGTTCTGACTTGACTATTTGGGAGCGGAACCACAGAAGGCATTGGCCCCAATTTTCTCCTCAATTGCACCTCCATGGACTTCACTGCCTCCACTGACCACTTCCCTGATCTAAACATTTTTTTGTAATTCCTGCACTTTGTATTTTTTCTGTTTTCTTATGCACAACAAATTATGTTAACCGTGTATATTGTAAAGCACTTTGAGCTGCATCCTGATGTATGAAAAGTGCTCTATAAATAAAGCTTATTACTATATTATTAATATAAAATTAGAGAATGTATGAGAGTTATTTCAAAACAAACCATCTACCCTGATGACCAAACCGAAAGCTACCAAAGAGCTTTGGTTATTTGTAACAAAAGCAGAGTACAATCACTTCTGGAATACAGCACCAATGATCTGACTGACTGAACTGGCCTTCTCAGTAAATTCACCACATTGAATTCATGTGTAAAACATAATTAAAAACCTATTTTAAATCCTGACGAAGGAACTACAACAAACTGAACACACAGAAGAAAAACAATCCTACCTGTTATTTAAGGTAACTGAATTTGCCTTGGGGGCTGCAGGATCTTTTTTGTTCTTTTGAGAATTTACTGTTTTAGGAGCAGACCTTCTTTTCTGTGTTTGGAGATTCACCATTTTAATCTTCCAAGTCTTTTTAGGCTTTCGAGCTGATCGCCGAGTTCCCATGGGGACAGTGCCCACAGCAGCAGCAGCATCAGGAGAACGTACAGACACGGCGAGTACAGACTCCACAGTGGACGTGGCGTTAGACAACAGGCTCCTTCCCTCTTCAACGTTACAGATCAGCTGTTCAGTCTCTAAACCCAGATTCTTTCCATCTCCCAATCCATCATCTTTAGGCTGTGGTCCAGATTCTCCACAATATTTCTCAGTATTATTGACCCCCTCACTGCCAACGTCATTCTCCTCAATGCTTCCATTAGACTCTGGGTGCTCAGGACCAGTGGGATGTAGTGCACTGCCACACTCATCGTTGGCACTCAAATCAGGTAGGGAATCCCCATCTTGGTTTGCTCCTAATTCAATCTCTGTCCACTCAGACACAACTACAACAGTCTCTACATCCGTCCCATCCATCATAACAGGAATCTGAGTGGGAACGGAGTTGTCAGATGGATTAAGCAGACCGTTGCCTGTGCTCAACTGGTCCAGGCCGTCTCTCTTGCCAGCCAAGGCGGAGAGGATACAGTCACCCATGTTTAGGGATGGTGAAGTGTCTGAGGTATAAAAGAAGAGAGCAATCAATGTTTCTGTTATTTGCCAAAAAAAAATATTTAAATTTGTATAGATTTTTGTATTTTTTTGTTTCATTCAAGTGGGAAATGTAATAGATACTGCTGACAAAGAAGAATGTCCTGGACTCTTTTAGTATTCTAGATATTAATAGATGATGTTTATACTGTGGCACTTCCTCATACACACTTAATGTAGAATGTGTTTTTTCTTTTTGATAGCAATGCTGTAGCACTTATCATCTGCACTGTTCTCTATGACTAAAAGAATGTGTTGAACTCTGTCATTCTCATGAATTTATGCTGATTGTTCCTGTACCTTTTTAACATTACAATATTACATTATTACGTGCTGCACATCACCAACCTCAAAGTGCAATTTACAGTATAAGTGAAATCACTGCAATGTACTGCTTCTTTACTATAATTTATGCTATTTATCTTATTTTACTGCTTTCATTTAAAATCACAGTTTACATTTGTAGTTTTTTGTTACCATTGTACTTTTTATGACTTTTGTAATTTTTACCTTGTATCTTTAGTACTTTTATATTTATAACCTTTGTATTTTTATTAGTATAAGATGTATGTTTATTTTTTTGTCACTGTCTCTATGCTAAAGTCGCCACATAAGCAATTTCCTTAGGGACAATAAAGTTTTTCCAATTCTGATACCTGGAAGTTGCTTCGGACAAAAGCATCAGCCAAATTAATAAATGTAAATAATCTATAAATCCTGAATAATCTATTGTCCCATGACTTCAGACATTGATCAACAGCTAGAAAGATGTATTCTTGCAGCTACAGTACTTTACACGTTGCGTTCTACACTGACACTTCTGTATTTTGTGCTAGAACATTAAATGCTGAAACAAATACAATAAAAACTTTTATGTCTCTCGTCAGTAAATAACAATTTACCAACAAACACACACAAACAATTACACTGAAGCAATTCCTCCAGTGTAGCTTTGGGAATGGTTAAACTAACACTTAAATGACTGAATGAATGTGTGTTTGTTCTGAGATTGAGCAAATAACCACTCACTGCCTATATTTTTGTTACATTTTCATAAGAAAATTACACAAAACTGTATGCAACATCATGTTCAGGGATTATTAAAGACTGCTGTTCAGACACCGTAAAAAAACATCAAAGAGAATCTGGCATTACCAGGTCAGAAACAGAGTATTACATACCACAAGTGTCTAGGTGCCCAAGGCAGTTATGGTGATGGAGAAGGGACTTCAGGTTGTCTGGGTTACTGATGAATTCCTCACAGTCCTTTATAGCAGAAGACTCAGAACTGAGCCAAGCCACAATCTGAAAATAGTAGGTTCAGAAGCACTTGATGGACAGTAAGGCCTATTTAACACTCCACATTTAGACTCCAAACATCAGTTATCAGAACGTTTTTATGATTTCACTCACTTGCAGTAGATCAGGGACTGGCAGGAAGCGTTCCAGTCTGGACAGGAAGTCCCACATCAGCTTGTGCATTGCAGAGTCATAATTGGGGCCAAACTCTAGTGGGAACACGTTCTACAGAGATGAAAAAATATGGCATGTTATACTTTTAGGGTTGGTATACAGGACAGTGTTTAAGGGGGTTATCACACTGAAGCTATTTTCCCAAAGCTATTTTTTACAATGCAGCAGTGGTCCAAGCACTGTGTTCCTTCTTAAAATGATTCAAATTCAAATTCAAATTTTATGTCACATACACAGTCATACACAGTATGATGTGTAGTGAAATGCTTTTTGCGA
>JBBIGC010000125.1:15320601-15331194 GCA_037576955.1 Lepidarchus adonis | reverse complement strand
AGGGCATGACAACAATAACAACAATAAATAGAGTAAAAAATATTTTAAAAACTTAAAGAAATATAAAGAATATAAGAACTTAACAAACCTATATAAAACCCTACCAAACCTATCCAGTATAAAAAAATTCCAGTATAAACAATATAACAAATGTGCAAATGATTTGAAATAAACAAGTATGCAAATGCTAAAAACAATGTGCAAATGATGAAAAAATGTGCAAATCATAACAAATAAGCAAATAAGGTGCGAATGAGCATGAATTTGAGTGAGTGTGAATGGGTGTGCGGAGGGACCATGTGGACCGGCATTTAAGGTGTCGCAGATAAAAACAACAAAATAAAATTATACGATCAACAAAAACTGTGGTATTTTGTAAATAGAATAAGAAACGTGAATCCACTGTGTAATTATGTAACTTTATTAGCAGCGTTCTCCTAAAATGCGCCAACAACATTGGGAGTAACATCCGCATGCGTCAAGAGGGAGTTGTAGACTGAAGTAACAGAAAGACTTCCGTCATTTTTCAAAATAAAAGACTGTTCAGACTTGAATAATAAATAAAACGAAAACAATGTAATTTATTTATTCTTTCCGTGCGGCCCGGTACCAAACGACTCGGGGTTGGGGGCCGCTGGTCTAGAGTATTGGAAACTAATCTCAATCCTGGGAATCGCCTGCACGGCAGTATTTCAGCTATATTTTTGCCTTCTGCACATCTTCTCTAGCTCATAAAGATATTGAAGATTATCTGTCAAACTGGATCAGGTGCAATGTGGCATGGAGCAGTTAAAACTGCTTAAAGGACTGCAATTGCAATCATTACTTTATAAAAAGTCATCTGAAGATATCTGACCTCAAAGAAGTCCTCCCTCTCAGCAGTGTCTTTAATAAGTGTCTGGACCAGCTCCACAAAGTGTATCCCCGTCTCTTCCACTTCTGTGCTGTCCACCTGCATGTCCAACAGCAGATGGGTTAGATTAAGCTGTTCTGTATTTCCCAATACATTCAAAAGCTATACAAATTACACATGACATGCTATTCTTTTTGTCTTCAGAGCAATTAATTTCACTTACATGCTTGACAAGAGGAAGGGCCAGTTGAATGCTGTTGAGGTGAGGCTGAATTGCATGTATATCCACCAGACTGTCTCTGCGGCACAACTCTAAAATCAGCTACAAGTGGAGAAGAATGGGGGTTTTTCAAGGGTGTGTGTAACTATGAACTAATAACCAGCTTCCTGGTGTGACTGCATAAACCTGTGGTTCAGTTCAGTTAGTTACAACAAATTGCTGACCTTCAAATGTAATTACTGGTACACATTTTTCAACAAGTTCCTACCATCTATCCAGGGCCAAAAAAAAGGTGGCATCACCTTTGCTCGCAGTCCTAGAATAAGTTCAACTACGCATGTGTGACTGAAGAGCTCCGGGACAGCCTCAGTAACCAATGAAACAAAGTCTGCCAGCATCCCATACTGGGACACATCCCGCTTCTGCATAATGCGCCACATGACTGCAGATGTAAGACGGAGAGGAGGGACCAGGAGGCGCAGCGATGGTAGACACAGAACAGCATGATCTGAGACAAAAATAAGAGTCATAATCAAATATATATACATAAACACAGACAGACAAGTACAGAGAAAAAATTATCTGCAAAGGATGTAGACAATATACAGATCATATGATCTGTACTACTGTTATAATATATACGAGGGTCCTCGACTTGCATCATACTCCACTCTGTTTTTATGCCCGTATTTACTGTAATTTGGTAGAGGAACGTCAATTAAATGTTTTACGGTAATACGCAAGCACCAGCACGTGCAGTGTGTGTGAGCCTGCTGCTTGCAGGGAAGGGGAGAAAGAAGGGGGAATTGTGCTGTTTTTGCTGTGATGTTTATGTTTTATTCACCAATATTGTTGAATAAGAGTCCATGTGGATTGGTAGGTGAGATGGGGGGTTAATAGTGCACTGTGTGTGTTGGTGGGTGAGACGGGGGGTTAATAGTGCACTGTGCTAAGGCACCATCAGTGTGATTTTGCCACAAGTCTCCTCTCCAGTGCGTTTACTGCTGTGGTGAATGTTGAAGCATTAAAAAGAGCATTTCTGTCTTGAGCAACGTTTCCTAAATGCTTTACAGTAATAGACGTTCATGCATGTTGCCAGCTGTTGATAAAGCACAGTGCTGTTCAACAAAGCATCATTACATGCATGATTTCTGACTTACATCGAAATTCTAGTAACATTAGACCAGCTGAAATCTATCAGTAATTAGAAATCAATTACTTAGTGCAAATTAATAGCAGTTGGTACAGTCCCAACTTATAGACTATAAATAGGTCACTCATTACCAAGATCTTGCAAAATAACCAATAAAGTATTCTCTAACGGCCTTCACAACCTAATTGTTGCAAAACATATTGATGGCATTGGTTACATAAGAATTTCTAAACTACTGAAGGCTCTAGTGAGCACTGTTGGGGTCACAATTTGGAAGTGGAAAGAACATTAGTTTACCAACAACCGGGCAAATGTATTGAATTTAAATGTACTGTTTATTGCAGTAATGTACAGTTTGAAAAAAAAACGCAAAGCAAAGACAGTCCAGTGTCGGGTTAGTATAAAATTTGGGACACATAAAGCGGCATCATTTATGTTACCTTTCCCGTGCTCTGCGGCTGCTAGCTCGGCTGATTAGTAGCGCCACTCAGGGTAACTCTCCAACTTCGAATGCGAACACTTCTTCTGAACCAGCGCAGAAACTCACTCGAAGGCAGAGTTCTGTGACTATTTATTTCTGTTTTCTCTCAGCTCAACTCCTGTTCCCTGTTCCAATTTCCAAGCTGCTCCAACGTGTGCTGCTAACCTGTGCTCTCACGCTAACAGGCTACAACACACTGCAAAAAACAACGTTCTTTCCGCCCCTTTTCCTCCCACGCCAACCACCTGTTCTCCGCTCCACACTACACACACAATACATTGCTCCCCCCACAACACTTCACCAAAAACAAACACGTTGCTGGAACTAATATCGGTTAGCAGTTAGCCTAGCCATCATGTTAGTCCTTGATGCACCAAAATACGCAGACTCTCTGTGAATTGTAAAATAAAAGCGGTTGTAGAGTTGATCTCACAGATCTAAATGCAGAATATGATTAGCTTTACTAAGTTACTGGTTGTCATATTCTGGTGACGCGTTCACGTCAGACATTACAGAGGATGCCAGTAGCTTAAATTCTGCGGCGTTGATCTTGAATTACGGCATGATGTCGGTAAGTTCCAAATTTTATACATTTAATTGTTTATGCTCAACTACGGTATAATGTCAGTAGCGGTCTAGAACTACAAAGGCCTCCAGGGCCTTATCATTTACATTTACAGCACTTGCCAGATGCTCTTATCCAGAGCGATGTACAAGGTGAGCGGTAGGGCGTTAGGTGCCTTGCTCAAGGGCACTTCATGCTTCTCAGAGAATCGGAACGTCTCTAACCGTATTCAGATATATGCCGCCATCTACCATGATAAAGATGAAACGAGGGTGGACGTTTCAGCAAGACAATGATCCCAAACACAAAGCCAAGGAAACTCTCAACTGGTTTCAGATAAAGAAAATAAAGCTGCTAGAATGGCCCAGCCAATCACCTGCCCTGAATCCTACAGAAAATCTATGGAAATCAATGGCCCACAGAACCTTCAGGATTTGAAGATGGTTTGTGTGGAAGAATGAGCCAAAATCACACCTGAGCACAGCACGTGGCTGGTTTCTCCATATAGAAGTCTGTATCACCTGACCTGAATCCTATAGATCATCTACGGAAAGAACTAAAGCTTAGCGTTCAAAGAAGGGACCCACAAAACTTCAGGATTTGAAGACTGTTCGGAAGAATCACACCTGAGCAAAGCATGTGACTAGTTTCTCCATACAGGAGGCATCATCACTAACACATATTGTACATATGAAATACATTTCAGGAAGCTTCTTAAACAGTTTTTCCCTGTGTCATTCCATTTTATTACACATCATGTATTGATATCTATGGTTTGATCCATGTGTGGATTAAATGGGTTGTTAAAGACTTCTGGTGAGAATTTCATGTCAACAGCACATTTAGAAATATATTTAAATTTGTGATGTGTTCAATACTTATTTTACCTTTCCTATATGTGAGCCCAATACAGAAACAGAAGATTATAATTAAAAATGTGGGCTATTACTGGAAGATATATGGCCTTAAGTACCATTAGCAAGGGAACCAGCACAATACTGTAAAAAATACAGGAGAAATAAAACAAATCTCTAGAGAATTATTTTCTTGTTCAAAAATTACATGTGACTTTTCCCAGACAATGTTAATGTGAGTTATACATTTATTCAACTTGACCCAAACTGTAGCCGAACCTCGCGAGAAGTATTTAAGACACTTTATCACACTGTGACACAGAGACTTTAGGAATTTATTTAGTGTTTAAATAGTGGATTGTTCCTGATTTCTAACTGACACTGTAAGAAAACTAACAGGACGTCACTGAAAAAAGGAGAGTCCAGGTGAGGCTGACTGACACACACACACAGAACTGGCGACCAACTGTCTTCTCTACTCCACTAGTGACGTGTGTTAGAGCCGAGTCTTTTACAACAGCCGAGATTCCCATTACTATACTCCACTCCTTCAGCCATCAAAAGGCAACCCGGAAACTAGGGCTGTGTTTGTATTGAAATCAGAATTTGAAATCTTCTATTCTCCATTACAGACGAGTTTTACCAGGGGAGATTAATAATGAAATCTAATTGCGCAGAGCTCGCGAAAAAAAAGCACTAAAACCTGAAAATAATTCACTTTTTTGACCAAAAGAAGGCGTGAGTAAATTTAGTTAATTTAAACATAATCGCATTTAAATTAAAATACTAGATTAAAAATTACATATTTCTCCCGAATCTTTTAGCCGTTTCATGCTGTAGAGCGAGCAGGTGGACAGAAGGAGTTAGAAAGCGCTGCTTTATGTCAGTAATGTGTGTCCATTCGCTGTTTCTTCTGAACTAGAAGGTAGATCGCGCATTGTTGCGCGTGTTACCTGCGTGTTGTTGCTCGACTTCCATCCCTGCGGCAGAAGAACGATTATATGCTAGAGAGCACGTCGTAGCTTTACATCCACTGGCGCAAACTTACTCACATAAGTCTGAACGCCGTGTTAAAACCGGCAATAATCAGAAAAGTGTCGTGTGTTTACGCTACTGGCGTTGATGTGAACCACTTCAATACCCTTACAACAGAATAAGCATTAGTGCTGTTGAACACGCACGCGCTGCATTCGGACATTTTGCTTCAGACTTTCCTCCAAGTTCCGCCGCAGCGCCACCACATGGCCGACTGACCTAACAGCCACATACATACACTAATGAAAAGAATTACACAGATTTGTCCGAATTTCTGCGCAATTATATTGTAAAAACGGTACGCTAAGTACGCGAGTGAAATACATCGTTTAGAAAACAAATGTTTGAAAAGGATGCATTCAGTGCTGTAAAATCTACACAACAGACCTTTTTCTTAGTTATGTACAGGTTTTGGTTTGAAATCTATTTTCTAAAAGTCTTTAAGGACGATTCACCTGGGTTATCTTAAATATATATGCAATCTACCATTATTTTTATAGTTATGATTTTAAAAGTGCAACCTAAAAATGCAGAAGAAACACAATATATACCCCAATGAGCCATAACATTATGATATCGTGTTGACTACGGCTTATAACCATGACCATAAACAAGCCAATTTTAGTGCTTTGTGACAAATTCAGCTTTAGGTCCGAGCCCCTAATGAACCAAAGGCGACAGAGGGAAGGAAAATCTCCCTAAATTGTGGAACGAAACCTTGGAAGGGGAACCTTCACACTGGAGAATAATAACAGACAAAAAATATAAATGAATAAAAGATTAAAGTAATATTTTCGGTTTAGAGGCGTCGCAGTTTGTTGTGTACAGAAGAACCTCCTTGAGTTCTGATCAGTTAGGTGGAGCGTGGTTCTGTCTGCATGGGTTCTCCTCAGTAAGTGTGAGTGCGTATCAAGCGTATCAGGATAGTCTGTTTCAGCATGGACATAATCACAATCCTTTATTTTTCACTTGTATCCAAATAGGTCTGCATGTGAAACACTGTACAACAAAACTGTCAATCTAATCGCACATCAGACACTACATAATGCGAACCACAAATTACATTTCCTTCATTTAAATTTAGTACTTTTACCAAAACATTCAAAATCACAATAAAAAAAGTCATAAACCAACACCAGTGTTCACATGCTGTGGTGTTTTGCGTCTCCAGTCAGGTGTTAAGACAACAGTGAAAAATTCTTATTGGTCTACCCACTTTTATTCACGAAAAAAGTCATAATATGAAAAAGAGAAAAGAAAACGCATGGGCATTCCGCATTTTGTAATAAAGCAAGTAACGTATTAAAGTGGTTCTGTTTAATATGTAGGATATCCAGTTTATGTTAATATGCATCCATTACAAAAACTTCAAGTTTAAGTCCATTAGACTGAGCCAGTTTAATAAATGTGCATATGCAGACATGGCTTTACGTCCAGTTCCGTTACAACATCACCTGCTCCTCGGTGATGTAACTGGCTCGGATGACCCCGATGTGGTTTCGTATGTGCTGTTTCAGTTTGCCCATGTTTTCGTAAGCTTTGGGACAGTAGATGCAGCTGTACATCTTCTCCCTGTGTGTGTGCTTGTGCCTCGACAACTCAGAAGAGCTCCGGAACTTACAGGGACAGTCCGGGCAGTTGTAGGGTCGCTCTCCGGTGTGCGTCCGCTTGTGGAGGACCGCTTCCGTGGAAGTGAGGAACGTTTTCTCGCAATACATGCACGAGAACGGCCGCTCGCCAGTATGGATCATGTTGTGCCTGGTCAAAGCGAAAGCCTTGGCGAACGTCTTGCCACAGAAGGAGCATGCGTACGGACGCAAACCACTGTGCCTGAGGACGTGGTCCCTCAGCCCTCGCTTGGACTTGAAGCTCTTCTTGCACTGGGGGCAGGAATGTGGCCTCTCATTAGTGTGCGACTTGTCATGCTTGAGGAGCTCACCCAGCGAGAGGAAGCTCTTGCCACACTGCGAGCACAGGAAGGGCCTCTCACCCGTGTGCATGCGCTCATGCCGGTTTAAAATGGACATTAGACTGAAGGCTTTGGGGCAATGTGGGCACCGGAAGGGCCTTTCTCCACTGTGAGTCACCAGGTGCTTCTGAAGACCGTTTCGAAGGCTGAAAGTCTTCCCACAGACGCCGCACTTGTGTGGCCGCTCTCCTGTGTGGATCAGCTCATGCCTCTTCACGTCTGCCTGGCGCGAGAACACCTTGTCGCACTGTGAGCATTTGAAGTTACTGTGCCGCCGGTGGCTCTGCCGATGGACCGAGCGCTGCAGCACAGTGTCAAAGCCTTCTCCACACTCCTCACACTTGTACTGAAGGGTGGCACTGTGCGTCTTGCGGTGCTCGACAAGGGAAGCGGCGCTTGGTCTGGCCTCCCCGCAGATGGAGCAATAATGGGGTAGATCTTCTTTGTGGCTCATCTTGTGGTGGGCAGTCAGAGCTCGTAGGTTGATGAAGTTCTTGGAGCACAGCTGGCAACAGAAAGTCACCTCACCATGGAATTTCTTGCAATGCTTTGTCAAATCCCACGCATGCTGGAAGGTCTTTTCACAGTGAGCGCAATGGTAGGGTCGCTCACCAGTGTGGGTGAGCTGATGGCGCCGGACGTCGGACGTGCGAGTGAACTTCCGGCCACAGATGTTGCAGGTGTAACGAGCTCGAGGGTTATCATTAGCTGGAGTCTGCAGTCTCAGTTTTGTTTGAAGACCTCTAGATGGCAGCGTAGTCTCAACACTGTTCTGGTCTGTTTCCTGTTTGCTGGGATTTGGGTCTAAAATAAAAAAGCATTACTTAAATATATCATCATGTGTTTCTTGAGCTATACATTGCAGGAATACATCGTAAACTGTTTGCTTTTTGATCAAATGTGATCTTTAACTTCACTCACCTCATGTCCTGCTACCAGTACGTTAAAATAGGAAGGTGTAAAAAAAAGAATGCGCCCCCTAATGTTGAGCTGGATAAGGTTTGAGCAGGATGAGAGCTACTGTGGAAACATTACAGAATTTTTTTTGCAAACCTATCAACTTCTATTGGTTGTTATCAGCAATTTTGAAAGTTTCCAATTATAAACTAAAGAAGCACAATTTGGACTTCAAATATAACCTGGATGATCAACTACATCTGTGGTACATCTGAACTGTATGTTGCATATTTTTTGCCAAATCATTCCTATAAAAACTGAATTAAAATGTCTTTAAAAGTTAGTTCACAATTGTGGTCAATGCCCAGAGTAAACTGGTTTTTAGAGAATGTACCTTTTCCTTCTTCCTCGTCTTCACTTTTCCTGGAAACAGACAAAAGATATTAAGTTTGCATGACAAAACTTAAAAGCCTAAAACTACAAGCACCATTTCCAGAAGTTTGAACAATTTGCCAAATACAAAAAAAAACTAAAATCTGTGATTTTTTAAAAATTCTCTTAAACCAACTGACGTATAAAGAAAAACTTTATACTTCATTGTATTTTTAAATTAAAATTTTGAATTGGATGCCTGCAACACACCCATAACAGGATCGGACAAGAGCAAAAGAAGACTGAAAGTGTATGCAATATTCAGGTTACACCATTATAAACATTCCACACTAAACGGGTGATCTGGTAGTAGGTAAGGGCACTGTGACTGCATAAAAAAGGAGTATCAACCAAAGGCTCATGTAAAGATTGGTTACAGCTCACGACAGATATAAAAATTCATTAATAAATTGTCCAAAAAAAAGGCCTTACAAGACTGGAATGAATACTTGCAGGGTAAAGCTGGAAACCGCTTACTGATTGTGCATGACATTCAAGCCCTAAGAAGGCACCACATGAGAAAGTGTCATGCTGCTGTGATAAATATAGCCACATGGGCATAAGAGTACTTTGGAAAACCAGTGTTACATTGTTACATCAGTGCCCACGGGCTGGGTGACACAGAAGAGAATATTGGGATTTTCTAATAAAATTCATGGTTACTATTTAAATAGGGCCATCCCATGCCTCATTCTGCATGTGCTACAAGAATGTGGCTTCAAAGATACAAAATCCATGTGCTTGATGGGATTGCTACCAGTTTATTTCTGTCAACAGCAATCATGGACTGTTGAGCAGCCAGGAAGTCATGAACATGCAAAAATAGAATTTGCAAGAATGCTACAATTAGTATCCTAAGTTCCAAAACTATTTAAAAGTGTAACTAAAAGAAAAGGCGGTTTAACACAGAGCTAAATATGCCCCTTTGTTGCAGGCAGCAAAATATATATTTAATTCTATTTACCAAAAACAACCAAGATAGTCACCCAAAACACTGAAACTCTTTTGTTAGTTAAATAAAAACAATCAAATAACACATAATTTTTCAATACATTTTACCAAGTTTCCCAACTTTCAACTAATTAGGCTTGTGTCGCCACATTTCTAAAGTTGGGACACTGAGTAAAATGTACATAAAGAGTATGCAGTGTTTGCAAATCATGTAAATTCATAACTTGACAAAAATGACATGTTGAAACTGAGGAATTTTTATTGTTAAATGAAAAATAAATGCTCATTTAGTATTTGATGTCACCGACATGTTTCAAGACTAACAAAAGCCTGTTAAATTTGTGTAACACTAAAAACATGTTGAAACATCTCACAAGTCAGGTTCACTGGCAACAGGTTAGCAACATGATTTAAGTATAAAAAAAGCATCCCAGAATCTCTCAGAAATAAAGATAAGGAGGGGTTCAACTAGGGCTGGGCGATATGGCATAAAATGATATCTTGATATTTTTAATCTATATCACGAAACAAAATATATATCTCGATATCTTGTAATTTCTTCTAAATCACAATATAAATGGTAAATTCGACCCTATATTCCATAAAATTATAGCAATATAATGAATTTTTCCAATGTTTAACATAGTAAATGCTTTTATTTTAAACCAAAGTATAATATAGCACAGAACTATTTATTTTATTTACTATTTACTACTAACCAGCTATTATCATAGCAAAGACTATTTTAAACCAAAGTTTAATATAACAAACTCTTCGTTTAAATTGGTAAATCAAAACTTTATAGTTGACAAAGCATTCTTCGTTTTGCAGTGGATAGATTTTCAGGTGATGAAACAAGTTTGTGGTTCTGCTACCTTTTGTGGTGATGGACTTGTGACAAACTTTGCAGATAATTGTGTTTTGCTCAACGTCGTCCTTGCGATATCCAAACCACAGCCAAATAACAGAACCAGTGCCGTTTTCTTCCGAAGCACTTCGTCCACATCCATCTCCAATTAATGTCTCTCAATAACCTTAGGATTTATACTCAATGGTCACAATATAGTGATTTACTACATCACACGTGGAACCAGCAGAGATACATTGAGTATACAGGTCCTTCTCAAAAAATTAGCATATTGTGATAAAGTTCATTATTTTCTGCAATGTACTGATAAACATT
>JBBIGC010000125.1:15305663-15320180 GCA_037576955.1 Lepidarchus adonis | reverse complement strand
TTTATCAGTACATTGCAGAAAATAATGAACTTTATCACAATATGCTAATTTTTTGAGAAGGACCTGTATATCTCCATATATCACCCAGAGCCAAGTTTTCAGACTTGCTATCACTGCAAACATGTGGTGCTTGATATTTAAAATACAATGATGAAGACCCTAAAATCTGAGCAGCTGACATCATTTATAAAGCAAGAATGGGGGGAAAAGTAACTTTTTTGGGGCTTCCTGGGTTTTCAAACTTTTTGTGTTAAAAGAACAGGTGAGGCAACAGAGGGGTATACATCCCCCTGCCCCAACTTTTTTTTTAAACATATTCCTGGCATGAATTTCTAAATGAGCATACATTTTTCATAAAACAATATCATTTTTTAGCAACTGCTATGTTGTTGTTTTTATTTAAAATGATATATTAGTTTACATCATTACATTATTTTAATTCCCAAATTAAGCCTTTTCCTTACTTTTTATCAGAGGCTTCTTCCACTTCTTCTTCTCTTTGCCTCTCGGCCTGGACTGCCTTTGATGGTGCTGCATTCTTCCTTGGTCTCCCTCGACCCCGTCGAGGTGTCACTGTCAGGTCCACCTCATCCACAGAGGAGCTTTTCCCCTTGAGAGTGGAGTTCGCTTCTCTACTGTCCTCCTTAAAATGGTCAGTGTTTGTTTTATCTGCCTGTTCCTGTCCAAGCTCAGCTTTCAAAGGTACAAATCCCCCCATGTCCCCCAGAATTTCCATGATGATGTCACACTGTGTAGATTTCTCACAAAGACTTTTATCTTCCTCTGTGCTTCTGACACAATCTGCTTCTTCATGAAATTCCACTTGCTGACTTACAGTAATGGCCGATTCCTCAGTGTTACTGTGGGCAGCCTCTGTGAGCTCTGCCACTTCGTTACTGCTCAGCTCAACTTCAGTGTAGTCGGTCACAATGATGGCCTCTGAGCCCAGCTGACTCAGGGCACTGTGGCTCAAAATGGCTACCGTGTTTGGCTGAATGTGATAGACCACAGGCTCTGTAGCAACCGCAACATGTGTTGATGGAGGAATGGAGAGGGAGGAAAGTATGCAGTCCCCTGACGTGGGAGAACTCACTGAAGGTTAAAGGGAAAATAATCAAATTATTTTTGTGTATTTGTGTATGTCATCTACTATAACTAGTGGCCACCAAACATCCATCTTGAGTTTACTTTCCAGCAGAGTTTACGGTCAACAAAACATGCCTAACTTATGATTCAGCATTTAAAAATGTGTAAAGTTAATTATCCAGAGCAAATGTATACGTCACAGTCCTCACAAGACAGAAAGAGACTGCTCATCTAACTGAATTCAATAATATACTAAGCAACATTTGGCACAGTTGGTAGAATGCAGTGGTGCACAAACAGTCCGCATATTTTTCTCTTTTCATATGTTTTGCAATGTGAAAAGTCTGCAGGCCCTGAGAACTGATTTGACATGATAAATGTGTCCAACATATCTTACCTATCTTGAAATTTTTGGTACAATACTGATAGTCCCCATTGGCGATGCTTTTATGTTCCCGTAACAGAGCTTCTAAGTATTTTGTTTCAGACTGTACGCATTCATCCAGGCCAGCAGGGGCAGGGGTGAGCCAAGATAACGTCTGCAAGAAGCAATTCAAATGTAGTTCATTTATTCCAGGTATGATATTTTCAAAAGTTAAAGTACATGTTTTGTTTTGTGTCAAAATAATTATTTCCTAAAGAAATGAATCTGACTGCAGAAGTTTGCATGTTGCTCATGGCATTTCATTATGCATTATACTTTTTTTGTTAATGTAAACTTACACTAGTAAAACGTTATAACAATAAGTAATAAGTAAGTGTTACATAATTACTCTGCACCCAAACTGACATCAGAAATAATACTGTGATTTCTAGAAGTTTAAAAATATATATTTAAAGTCACTGTATTGTGCATCAATGTACCTTTTTAAAGTCTGGAACAGGAAGCAATTTCTCTAGAGAGAAGAGAAGTTCCCACATTAGCTCCTTTAGGGCTGTGTCATACTTTGGGCCATATTCCACAGGAAACACCTCCTTCAAAAAGAAAATCAACAGGAAAAAAACATTGTTTTTGAAGATCGTCCCAAAATACTGTATATCTTCCAATAGCAGCCCCAGCGTTTATTAAAAAAATAATTTGGACGGCCCGGCATTTATAAGAGACCAGCGATTGTTGGAGACTGACTATTATTCACCTCGCTAAAGGAATGGTTATGTTCTTTTGCGTATGCTACCGCACAGTTTAAACACTAAATCACATGACCTTTTCCTTCACATCACTCACACCGCATCACCCTGTGTGTTATGATTGACGTGGAGATGAAAGGGCAAAATGTACAAAGAAATTACCTTTAGACTTCTTCCCTTCCTCGATAGCATCCGACGACAAAACAGTTTTGATATAAAAAAGGTATTTACAGTATGATTCACTGCAGGAGGGCGGAGCCCAGGTGATACGAAAAGACTATTAGTGTACGGAAATTGGAGATTGGCGTTTATTACAGACCGGCATTTAATACAGCCTGGCATTTAAAGGAGACTAAAGTCTATTTGTTGCAACATCTCCATCCCGGCGTGTATTTGAACTGGGCATCAATAAGAGACAGGCTTTTATTAAAACATATACGTACTGTAATTTCCAGAATATAAGCCGCTACTTTTTGCACAAGCTTTGAACCCTGCGCCTTATAACCTGCTCAAGGGTTCCTCAGCGGTGCCCCGGGCTGGGACCTTCTGATCTCACGGGCAAAGTCCTAACCACTAGGCCACCACTGCTCCATAGGAAGCATTAATGTTAAACTGGGATGACCATCACTCACCTGGAAGAAATATGCTTTTTCTGCTGGGTCTTTCAGCAGGGCAAGGACCAGTGCTTTGAAGTTAGACATAGCGAGATGCAAATCTGAATTTATGCTCTGAGAAGATAAACAAGTACTTCAGTTAAAGTGTAAACTAAGCCATTCAGATTCAAAAATGCTTTGCTTAAGATAAACCTACAATTCTTCACAGTAGTGGTGATAGTAAACAGACATGTATAGTATCACCTATCTCTAAAAGCTGCCTCACGTAAAGGTGAATACATGAAGAAACCAAGAACAAGCTCCCGAGATGTTTTATACTCATTTTGTAAACTCACCTTTAAAGTCTTTCATTAAAAAGCTCAGCTAGATACATGGGATTCCATACTCAAGTTAGGTAATTCTACATCGCTCTGTGACCGGCATTGCCATTTACAATTTAAGGTGGTACACAGTAATACCAGCGGAAAGTTCTATAAATTACTTTTCTGGCCTTCAGGTTGATCACCGTAGCTCTACTCCTGTTTTTTGTGGTTTTGTGGTTTAACCTGACTTGAGGGAGAGGTTTACTTTTTGGGATGGTTTGGGGACCAATAGAAAAAAGGAATAAAAAGTATATGCCTTTTTCTGTGGTCACTGTTATTTATTTGTTATTCCTGCACTATTTTTTTTTTGGTTTTCTATAAATCTGTATAAAAAATTATATTAACTATGTATATTGTAAAGCACTTTGAGCTGCATCCTGATGTATGAAAAGTACTCTATAAATAAAGCTTATTATTATTATTACACATGGGTGTTTCATGCTGTACTTGTCAGCTTTCTGTCCTTTTGTTTTCCCTCTTCCCATAAGTGATTTACTTATTGTACTGTAATCTCCCTTGTTGTTTTTTTCATTGCTTCAACCCAATAAAAATATCTATGAGAAAGAAAAAGCTCAGCTAGAATTACTCTGTGTTACGTATACAGTTGTGAACATATTCCCATATTGAAAATCAAACCAAAGTGATAGGTTAAAAATGATTTGTGTATATTGTCTTACAAAACTATAGAGAATAAACTATGGAAAGCAGAAATGTTGCTCACTACTGGGCTTCCAGCCGGAACAGTGGGAAGTTGCATTCTGTTCAAGTGAGCTTGGACAGTTTTCAAAGCCGCTGAACCTTGTAGCACCTCTAATACCATCTGGGGAATAAAAAAACAATGCAAACATGTCTCAGCATTCTATGTTGTGCACAGCAATCCCCAAATGTTCATTTATTACCCTACATTCATATTTGTACACTCTTAATGGGGAAGTAAGAACATTGCTTAGATCCAAACATGAAACAAAAATACACTACTGATCAGATGTCAGTGTTGGTGACAGCTCTTTGCACAGGATAAGTTATATGTGTATATAGACATATGTATATATTAATGTTATTTTTAAAAAATATGTTGTTGGATGCATACTCACTCGTGCCCTCAGTCCCAGTGTGAGTTGTGCTCTTTGTCTGTAACTCAAGAGGTGTGGAACCGTCTCTGTGACCATGCACACAAACTCATCCAATTTTCCATAATGTAGCACATTTTTCTGCTGTAGAATGTGCCACATAAATGCAGACATCAAATGCAAAGGTGGAACTAGGAGGCGCAGAGAGGAGAGAGGCAGCTTGTAGCCTGCAGAGGACACACACAAATGCTGCATCAAATTTTACAAGCTAATTTAAAAATAAGTGTTTAATATCTACAAATCTCCGCCTCAAAATACATTTTTAACTTGAGATGAGAGGGGGTTATCATACTTTTTATAAGTCTTCCAAAAAAAACTAAATTGTTGTTTATAGTTTGACGGTGAAGTAACATCACCAATACTAGCTAGCAAAGTAGCAGCAACGGAAAATAAAAGAAATAAATCAAAAATTAGTAGAGCCAAAGATGTTTTCTAACACTTTCATATGTATATGTGGTTTTCCGCAGCCGTTCTACATGCTAATGCTAATTAAATAATAAATACTACCATAAAATTAAATGACCTTCACAGTATAGAAGTCACAAACGATTAATACCTTTCTCCCTTGTTTTCGGCAACTCTTGCTTCTCCATTTCAAACAAAACAGTTGGGCAATAGCGTGTAACTTTTTGTTGTTTTTTACTAAAGCGTTAGCCACGTTAGCATGGCTTGCTATGTGTGCGTACAGTACGGGGAAACATCCGAGCGGCAAATTTCAAAATAACAGTTCGAGTCGAGCTCTAGCCAAAGAAAATTAATTTTATTTTATTCCCGTTTTCTTTTGCTTTCCCTCGCAGAGCATATCAGAGCTTAAATACAATGTGTTATGTAATTAAAAAAAATAGTTGTCGACAATTAAGACCTCCATGAGTTAAGTTAAAAGTCGAAGAAAAAACAGATTATCAGAATCAGAATCGTGTTTATTGGCCAAGCATGTGAGTGAACACATACAAGGAATTTGATTCCGGTAGATGGTGTCTCTCAAGCCCAGCAGTATAAAGGAAAACAACAACAATGTAAATATACAATGAAAAGAATACTGAAAAAGAGACAAAATATTTCCCAATTAAACTGACTGAAAACTATTACAAATCTAAAAAATTTAGTAGCAAGAAGAACATTAAAGCTCATCTTAGTTTTAACAGAAAACATCTTGATGATCTGCAAAACATTTGGGAAAATACTCTGTGGACTGACAAGAAAAAGGTTGAACCATTACTTCTAGAAGTAACACAACATTTCAGAAAAATAACATCATACCAACAGTAAAACATGGTGGTGGTAGTGTGTGAGTCTGGGGATGTTTTGTTGCTTCAGGACCTGGAAGACTTGGAACCATGACTTCTGCTGTCTACCAAAAACTCCTAAAAGACAATGTCTGGCCATCTGCAGCAGGTCAATGATCCAAAACACACCAGCAGTCAAAGTCCTGACCTTAATCCTATTGAGATGCTGTGGCATTGACCTTAAAAAGGTGGTTGATGCTCAAAAACCCTGAACTACAAAGAACTACTAATTCTGCAAAGATGAGTTTGGGCCAAAATTCCTCCACAGTTGTAAAAGACTCATTGCAAGTTTTCGCAAACACTTGATTGTAGTTTTTGCTGCTAAGGGCCCAACCAGTTATTAGGTTTAGGGGGCAATCACTTTGTCACCCAGGGCCATGTAGATTTGGATTTTTTCTCCCTTAATAATAAAATCCTTTAATTAAATGCTAAACTTGTGTTGTCTTTGATTAAATTTATTAAATTAAATTTGTTTGATGGTCTGAAACATTTTAAGTGTGACAAACATGGGATAAAAAAAGAAATCAGGAAGGGGGAAAACTTGTAACACTGTATATGTTAATAGTAAAATCTTAAAACCAATATAGAATTTAACTGGAAGCCAGTGTAATTTGGACAGGATTGGGTTGATATGGTTGAATTTCCTAGTTCTAGTGAGGACCCGAACTGCTGCATTTTGGACTAATTGTAGTTTGTTTAGAGTCGTTATGTAACATCCTGATAGCAGGGCATTGCAGTAATCTAGTCTTGAGGTTTTAAAAGCATGAACTAGTTTTTTGGCAGCACAGGGTGATTTCTTAACTTAATATTTGGAAGATGGAGAAAGGCTGTTTGAGTGACATTATTTACACAAAATGACAGAAGAATCAGCCAGGTTTAGCATTAGACTGGTCGGTTTAACTTTAGCAACGTTTGGTCCTAAAAGAAGAAATTTTATTTTTAATTTAGCTGAAGAAAATTGAGAGACATCCAGATTTTTATTTAATGTGCACAATCCTCTTTAAGTTTGTCATCTCAACAGAATGATATATATATAGTCATGTCATCTGCATAACAGTGAAAACTAATTCCGTGTTTATGAATAACTGATCCTAGTGTGAGCATGTATAATAATAATAATAGGGGTCACATGACAGAACCTTTCCATACTTTACTTTTGTATGAACTGATGGTTCACCATTTACACTCACAAATTGCTAGTGATCAGTCAGATAAACCAGGACCAGGCTGTTCCAGTAATCCCACCCATGCTCTCTAGTCTATTCAATAAAATAGAGTGGTCTATCATATCAAATGCAGAGCTGAGGTCAAGCAGGACCAGTAATATATTGCCTTTGTCATTAGACAGTAGGAGGTCATTTGATATCTTTACTTGAGCTGTTTCAGTACTAAATACAGATTGAAAATGTTCATGAATATGATTTTTTGGAGGTATGAGCATATGTGCTGGGAAACTAGAATCTTGGATATAAAAGGCAGATTGGAGAATGGTCTATAATATGATGGGTCAAGACTACATTTCTTAAAGAGCAGCTTTATTGTAGCTAATTTAAAGTTATTAGTTATATACCCAAGGTTAAGTGAGGAGTTTATTGCTGTCAAAAGGGGATCAATAATTGCTGGTAAGATTTCTATTAGTTAGCTTGTCAATCAATAAGAGATTAGAGGTAAGTAGTCTGTCGCCATTTACATTCTAGCTTACTTACAGGTTAGTTTAATATGCATGTTTGATCATTGAACTATGGGACAAGCTTTTTTGGCCTGATTCTCACTCGCTTTACGGGGCCACAATGTTGAGTTTAGAGCGAAGAGTATTATCTAGGCAATTAGTTAGATTATCCAGATCTACGTATCTCCCTTCCTCACTAGACTAGAGTGCTGTTTAGGCCTCTTATTTAAGTCTGAACCCGACCTGCCTCCGACAAAGCAGTGACCGAACCCGACATGCAATTATATGTTTCTGACTCAAACCTGACTGGAATTTTAATGTTTGGCCGAAAAAGCCACTGCTAAGTGATAATAATGATACTCTCTTAGGTAAAAAAAAATATCTACACAAGAAGCTCTTCGGTTTGCATACTGGATTAGTCCAACAGGTCTACTAAAAACGCTGTATCCTTTTAAGACTTATGTGAAGATTAGACTTCAGCTCTGGCTTCAACATAATCACAATAGTTGTAGACTTCAGAAAAACTGCCTACATGCCACTGAGCATCAATGGTTCAGCTGTGGAGATCATTAAGAGTACCAAGTTCCTTGCTGTGCATATAACAGAGAAGTTTACATGGTCAAATAACACCTCCTCACTAGCCAAGAAAGCCTAGCAGAGACTTCACTTCCTGAGGTGACTAAAGCGAGCAAGTCCTCCCCCAGCATCATGACAACAGTCTGTAGGGACGCCATTGAGAGTGTGCTGACCAGCTGCATCACTATCTGGCATGGCAACTGCAGCAAATCTGAACACATGTGCCTGCAGAGGATTGTGAAAACATCAAAGAACATTGGGGTCCCTCTACCTTCACTCCAGGACATTTTTCACAAATAGTGCAAAATTGTGCAGGATCTCTCATACACATCTCACATTGGCTGTTCACACTTGTGCCATCCAAAAGATTCTGTAGCATCAGAAAGAGATGAGTCATGTTGCAGGACAGATTCTACCGCCAGGGCGTTTGGCTTCTCAATACCATGCTGCCCCCTGGGATCTTCTACCCTACAACAACATCAACATACTTGAAACCAGATACATACCTGAAAAGGAGAAAGTATTTTGTTAATCTAGCTGAGCATTCTTCCAGTGAACATAATATTATATAGTGTTCCACAGGGATCAGTATTGGGCCCATTACTGTTTTCCTTATACATGCTGCCATTAAGTCAAATAATTAGAAAATGGAATAAATTATCATAGCTACGATGATGATGCACAAATCATCATACCATATCATACATATCTATGGAGCCAAATGACACAAGTTCACACAAAAAAACTCACAAACTGTAGATCAAGTAGCTTTAATTGGATGAATAGCAATTTTCTAAACCTAAATGAAGATAAAACAGAAATTCTTATAATTGGCAACAAATTAAATTAGGAAAATTAGGAATTAGGAAAATTAGCTCTACAATCAAAAGTGACACATACACTACTCACAATAAGTTAGGGATATTGTTATTTACATGAGAGCTTTTCCTATTTGCTCTGAACTTTAATGAAATAAGTACAAGTTCCCTTTGATATTACTAATAGTGTATGAGAAAAAACAATTTTCATTAGTTTTTTATTTTTACCCCAAAATTTAGACAATAACAGGGACAGGCCCAAATAAAAAATAGACAATGTCAGTAGCAGGTGTTTCCACCATTTGCCACAATGACAGCTTGACAGCAACCCTAACCCTAACCCTAACCCTAAATCCTCACTAACCTCATGATGTTGTACTGAGGCAACGTTTTCCACTCCTCCACAATTGCTACACGCTTCTCTCTGCTTCAACTGGTCCCAGACATTCACCTTCAGGTTGACGAGCCCCACAGATACACAATAGGTGCTTGGCCAGTCCAGCACCTTTACCCTGTTTCTTTAGCAAGGCAGTGGTCATCTTGGAGGTGTGTTTGGGTAATTCTGGTACTGGCGGGCCTGTGGGTAATTCCCCTCCTCAAGCACACTCACTAAACCTGACTATTAACAGGTGAGTTGAACCAGGTGTCTGAGCAGGGAGGTCACCAATCTGTGTAACTGTGGTTGCACAAAATATTGACACTTTTAATCAGAAGTAAATAAATAATCACATAGGTGAGTTGAACCAGGTTTGCTTTAGGGAAATCAAAGAACCAGCCCTCCAAGACTAGAGAGGATTACACCTGTGAGAAATGAGGAAAACATTATGGTAATGTGTTCATTATGAACATTAGACAGACTTACAAAAAATAATTGTTACTTTGCACTTTATGTAGAAACTATAACTAAGTGGCCCCTTGTCAGATTGTTGATATCTGTATTGCAAAAAAAAATAAAATCAAGAACTCAGCGTCATTTACTCAGATTCAGGTATTTTCATTACAATATCATAACACCACCAGCTTTCATAAGAGCAGCAATTACACTCACCTGTCCAGCCTGATATTATCCATTCATCAAATGTACAATACAGGGAATAATGGCCTTTGTTTCTGAGTATAGCGGCAAAGAACAGCCTTTTTCTAATGACATATTTTATTTGAATAATTCAGTAATTATACAAGCACCACATAAAGCAATAATAGAGACAATAGAGAAAGTGAAAGGGGTAATATAGTGTTGTAGGGTGCGCACTGACTGCTAAATGCTCATCTGGCCTTTTTATTTGTAGTCTCACCAGAGGCCAGCAGGGTCCTATATCATAGACAAAAAATTCTGAGCATCTAAAACAGGGATTCTACAAACAAATTCCATTAAATATACAGATAATCCTTTAGAAGAATGTAATAAATAAATAGAACATGAGAAAATTTCAGTTAACTACATGCTATGTTCAATATGTAAGTTTGTGCCACAATGAGATCCCCGGCTGCATAACTTAAAAAAACAAAACAACACATTAATTAAGTGCTACAACCAATATATATACAATCAGAGAAACAATTACCGTCATCCTGAATGTCAATGAACAAACAGGAAATACAAAATCAATGAGAATTATTGTATTGTTTTTTTACCAACAGTTTGATAACTAAAACAAATTTTATGCAGAACCTCTAAGAATACATGTTTTCTTCCATCATGAAAAAATATATAAATAAATCAAAAATTCAAATATTTTACACAAACTTAATTTTTACCTCAATATATGAGTCACTATTACTCATTGAAAATAAACTACTTACTTTCTCAATTAATCGGCTTAGTGACTATTTTGCAATTTAAATCATAATACGGCAATTTGCAGGTCATTATAATGACATGCTCAGCAGTATTAACATTCTCCTGAAGGGGGAGTCATGAGTGCTAAAATCACTTTTGTGTGCATCATTGTGCAGAATTTCACAAATACGCTTGTTTGTAGTTTACAAATTCTATGTATATGAAATAAAATGTTTGCTGTTACAAGCAAGTGCTATAATTGTCAAAACAAATGCCAAGTTACTAATATAGTTGACAGTGACGGCCCTAACATGACATTATGCGCCATTATCACAGGGCTGAACAAAGGCTCCAACATGTTCCATTAGATTAAAGAAAACATTCAGACCGTTCCTGATCCCTGTTTTCCTCTGCTTTTTTCTTATTGTCATCAATTTGACGATTCTTACATTTCCTGTTTTCACTTACTTATTCATGTGATCGTTCCTATCTAGATGATGATGAATACAACTCAACAGTACATCAACCATATTGTCTCTGTAGTAACAAATCTAACATGAATTAGCAGGAATAGCATGGTCACATTGCTAGCTGTGCATTTTGTGCCATGGCTAGTACAGGTTTTGAGTAGAGTGCAAATAATATTAAAATTATCATTTTAAGTTAAGTGTTTCAACATAATTTTATCAGATTGATTGTGGTATGGGCCAATACTTTATCTTTTTATAATGCCATTAATAAAAGCATAATGTCAGGATAAAGACCTCACCATTTAGTGTCTACTGTCTCTGTGATTATGAAGACATGCAAAATCTATTGAATATAAGTTTTCAATTAGTTATTGCTATCATTTATTTCAAAATATGTTACTACCCAGTTCCAAATGTAATCAATACAGTCCACAGATCAGTCCAGATAATAAGTAAATGTGTCTACAAGCATGAAGGCCTATCTTCAGCAAGAAATATTTTCTCTTCCGCATGTCTTCTCTGGTGTACTTTTAAGTAGCCTGATCTAAGAAAGGTTTTCCCACACACGTCACACTTGTAAGGTCTCTCGCCAGTGTGTTTCATCTCATGAACCTTTAAAGAACCCGGGTGAGAAAAACTCTTGTCACACCGAGAGCACTGGTAAGGCTTCTCTCCCGTGTGAATTCTCTGGTGAACTTTTAAAGCACTTGACTGGGAAAAACTTTTCCCGCACTGAGAGCAGTGGTACGGTTTCTCTCCTGTGTGCATTCGCTGGTGACTTTTCAACAAGCCTGCGTGGGAGAAACTTTTCCCGCATTGAGAACATGGGTAAGGCTTTTCTCCGGTATGAATTCTCACATGGATTTTTAGTGAGGGAAGATGAGAAAAACTCTTCCCACACTGAGAGCAGTGGTAAGGCTTCTCTCCCGTATGGATCCTTTCGTGAACCTTCAGGGAGCTTGGATGGGAAAATTTCCTACCGCAATCGGAACAGCTGTACGGCTTCTCCCCGGTGTGTAGACCCTCGTGATCTTTAAGCGAGCTTGGATGGGAAAACCTTTTTCCGCACTCGGAACAACAGAAAGGTTTCTCTCCGGAATGCATCCTTTGATGTTTCTTCAAAAACTCTTGCCTTGAAAAGCTTTTGCCACACTCAAAGCAGTGGTAAGGCTTCTCTCCAGTATGGATTCTTTCATGTAATTTTAATGAGCCTGAAAGGGAAAAGCTCTTCCCACACTGAAAGCACTGATAGGGCTTCTCTCCTGTATGTGTCCTCATATGACCTGTTAATGACGCTTGGTGAGAAAAGCTCTTCCCGCACTCTGGGCAGAGGTAAGGCTTCTCTCCTGTATGTGTTCTTAAGTGGGTTTTTAGAAACTGGGGTCTAGAGAACGTTTTCTCACAGTAAGCACAGGTATAATCCTTTTTGTCAGTGTTCTTGTCCTGGTTACTTAACTCTGCTGAAAAAAAGATGACACTTTGAAAACTATGATGGGCAGTTTCATCCATAAACTCTGTATTTTGGGGGGTTTCCTCAGATAAAGGTTCCTCTTCTGGTTCATCTTTCACATGCACATGAAGGCCTAAAATAAAGATTGATATAAAACAGGATGAGAGCAAAATAGTAATGTAATGCAAACTGCAATCATCTATTACCCATGATAATATATAACAATTTATATGATTCCAATAATATTATATGTAATACCACCCCCAGAATTGGTCACAGCTTTCCAGTGTTGGGTGTCCTACATTCTGTTAGCTGACAAAATAAAAGTTCTAGAAGTTGTCCAATGAGGTTGTTTGAGCAGCAGTCTGAAAGGTGGTGGTGTTTCACGTGACTAGGAGGAAGCATGTTGCTGGCCCTCACCCTCCCAGTGCTGGTGACATCATATGACAGGGAAAGATAGTGGATATAAATAAACAATAAATTGGGGAGAAAACTAAGGAGATAAAAATTGTCTCACATGTTCTTAAATCAAGACAAAATATTAGTTTTATTAGTAAAGATTTTACTGTTGTAAATGTAAATCGTAAAAAAAAAGAATCCGGCCTCATCATCTACTTCTAGAGCAACAGTTCCTCTTGAAAAGGAATTAAAAGAAATTTGCCATTTGCTTCAGGAAACAGCTTTTTTGCACTTGAAATGGCAGTTAAACATAGTCAAAATAACGTATGTATGTCTGTTATTATTTTATGCTATAATTGTATTACTTTATGCATTAAATGTGTGAAGCAATTAACAATCTCCCTGTTGTGTCTCCCTCCCCAAGTCACTTTTGCTAAAAATACATTTTTATTCAAATACTTGTACAGGTATTTGTGTATCTAGTATATAGTACAGACATTATTATTATTATTCCCTCCCATTCATCCTTATTTGATCTGAAGTGCTGTGTAATTTGTTCCTGGTGAACATTATCTTACTGTGTGCTTCACTGTATATGGTTAAGATGACAGTAAAGCTCTAATTGACTGGAATATACAGTGGGGCAAAAAAAGTATTTAGTCAGCGACCAATTGTGCAATTTCTTCCATTTAAAAAGATGAGAGGCCTGTAATTTTCATCATAGCTTTACCTCATTTATGAGAGACAAAATAAGACAATGTGATTTTTTTTCTCATTTTGTCATTTTGAGTTTTTTCCCCATTTGATATAATGTATTGCTCATTATCATATTTTCTCAACGAACATTATGGGCAATAAAATTGTATTTTCACAAAACACAACCTTTACAAATGTACTTGTAACTGTTCTACATTATATATCTTGTCATTTCCCACAATTTGCGGGCATGTACCATACACTGAATAACCAAGAATCATCCACATCTTGGAAAATAATTGAAACATTTTAAAAGAAAGCCCTTGGAATTCTATACGCAACAACAACCCAAGTCAAGTATTACATTTCACCTTGAATACATCAATGGTATGTCTTGAGGTTTCCTGTGAATCATAAAATACATCCATATACAGTCTCATGCAAAAGTTTAAGCACCACTTGATTAATAACAGATTTTGGTGATTTTGTAATTGAAAAATTCAGTCTCTCTAGGATATAGAAGAAATACACAATATTTTCAGCAAACATTGATGCATAGTTACTATTTATGCCATAAATTGAACAAAAAATAAATCATATTAACATTATTATGGCACTGTGCAAAAGTTTGTGCACCCTACATAATCAGCTTGCAAAGGCTTTTTACAGCTAAAAATTTTTCAGTTCTTGTACTTTCTCCTAATCTTCCTGGAAAAGGTTCTAGTTCTGTAATATTCTTTGATCGTTTTGCATGCACAGCTCATTTTCAATGATGTTTAAATCAGGGAACTGTGATGATAATTCCAAAACCTTCAGCTTGCGTCTCTTGAGGTCGTCCATGGTGGATTTCAAGATTTGTTTAGGAACATTGTCCTGTTGTAGAATCTCATCTTCTTTTCAGCTTTAGCTTTTTTTACAGATGGTGTGAGGTTTGCTTCCAGAATTTGATTACCGTATATCTTCTAATAGTAGCCGGGGCTACTATTTAAAAAATTATTCTGACGACCAGGCGTTTAATAGAGACAGGCGTTTGTTGGAGACAGGCTATTATTC
>JBBIGC010000125.1:15280878-15303994 GCA_037576955.1 Lepidarchus adonis | reverse complement strand
AGGAATGGGCCAAAATACCAGCAACAGTGTGTGAAAACCTTGTGAAGACTTACAGAAAACGTTTGACTTCTGTCATTCCCAACAAAGGGTCAATAACAAATTATTGAGATGACCTTTGGTTATTGACCAAATACTTATTTTCCACCATAACTTGCAAATGAATTCTTTAAAAATCAGACGATGTGATTTTCTGGATTTTATATATAGTTGAGGTTTACCTGTGATGAAAATTACAGGCCTCTCTCATCTTTTTAAATGGGAGAACATATATATATGTATATGAACTTATAAGAGAATACTGACCTTGATGACTCTAGCAAAGCGGTCTAGGCAGTTTCCCACAGCGATATCTATTGTTTCCCCAAATATTCTGTAACGTCTTTCAGAGTAAGCAATCACCTGTAAAAGGGTGACGTAAAACCTCAGCTCAACCTTTGTAACGTTTACATAAAGATAAAACAAGTGATGTTTATGACTGGGAGACAAGCATTCAAGACAAGACAAGTATTCACTCAGTCATTCATCATCCAAACCACTAATCCATTTCAGGTTGGATAACCTCAGTCCGAGCTGACTACATCCTTGACACGAGGCCAATTCATTGCCGTGGAAGAATTCTTTCATGTTCATTTGCCAGCAATGCTGTGTATATTAAACATGGCTTAGGAACATAGTATGAAGAAACATGTAAGGTTCCCACCTGAGTGTTCCCACCACTGACGTAGAGTACAGTAGGGTTGTTAGCACCCGTAATCAGTCTGCCCATTTCAATGTGTCCAATGCAGTGGTTTACTCCCACCAATGGTTTTCCCCATAGTTGGGCAACTGTCCTGGCCACCAAGGCCACAGTAACCAGAGGGGCTCCCATCCCTGGCCCTGAAAATCAGGGAGAAAAAATAAAATAAAAATAAATAAGGAAGACTGCGTGTGAAAATATTTCACATTTAATCATTGATCAAAACAGACAGCTAATAATATTTTCTATACACAGACATGTAAATCCAATTATTGGTGCTTCAGTGTACAATCTAAAGTAAACTGTTTGCTTGATTATGTAAAAACATATTTCCAAAAAACATTTGCACACGAAGCATTAAAAGCCAACATCAACTACTCCCTGCACCCACACACCTGGTCCAGCTCATCTGATAATTGTCAAACCTCTCGTAAGCCTGACCAGGTGTGTTGCAGGCAGAGATACTGAAACTATTCAATGAGAAAATAATGAAAAAAAATTCTTAACTGCACAAAGTTGCGGAGTACTTGATTTAATGAGTTAGTATGGTGTGTGGATACTTTTGAGCATATTGTAAATACACTAACAGTATTTGCCTAAATAAAGAAAATACAGAATTTTTGACGTTTACCTTTGGTGTATGCTACACAGTCAATATCAGAAGGTTTCAATCCAGCTTCATCCAGTGCCTCTCGGAGGACAGTCAGAATTGCACCACGATGATGTTTAGCTGTTTCACTAGGAAGGAAACCTAGAAGGAAATAGTCAATGATTTCTTATCAACACTTGTTTTTACAATTGCTATGTAATGCATGTTAGACTTGGTATATAATTTTACCTTGACCAGGTGGAGTAATATAGGTACATCTAGGGTTTGACAGGACTTCCCCATCCCTCACAATGCCTATACCTATCTTATTGGCACTGCCCTCAAATCCAATGACCACAGTCATGACTGCTGTAGAAACAGAATTTAAATGTTTAATTTACAAGAATCACAGCTTCCATTCACAACTTGTGTAAGGCATAATTAATATTTGAGTGGAAGACCTTTCTTAGCATAGCAATTACATTAAAATTGTATATTGTATACTATAAAACTAGCTAGTAGTGTGTGATGTGCTAATATTAGTGTGTTGCCAAACACTGTACACACGCCACTTCCATTTGGCATTAACTTGACAAAATCTTCAACTTCAGCTGACCCCCATGTTCCTGTCATTCTAGAAGTTATTTTCCATTTTCTATTCAAGGGGTATTCAAAAACATGACGAGAAAACATCAATGATAACATCACGTCTTAAAATAGCAGAGGATGCAGTAAAAAGCTGCTGAAGATGAAGCTACTATATTTAGCCGGTCCATGCCATATACATTTAATACATATTAAATACAAAATTACATATTACATATATATTTAATAAAACATAATATAATACATATAAGAAATATAAGTATCTAAGATTACCAGTTTAGCCCTTCACTTCTAGCTAAACTCCTAGATAGAAGACAGGACCACAACAGTAAAATAGGTGTCCTTATTCTTTCCAGAACAAAATTATACTCTTAACCCGCCTCACAATATAATATATTATTATTATTATTCCGTATTTATAAGAAATAATTCCGCTTTCCGAATAATCACCTAACTGCATTTTAATATATTTAATGAGCTAATTGAGTCAGGCAGTGTTTGGGGCAGCTTTGTGTGGAGGAGCGCGTGCAGCTCTTTGTCACCGAGTGGCTGAAGTGAACGACCCGAGCCTCAGTTCTTCACTGTGGAGCTGCTCGGTATGCAATATTTTGCTTTTTCGTTTTAAAAGTAATTTGCTGCACGAACGAAAGGGCTTAGTTCGAGGCTCTCTAGGAGTAGTATGTGTTCAGACTAGCTTCGTTTTGTGGGCGGATTAAAGTCATTCATTCATTCAGACCGTTTAAAATAGCTAGTGTTAGCTCATTTAGCTAAGCAGTGTGCGCGCTGGGCTGTTGAATTGTATTGTCTCAGGCGGAAAACGGCCATTAATGCGCCATTGCATGAACTATAACAAGCTAATCAAAATGCAAAACTATTAAGCATCATAAGTGTTGGTCGTTTTTATTGCTCAAGCCCTTTAACTCTTGTAGGTTTAATCTGATGGTGCAAAACAAGTGAACGATAATTAATTAAAGCTGTGCAGTTATGCAACCTGTTGTGACCTCTTTGTTGTAGGTGCTCGTGTGTATCTGTCTGTTCGTATTGTGTTCGGCCTCAGAGGAATCAGAAACATGTCTAAGAGAGCGAAGAAAAATGAGGTTTCTGCAGATAACGACAATGGAACAGGTCAACAGTCATACTATTGTTTTGCTTATTTTATGTGTGTTTTATGATACAGAAAATGAGCAGTTATTCATATTAGATTTACAATTTGTAGAACCAACAGCAAAGAAGGGAAAGAAGGCAAAGGAACCAGAGGCCCCAATTTTGTATGAAGATCCTCCAGATAAGCTGACCAGCAAAGATGGCCAGGCAGCCAACATGAAGATTACCTCTTGGAATGTGGATGGCCTTCGTGCCTGGGTTAAGAAGAATGGACTTGATGTGAGTTTAATCAAGAGCATCAACTGCTGTAATGTAAATTGTTCAGAGAAACCAATCATTCTGCACACTGCTTAGTTGTTAAGCTTTTGTTGTATCTACTGAAACTGCAATGTAATGTCTGTTTTTTTTTATATATAATACAGTATACTCAGTCTACTTTATAATTAAACAGATATGGATAACACCTCCCACCCCCTACATCTGGCTTTACAACACAGTACTATATATATATATAGTACATATTTCTGTACATTTTGTTAAATATTTCTTAGTTGTTTATGTATATAGGTTTATTCTTTTTTGTATTTTTGTGTATATAGACCTGAAACATACTTTTTGTTCTTCTCATATATTCCTTTTATTATAAGAGCTCTGTAACACTTAAAGTTCTCATAGGGATAATAAAGGTGTTTTCTGTTCTATACAGTGGGTGCGACAGGAGGCTCCAGATATCCTTTGTCTCCAGGAAACGAAGTGTGCTGAGAAAGCCCTGCCAGCAGACATCACCTCTATGCCTGAGTTTCCACATAAGTACTGGGCAGGTTCAGAAGATAAAGAGGGCTACAGTGGGGTGGCCATGCTATCCAAGACTGAGCCAATTAAGGTCACATATGGCATTGGTAAGTGTTGCTAATACATTGGTGTACATTGTACCAGTCTGAGATTGACTGAAAAAGAAGTTTCTGAATTTACAGTGATATACAGATTTACATATCCTATAATATTTCACATTTACAGACTTGCTCTATATTATTTAGCTTTCTCAGTGAGCTGGTATTTTGGTGGTGGGTCATTCTCAGCACAACAGTGACCTGGGCATGGTAGTGGAATGTGTGCGCATTTATGTGCCTCTGGATTTTTTTAAACATCAGTGTCACTGTTGCAATGAGAGTAGTTCACCATCTGAAAATATCAAGCAGTGTCCAGGAACTGACCACTGATGAAGAACTAGAGGATAACCAACACAGACTGTATCATCAGGTCAATGTCATCAGTAACTGCTATTGAACTGTATACTACAGCAGTGGAACACCCTATTGTACAATATTGTAAATGTCTTTTTATCAACACATGCTAGTATTTAATATATACATGTTCTGCTTGAAATGTCAAAATATTGATATGTTATCACTGTCATATACCAGCATGCCATGGCACATACATGTATGTTTTGTATACATTTTTCTTTCCAGATACAATAGTTTGTTAGATTTATCTTTAAACACGTTTTTTAATTGAATTTATTTTATTATTAAGGGAAAACAAAATCCAAATCTACATGGCCTTATGTGACAGTGTTTGCCATTTAACAGTGGTTCATCTCACCTGAGTTCAATATCTCTAGCCACACCCAGGCCTGATTACTACCACACCTGTTCTCAGTCAAGAACCACTTAAATAAGACCTGCCTGACAACGAGAAGTGACCAAAAGATCCTCAAAAGCTAGACATCATGTCGAGATCCAAAGAAATTCAGAAACAAATGAGAAAGAAAGTAATTGAGCTCTATCAGTCTGGAAAGTGAAAGCCATTATCCACAAATCGTGACAAAATGGAGCAGTGGTGAACCTTCCCAGGAGTGACCGGTCGATCAAAATTACCCCAAGAGCACAGTGATGACTCATCCAAGAGATTACAAAAGACCCTACAACATCCAAAGAACTTCAGGCCTCACTTGCTTCAGTTGAGGTCAGTGTTCATGACTCCACCATAAGAAAGACACTGGGCAAATGACCTGCATGGCAGAGTGCCAAGACAAAAACCACTGCTGAGCAAAAAGAACATTAATGCTTGTCTCAAAATATTTTGTTGATCCTTAAGACTTTTGGAAAAATACTTTTGGAAGTATTTGGAACTTTTTGGAAGGTGTACCCCCATTACATCTTGAGTAGAAGTAATGCCACATTTCAGAAAAAGAACATCATACCAACAGTAAAACATGGTGGTGGTAGTGTGTGAGTCTGGGGCTGTTTTACTGCTTCAGGACCTGGAAGACTTGCTGTGATAAGTGGAACAATGAATTCTGCTGTCTACCAAAAACTCCTGAAGGACAATGTCTGGCCATCTGTTCATGATCTGAAACTGAAATATTCTTGGGTTCTGCAGCAGGACAATTATCCAGAACACACCAGCAAGTCCATCTCTGATTGGCTGAAGAAAAACAAAATGAAGATTTTGGAGTGGCCTAGTCGAAGTTCTGACCTGAATCCTTTTGAGATGCTGTGTGACCTTAAAAGGGTGGTCCAAGCTCAGAAACCCTCCAGTGTGTCTGAACTACAACAATTCTGCAAAGGTGATTGGGCCAAAGTTCCTCCACAGCTGTAAAAGACTCTTTGCAAGTTATTGCAAATGCTTGATTGTAGTTGAATAAGAAATCAGGACGGGGCAAACATTTTCACACCACTGTATGTGCCAAATGTCTTGGGTTAGGAAAATATACACTAATATGCCACTATCGTGTTAACTCCCAAGCTCAACTAAATAGAGGAACTGATAAAATGAGCAAGAGTGGAACTAATTGTACAAATATACTTTTTTATAACAAGTGAAAGAAAAAAGCATGATCATTCTTTTTAAAGATAAGACACAACCTGAATCTCTGTCATTAGCTGAAATTTCCATACATGACTGTAAATAATCTTGTGATAAGAATCAGAGAATAATTTTAGACTGTGCTTAGAATCAGCTATATCCTTACACCAGTTATGAGAGTTATTCAGAGCTGACTGTATCAAACACACATTTGGCATGTTTCTAGAATATGGTCATACATCCAGAATTTTAAACATGAACCATTTAGATCATTCTTAATTATGTCACTCTGACCCCTCCTCCATGTCTTCCCCACTACAGGCAAAGAGGAGCATGACAAAGAGGGCCGAGTTATCACAGCCGAGTTCCCAGCCTTCTTCCTGGTCACAGCTTACGTGCCCAATGCTGGACGAGGGTTGGTTCGCCTCGACTACCGCAAGACCTGGGATGTGGACTTCCGTGCCTACCTGAGCGATCTAGATAAGCGTAAGCCCCTTGTGCTCTGTGGTGACCTCAACGTGGCACATCAGGAGATCGACCTAAAGAATCCCAAAGGCAACCGCAAGAACGCTGGCTTCACTCCTGAAGAGCGAGAGGGCTTTAGTCAGCTACTGGCTGCTGGTTTTACTGATAGCTTCCGGGAGCTGTATCCAGAGCAGACCCATGCTTACACCTTCTGGACCTACATGATGAATGCACGGGGCAAGAACGTGGGCTGGCGTCTGGACTACTTTTTGCTGTCATCTGCCTTGCTTCCAGGTTTGTGTGACAGCAAGATTCGTAACACTGCCATGGGAAGTGACCACTGCCCCATTACCCTGCACCTGGCTGTGTAGAGCTCATCCCTTCTCATTTTGATGCATTTACACATTTCTAAGAGTGGAAATGTTATTCCATTATCAGTTTTTAGCTCTGGTTAGCAAGTATATGTGAAGATAGATGCTCCTATATCTGTTTCTGCCAATTTTCCCATTAAAATACGTATTGGATTGTGAGAAACGGAAGCATTGAGGACGTTATGGTTAATAATAGTTTGTATTTTGGTTACATGAGTTTTGGTTCACTTTAAACGGTGGCATATTGTGGGGAATTTGAAATTTCTCATTTATTTTATGTTTATCTCCAGTAGCCAGTTTTTCACTAGTCTTTTCTACCATCAGATTAGAAAAATAGTGCAGAGAGAGAGGAAGCCTACACTAAAGATTGAGAACTGGACAGGAGTGCAGAACATTTCTAAGTAGGCAGTTGTAGATGGTTATGTAGATTTAGTATGTTCACCATTCATAAATTCCCCACAAATTACTTCAAAAGTGAAATTACAGTCATTTGAACAAGTGCCCAATAGTATTCCTGAAAGTGTATGAAAGATTGGGGGCTACCATTATGGATGCTTGTCAAACATCACATGAGCAGAATATTTTATCCTTAGTTTGAGCTGAAGTTGTTAATGTGTTGCTTTAAGAAATTTCTTCACTTAGACTTGTGTATCTGTCAGTGAAGAAATTCACGACTAAACTGCTGTTGAGAGTCGTCCACATGTTTGGTCCAACAGGCAAACGTTGTTGAATCCCTGTGTAACTGCTGTGAAAAACCTAAGATGATGTACTAGAAAAAATAACAAGTTAACTTGGTGCTAAAGTTCCAATATAAGTTTAACTGCTTTACTTTCACATGACCTACTCGATTTGTTAAACAAGAAAAATATTGGAATTTTATATCAAGTTTGTCATGTTTGGTGCTGCTGTGGAATTATTTGTTGGTGCTAAAAGTTGTGTTCACTGTGCTTCCTGCTTTTATTTCAAAGTAATAAAACTATGACAACGGATAAGCTTAAGACAACACTGCACAAACCTAGACACATGCTCACACTTTGATTTGCTTCCTTTCTGTCAACTGTCAAATTTTGGAATAAAGTAGTTTATCTAAAAAATGTTTATACTAGTGAATTTATTGAATTGATGGTCACCAGAGATGGCTGCAATAATTAAATATTCCGTTTGTTCAATCACTTGGTCTTGAAACAGCTGTTCAGAGGGACGTTCACTTTATTGGTATGAAAACCTGTAGCTACACCAGCTGTTAATGGGCAAGATTGGACACCCATGACTTAAAAATGGGCAAATGTACAGAATTATCTTTTTTTTTGTCAGCATATGTCATTCATGTTTTACGTAGGTTTTGTCATTCACTGAGTAGTTAAAATAATTACTACACCCATTATATAATCCACAGACAACGTCAATCTTAGACCAAGACACATCGCCACTGTAGCCGCCATCATTGTTTCACTGTAAAGGGTGGAGTACAGAACTGTTTGGCTTGGTTCTGTCTCTGCCCTTTTAATTCAAAGTTCTCAGGTAAACATACACATTTTCGCAGAATGTATCTCAAATTTAAACATCGAGTTAGACACACTTTTTTTCCACACTGGAAGCCATCCCAGGCTGGGAAGTTGTTTGTGAACCCCTGCGTTAACCTCCCTGTTATTCCACTTTTGGCCTATTTTAAAATTTGGGCCTTAAATTCAATGATGAACATACATGTACATAGTGCAAACAATTTTTTTTTTAATTGGGAATTTCAATGTCATCCATAAAGTTTGGGACAAAGACATTTTTCTTTGATTTACCCCTTGATCCATCAATTCAGGTGTGATTAACGAACACATTTCAGGCTTCAATTTAAAGGTACTTGCATTTATTTGAGTTATACCATGTAAAATTAGTTTTAAAAAAAAAATGTTTGGGACAAAGTAATGTTTGATATATTACAGCGGCCATGTTTAGTACTTTGTTGCATATCTCTTACATGCAATAAAGTCTGTGATTAATGGACATCACCAGGTGCTGAGTATTTTCTGTGGTGATGCTCTGCCAAGCCTCTACTGAACCCACTTTCAACTCCTGCTTGTTCCAGGGGCTCGTCCCATTTTAAGTGTCTTCTTCAGCTTATGGAAGGCATGCTCAATTGGATTTAAGTCAGATGACTGGCTTTTTAACTTTGAGAAACTCCAGTGTTGCTTTAGAAATATGTTTGGGATCATTATCTTGTTGCAGGATGAATCGCTGTCCAAGCAAGGAGGCATTTTCTGGAACTTGAGTAGATGTTCCCACTTCATTTCATTCATTTCCTCTTGCCATCACTCGGATACAGAGTAATCTTGGTCTTCTTTGTCCAGATCACCTTTTTTCAGAATTCTGCAGGCTCTTTTAAATATTTTTTTGCAAACTGGAATCTGAAGCAATGAAACACACCTGAGTAATCAAAAACAACTGTGAAGTCAATCGTCCCGAACATTATGAAATGAAGAGTATTTATAAAAAGTGCTACATGGTGAAACTACAATGTATGCAAAAAAAAACAAATGTCTGGAATATGCACTTTAATCAAAGTCCAAACTGCTTGATTAAACATTTTACAGTGAAGAGCAGAGGGGTAAATCAAAATGAAATGTCCATCACATGTCCAACATTGGCCTTCCTGTTTTTTTCTCTCAAGATAATACAGAGATGGCTATAGTCTCATTGCTTATTTGGTTATTTAATTGTTCCTTTTTCTTGGTAGACAATATAAGCTTGTTACTGATGCTCTTTGTGAGAAAGAAATTATGCCAAAGAGAAAAATCTTATCCAAGCTTTCACCAAGAGCCACACCTACCAAGTAGCGTATGTTTCTATACACTATGGCTTTAGCAGTTATCAATAAAGATGTGTGAAGTGTGCCAGTACCTGTGGCAGCTATACATGCCCAAGCAATAACACCTCCACCGCCATGTTTAACAGATGAGCTGTTAAGCCTTGGGCAGATCCTTTAGTCTCATTTTCCTTGTTTCTCCTGCTTATCTAGGATCAGAAACCCCACTGGTCCAACAGGGAGTTGGTTTTACTTAGAACATTAGTCATTTTCAGCACCACAGTCAACATGCCAAGATGAAAATTTAGTGTTAGTGTATGTCCTGCACATCTGGGATTACAAACAAACAACACTGCTTTAGCATAATCATATGTTGTATTCGTTAAAAGGCTAAGTGCAGCTGATCAAATAGGGGTGTGTAGATATGAGGCAGATGCACCCAGTGGTTTGCCTTTATCCACAGTACAAGCATCCAAACCACAAAATACTATGGCATTAGTGTTAAATAGACTTCCCCTTTTTTCCCTTTTCACAGTAATGTATTAGTCTTGCCAAAAACAACTGCAACTTGAGTTTTGGTGCAATAATTTATTGGAAAAACAAACAAAATAATCTGACCGTATATTAATAGCAATAAGTTTAATATCCAATTATTTTATGTTCCCCCTGTGGACTGCCACACATCAAGAGTTTTGAATATTGCAGTACATCAATATGTACATGTTTTTTTTTTTTTTTTTTAAACATTTGTTTTATATAAGATTAGCCATGATGCTAACACCGAGCTATATCACAGTTCCTGGTACAGAACATTCCTCCACTTGATCTCTAAAAGCACCAGCAGATTCTGTTGGAGCATTCTGAGAAGAGGTTAAGTTGCAAACAAAAATGTGTTACAAAATGCTTCCAATTAAAGAAGCTGCATAAGTATGAAAATATTTCTTCGGTGTATGAAAGCGCTCACTTTTAAAGCATCTCGTACGTGAGGTTTAACAAAACTATTTTCTGGTGTACACGCCTCCTTGCTGCTGATACTTGGCCCTCACCACTATATGAATCTTCTGTAACTTCCATGTATCTCTAAGTAACGGACAGATTCAAGAGACCTGATTTCCTAGAACATCTGTATTAATGGTGTTCCTACTAACTGAACAGGATTACCAGGCAAACACCTCATCTTTTCCATCCCCACCAAGCGTTCCCAATTTCTACCTTATTAGCATAGTCTGAGGTCTGGAAAACCTGAACCAGACTTGAAAAAGGGATTGCGTTCAGAACTCGAGGTCTGGCTTGGTAAGATCAGACAGGATCAGACAAAACACGAACATCTGTTAGAGGTTCTGGGTTTCACTTCTCTTACTCCTGCGCTCCCCTTCCTCTACCAGATGAGTCCGCTCATGCTTCTTGAGCGGCGCAGCGAACTTGAAGCTCTTGCCACAGTGGGAGCACTGCCAGGGCCGCTCGCCAGTGTGGTTTAGCATGTGCGTCTTCAGGTGGGACGAGTGCTTGTAGGTCTTGCCACACTCCTTGCAGGTGAACGGCCGCTCTCCTGTGTGCACACGTTCATGCCTCTTCATGTTGCCAATCTGGGAGAAGGCTTTGCCACACACCTTGCAGCTAAAGGGTCGCTCCCCCGTGTGGATGCGCATGTGGCACCGGAGCATCTCGGGCCCAGCGAATGTCTTGTGGCAGAGGCTGCACGGGATCTGCATGCGAGGTTTCTCATGGTTGCGCAGATGCTTCTTTAAATCGAACATGTAAACGAAGGACTTGCCGCATATGGAGCACAGGTACTTGCGTTCCCCTACGTGATACCCTTTGTGCCTCTTCAGGAGACTGGCATAGATGAAGCTTTTGCCACACACGTTACACTGGTACGTTCGTGCCATGGAGTGATAGCGAATATGAATGGACAGTTTGAATGCGGTTGGGAAGCATTTTTCACAGTGAGGGCACTGATGGAGGTTCTCTGAGGTGTGGCACTCACGGTGGATCTTCAGGTACGAGCCCTGTGAAAAACTTTTCCCGCAGATGTTGCACTTGTACGGCTTCTCGCCCGTGTGCACGCGAACATGCTTGATGAGGTCGGCTCTTTTGCGGAAAGTCTTACTACACAGGACGCATTTGAAGGGCCTCGCGAGCGAGTGCGTTTTGATGTGATTGGACAGGAAACTGAGACACCTGAAGCTTTTGCCGCAGTCCGAACACTGGAAAGGCCTCTCCCCCGTGTGAGTGCGCATGTGGTTCTTCAGTTGACAATCGTAACGGAACTCTTTTTTACACACACGACACACATGCTTTTTCTCACCCATCTCTGGCATCACCTGGCACACGGCCGCCAGCGACGTTAACTTTCTACCCGCCGCTGCCTGTAGAGGTGCACTCTTCCTATTAATGATGGTCTTTATAGATGGTGGTCTTTCAAAGACAGGAACGTATGTCGCCTCTTCTGCAACAACCTCTACAGGAGAGGTAGGGGTCAAGCCTGGAAGAGAAATCACCTTTCCACCCATTTCTGAAATCCACTCTTCGATGCTTATTTCGCGTACCTCGGAAGTCTCCCCTGCTTCCGGCTGTTCCAGAAACTGCAGCTGAGCGGCTTCCTCTTCGCCGCTGTCCAGCTCAGAAACGATGATGGTAGAGCCATCTGCAGTGAGGTAGATCTGCTGGGCTTCACAGAGGCCCGTACTGTCCTCTTGGTAAACCACATCGTCTTGTAGGTCAGCCTCCACCCCAACAGAAGTGGCCTCTTCGATGTTGTCCAACAAAGGTTCCGCTTCCTCTGTGTCACTGGGGGTGGGGCTCATTATAGTGGCGGCAGCGCTGTCAGACTCAGACTGGGTTTCAGACATCGCCTGCGCAATGATGATAGCCTCTTGTGCGATGGATGGGGGATGTGTGATCTCTGAACTGACTGGTACAACCGCCTCTGATTCTAGACAGGCAGAAGGCAAGATCTGCCCTCCGTCGTTTGACAGGGGCAAACAAACCACTTCATTTGCTGCACGGAGCAATGCTGTCAGAAAAGAAATCTGAAGTAAGACTACACCAATAAATAATCACAATTTTGCATCTTAAGTCAACAGTTAGCCACTAAGATAAGCTTGAGGTCTAGCTTGAGGTCTAAATCAGATCTTGATCGGATCAACCCCGACCAATTTCCTTGTTTCCATGTACAGCACTAATATACTGTAACTGGGTTAAGATGAAGTGAATGTAGAGATTTACCATTTCTGTTGCTATTCCTCTTTGTTCTGAAGTGTTGTAGCACATCCCTTAGTTCTGCTGGGTCAGAGAGTGGTTGAACAATGTCCTCCATTGCAGCCAGGCCTCCACATAGCCATGTGGCTGTCTAAAAAAAAAAAAAAAACACAGAACCAAATACAGTCCTCATTTAATTTTGGATTTAACAACCTCCATCATTTCCCCCCATATAGTTTTGATCACTGTGAATACTTGCGATTGTTAGTAAGTATCAGATGCATGGTCTACAACAAAATAAAAAGGGGAAAGGGCAAAAGTACTCATCCTAAATAGTCTAAAGTGATTTTTTTGTCTTATACACACTATTAAGACTGGACAATTATTTGACCCCATCGCAGATTTTGTAAGTTTGCCCTCTGACAAAGAAATTAACAGTCTATAATTTCAAAAAACATTTAGCTAAAAATCCATTCAGTTTAACTGTACAGGATGAAAACCATGTAATATAAGCTACAGAGCAACAGCATTTGATGGCTCACCTCTTTGAGGTTTGGCACCGGTAGCAGTTCATCCACCCGTTTCAGGAACTCCCATGCTAAGCTCTGCAGCACTGCATCAAAGGTGGAACCAAACTCTACTGGAAACACACTCTGTAGAGACAATATATGAGTTTCATTAAATAGGCAAAGTGTAGGACAACATGAAAATGATCAAATTTATGCCAAGGAAATAAATAAAAGAAAGACCACGACTAACCTGAAGAAAGCTTTCTCTCTTGCCTGTGTCCTCCAAAATATTATGGATCATCTTTATAAATTTCATATTCATGATTTCACTTTCCACATCTTTGCACTGAGAAAAGTTCATTATACATTTAACTTTTTGATGAAAACACAAACATCATGTAGGCCTGTCACAACAATTAAACTGCCTGATGATAATTATATTTCACAATGCAACCAACAGAATGTGCCTCATCATAAACAATGTTTTCACGTCATATCATCTGATTGAATTTGCTGAGTCATCCAGACTCTGTGGCACTTTCTTGAAATCTGGTTAAAACTGGATTTGATGGGTGACACGTCCATTACACATCCATCTATTTGGGACTCCTGACAAAATGCTTACACAGAATTACAAGTTTTAACTTCTGCCAGGTGCGGTTTAGAGTGTAGAGAGCTGAGGATAGTAGTGTTGGTTCATTCAAGCTGGCAAAGCACAAATAGGGCTCTACTGAGCATCAACAGGTAGGAAGCAGGAAAGCTAATAGACCAATAGCTGTATACAATAAGATGCTCAATTTGTCTATTATAATTGTGTGTATGCAAATTAACCAAATCATATCAAAAGTGTAACAGGCCTAATATTTTGGAAAAGGCGACACTTAAAAAAGCATAGAAAATATGTCACCTACACCATGAGTGAGATTACGAAGTGTGTCCAAATGTGCTTGAATTATCCAAACATCAGGTGTACTGTCTTTAAGACAAAGCTCCAAAATCACCTGTAAGAAAAAAACCCCAAAGATAATACAGTTTATTTTCATATAGAATGGCGTGCCGACCCAGAGAGCACAAGAGATTTTCACTGGCATTATTTTAGAGTCTCTGGTTGTAACATAACCATTGCTGTTGCTACAAAACCTTGAGTCTCTATGACAAGAGAAAGAAATCGTAACTTAACAAAACAATTGTAACATAAAATATTTTATTGCAAGAAATTCTGGATTGAAATTCTGGATTGATTGACTGGATGAAAGTCTGAATTTGATCGGTTTATCATAAATAAAAAATTACAAATGAGGATGTCACACCATAAAAAATTCAATCTCATTTTCACCAAATATGAGAAGCTGTGCAACTGATTTGAAGCCTACCTTTTTCCGTAGGTGAAAGATCAGTTTATTAACCAGGCTCTGACTCATTATATCAGGAACAGTTTCTGAGACCATCATTACAAACTGCTCGAACTTTCCATAATGTATCACGTTGTTACGCTGAATGACTTGCCACAAGAATGCGGACATTAGTCGCAGAGGTGGGACCACAAGGCGCAGAGCAGAAAGAGGCAGCGCTGGGTCTGAAATGGAGGTGGGACAGTGTTATTCCATCTGAAATTTTCAGTACAGTACAAGCATTGGATGAAAAAACCTGTTTATTAGGGCATTATTCTTAGGACACAAACCATCTTGTTCCATCTGGACGCAAATGTACTGCATAATTTAATTTAATGCACCTCCATCTCAGCAAGACAAATTCAGCAGGCGGCCAGAGTGATGGAGATATACAAGCTTAAAGAATAGCAGAGATGCTTATTCACTTACAGAACACTGATCTGATTTACATCTGAAACACATGCTCACAAGGACTTGAATTAGGATCTCAATGCATGAAAGAAATATATATTGATTCACTAGACGATTTCTTAAAATGTCACAATAATAAAATGGTAACAATACAAACAAAGTGTATCAGTGGAACTAAAGGAACTGAATTCTTCACTGCAGTGGTGATGGGAACCAGACGTCTAAAAAATCCTAAGCCTCCAGAGGCAGCCTCATAGAGTCGCTATAATAAATAATAGTTGAATAGGTGATTGCTGTCTGATACATTGTTTTATCTTAGGTTTGAATTTAGCTTTACGTCATTTAATGCTAGGTTTAATATTAAATGGAATGATGTGAATAATTCAAGCTCTTATAACCATGCAAAAGTCAGTTTCTGTGCTGCTGCTTTAAACACTCTTGACCATTTACGTCTCAACAATGGAAATAATTCAGAAATTAAAAGAAATATAATAAAGTCTTCATTTAATACGTGTGATTGCTTCAATTGCCACACAGATTAGGATATTCTGAGCCAAGACACTGTAAAATAAAAATAATAAAACATTAATTTTGAGAAACCAACAGAAAACTAATTTCTAACACTGTTACACCACGAAGTGACTCTGGGAACAGTCTGAACTGAAGGTCCTAGCTAAGTTAGCTCGTGTTCGCCGTGACAGGATGTGAATTACACAAACTAATCCGTTGTCAATACGCAACTCCAGTTCAGGAGCTCCTCGGTGGCCTTTCTGAGAAGAGTACCGCTGCTGGAGAATATTGTGACAGGACTCTGGCCGTTGCTGTGCTCGTTTTGCCACTAGCTTCACTATCTCCAAACGGCGCCACTTTAGAGCGCTTTAGCTCGCCCAGCCGCCCGGCGCTCAACTTACTCGTTTGTCGACCCTCGGACGAGACCATCTCCATGATGTGTATAGAAAAAACGAGGAAATTCCTTTAACGAAGCAGAATAAATGGTGAAAACCGCATGTCAACAGCTAAGAACCAAAAGACTGATGATGCGTGTATAGCCGTGAAGCTGAACGAAGCAACGAACAACCATACGGGCGGAAATCGCACCACTCTGTACCCCAGCAGTGACTAGCGCCGCCTCAGGCCTGGATGACACATGCGCTCCGAGCCCCTTTCAGGCGGTAGGTATGGCTGCAACCAGGAAACGGAAATGTAGTTGTTCCTAAGTAGGAGGAAGTGCAAAATTGATCAATCCGATACCAAATAATTATATATTATACCTGTATAATATTGGTGGTGCTGATTTATCAGGACAAATTCTACCCATGTATGATTCTACTTATATTACATTGAACAGAATGTTATTCCATTACATTAAAGTAGTGGGGCAGTGGGGGCCTAGTGGTTAGGACTTTGCCTCTGAGATCTGAAGGTCGCACGTTCAAGTCCCAGCCCGGGCAACACTGAGGAACCCTTGAGCAAGGTACCGTCCCCACTTCACTGCTCCCCGGGCGCTGTTGATAGCTGCCCACTGCTCCACGTGTGCACGTGTGATGGGTTAAATGCAGAGCACAAATTTCGTTATGGTGCACTGTGTGCAGTGGTGTATTCACAATGATCGGAAATCACTAATTAAAGAGTCTGAAAATATCAGATGTTGTAAAACAAATGCTAGACATGAGCTTACCTGCACCAATTTTAGTGCTGGTAGTATGTTGGTATTCATAAAGTGCTCATATCCTACATACACTGAACCTGAATTAATCGGTTGGTGTTATTAAAGTATTGTTACCAATACATTAGAGTATTTGAGTGGATGAGTGGAACAAATACAGAGTTTATTACAATAGTAAGAGGAAACAATGCAATGACACTTGCTATTGTAATCTCTCAAAAGTGATGCAACTAGAGTTTTCAGAGCTAGGACAACCATATAGACACTAGGGGTGTGTCAAAATACTGATATGGTGATATATCATCATCCTTGCTCACACGATACGATAATCGATACGCAGTTGGCAGTATTGATATTTTACAAACATTTGCCGCCAATTTGACTCACCGGAGTCACTACTTCATGTTTCCTCTGGGTGGCGCTGCAGGACACGGGGAAACTCATCAACAGAGAGACACACTGAACGCTGGGCTGAAAGACGCCCAATCACATTTAAATCTAAAGTCTGGGTTCACTTTGCTTGGCTTTTAAAACATTGATGGAACAGACGGTGGATTAATTTATGACGGTTGTGTTTCCCGCATGAAGCCAACAACCCGGTTGATGTGACAAACATGCGTCAGTTAAACACACATCGCTTTCACAAAGAGGGAAAAGATCCAATAATGCAAGTGTGCAGAAATGCTCATCTCCACCGATATCTAGCGCTTTACTAGTGATGGGTCGTTCTTGAATCTTTAATGTGACTCGGGAATATTGAGTCGTCTCGTGGGAGTGATTCGTTCAGTCGCGCATGCGCAGCAACATCCTATAGTTTCTGTATTGGGATTATTGATTCACCAGTTTCGGGTTTTTCACGTCACAGCCCCAGTGAACATTACGGGGTCACGTGATGAACGAACAACTCGAACCCGAAGACTCGAGAGATGAACTAATCAGTTCTGTTTCCAGCTCAGGCTGCGTAGGTTAAGCTTATGGGGCTGAAACTTGATGAACGACTCAAACCTGAAAACTTGTCAGATATGAGGCGAGGTGAGCGAATCATAAATTACAGATGCAGGTAAACAATGAATTAATCTTTTCTGTTCTTATAGCATTATAGATTTGTCTTGTTTGTAGTGTGATCAGCGTGTGTGTAAGCAGTTGATGTGTTAGGAGGTAACAGGTAATATTTTAATTATATTTTGCTGAAATGAACGATATGACTCGAAAAAAGATTATTTCATTTTGCTGAACGAGACTCAAAGGTCTGAGTCTGTAAAATTATCCGAACTTCCCATCACTAGCGCTTACTGAACTGTCCTTAATAATAATTTAGAGTTAAACTAGAAACTGTACCGGATGCCGGTAGAAGAATAATTAAAGCCACGGGTCACAAACGGCATCACACTTTCGAGTGAGTCTGCGCTGGTTTCTAAAGTGTGTGTTCATGTTGATGTTAGCAAGTCACCGCGTTTACTCTGAAGCTGAATTACTGGCACCCACCACGACAGCAAAGAAAATACGGGAAAGGTAAAGATAGCATTGCTGTTCCTTATATAATATAATAACGCCTCTGTGTTTCTGTGATGTATCATGATATAACTGTCATGCGATATATCGATTATCGCGATAATGTTATCGTGGGCCAAATATCATGTATCATATTGTATTGTGAGATACCCTGTGATTCCAGCCCCAATAGACACAAACTTTGTACTCCATTAGCCTGTTTTTTTTTTTTTTTAAACTGACAACTCCAGTTAGAGGACTTTCTAACAGTGACATTTGCACATTCATGAGCATGAACAGTCAATGAGCTGAACTTGTCAAAAATCAACACAAGAGGGGGAAACCAACAAGACACAAGATTTTTTTTTTTTTTTATTCATTGCCAGCACGTTTACAAATTCTGCATTAGATGCAAAGGTTTATGCAGCAGATGCAACAGAAGATCACTTAGACTTCACCATCATGCGTGTTGCCTTTGCAGAGTAGGGCTCAGGTGCTCTCCAGGTGAGCCAGTGGAGGCCAGATGCCCAGCCCCGATTATCTGCCTTGGGATGCCACTCTCCATTCAGATCTGCTGAACCACAGCGACTGAACCACCAGCCTCCGCCCTTTATAGCACTACAGTCATTCTCAGCAATGTCTCCAAAGATGCATGGGGAGCAGCCATCATTGTCACGGTCATAAGTGCTGAAACCATAGCCATTCTGGTCAATGCCGCCATAGTTGCCCCGAATGGCATCACCTTAGGAGATGGAGAGAGGGAAGAGACAATAAGAGAAACCCAAATATCATTACTCTTTGTGGCATGAAATTCGAATTTTTTTTTGCTTGCATTAAAAGCACATGTACAAAATTCTGCTGAAAAGCTTTCACTGTACCTGCATTACCACTGTATGCTCCAACATGCAGTTGATAGGCTGTCTCCTCTGCGCCAACCTTAAAGTCTTCATATTGGGCAAACGCAACGCCTCCCTCAAAGTCCCACAGGTCCACTTTGAGTGTTGAGCTCTTGTCTTTGGTTAGAGCCCATATTTGGGACAGGCCCAGCCAGTGGTCATCTACAAGGAGATTGAAGAGATAACTGATCTCAGAACTATCAGATAGGATAATTAGATATTCATATACATCCTGGTCCCATGTCCAGTATATCACTAAAAGGTATAATGGACGTCACCCATGGAACCTTCGTTCACTTTCAATGAAGGGGCATCTGTGGGGTTTGTCCAGTAGGAGAACCACACTCCCGCTCCACTGGTCTGGGAGAGGAGATGTGCTCTGGTGGTGGGAGACAGTGTGGGTTCGAGGCGAGTGCCCTTGGTCCAGAAGCCAGCTTCTCTGGAGGACTCTGTAAAGCCGTGATGTGACTACTAGTCGTTTCCAGGCGCGTACGGGCTACTCAGTCTCCATTGGGGACCCCTTGTTGAGGGTGGTGTAGTTCCCCGGTCCCACCTGATGATTGTTAGCAGGTGGGGTCCCTTAACCCAGGGACCATCCCAGAGCAGCTCCAGCTGCACGTTCACATCTCGCCTTAACATCATGCCGCAATTATATGTGCGTGTGGCAGTTGGCCAATGCTCCCGCGCTGTTTTTTTTCCATCGCTTTTCGGAAGAGGGTCATATCCATACATGAACACATTTCACGCTCCGATCCGCCCGGATCTACTTTCCAGTCGACTGGAGCTGAGTGCAGGTGTGCGACTGTAGACCTTCTGTTTCTCTGCATCATCTGTTAGCCTCCGTAATCTCCTTCAATGACCAGGACCTCCACAGGACCACCAGTGAGGATGATTCTCAGAGTAATTCACTGATATGATACAATATGTAATTTTTTACTAAAGTGCATGTGATACAAATGGACAATGAAGGGCGGGAGGTACAGAATTTAGTGGCCAGTGAGTGTACAATTGGAACAATTGGAACACATGATGCACCCCCCCACTCCTACTGAGCAGAACCCATATGGACGGAACCACTTACCCGACCTCCACTCAGAGAACCACCTGCACACAGGAAACTGCAGATGTCTCTTCATATTGGACTCATTGCTTCTCTTAGTTCGTAGTCTCATTTGTTCATTTATTTTTTTTTATATCTGTTATCACTCTTCAACCAGAGCAGGATGGGTTCTCCTTCTGAGCCTTGGTTCCTTTCAAGGTTTTGAAAGAGTTTTTCTTGCCTCTGTCACCTTTGGCTCATTGGGGCTCAGACCCAAATTCTGTAAAGCTGCTTTGTAACAATGTCAGTTATAAAAAGCACAATACAAATAAATTGAATCGACTTGACAATTGGAACATAGTTGGTAAATCCCACTATAAGCTGGCACATCATGCGCACATTACATCATGTGCAGAGCGTCCTTATCTTAAACAAAATGTCGGTGCCATCAAGGACAAAACAATAGTCATCATCTGAATTGCGCTCCAAAGTCTCTGAAGCACCCAGACTCTGTGGCACCTAATATACATGACATTAACAGCTGCTGAAACATATTTGATGGATGACAAAATGCCCATTAGATCTAAATAGTATAAAACCCCTGATGCCCATGAGTTAGTGAGCTCAGAGACCTTCAATGCAAATGGGAAACTGTCCTCCACACTTCTGCCCAACATTCTCTATAGGGAATCTCTCTATATCCCTCTTCCACAAACTTTTACTTATACATTGTACTCTCTCTCTCTCTCTCTCTCTCTCTCTCTCTCTCTCTCTCTCTCTCTCTCTCACACAACATTGGATGAAAATGATGACGACATCAAGACGATGTTACTTTTAGTTTTCTCAAATTTGCTGTTAATTATGCAAAAAATTATTTTTGTTTCTTATTAAGCCTGCTTGATAGTTGATTGCGCTGCATAAATACTGTAACAGAGTTGGGGGAGAGTTCATTGGCTGGTTGCCATGGGGCATCATGGGAGCGGAGAATATTGAGATTATCTGTGATGTTTAATGTGATACAGGAAACGTTGATGTGTGTGTTTCCTGTAACACATAAATGATGTGTGGGGAAACAGTTCCAGCAAATCATGTGGATTGCTGGTGGATGTGCTTGGTAATACAGCCAATAACCCAGCGGGTCTGGCCGTCCACAGCCATGACACTGGGGGATTGAGTGCTATGTGCATACTCTCCTGCAGAGGGCGCACAGGTCCGGAGTTCTTTTGAGAGCTGGTAATTGAACCTGAAACAGGCTGTGTCCTGTATTCGAGCACTAAACCCTTGTGTGAAGCGTCCTTCCTTTCCCTCAACAAATTTGAAAATCGTGAATGAGTCACAATACTTTATTTGCACTTTGCATAAGCTGAGGTGCATATGGATGGAAGTCCAAGATACCCAAGACTCTCCTTCAAATACAAAAACAATGATCCAGGCAAACTGAGCAAATGCAGTAGGATTCTGACACATGCCACTTAACTACAGCTAATAAAGTTAAATCGACATTACTTACTATGAAGTTGCCCAAATCCGTTCTTATATGTACTCCAGTTCCTGTTGAAGGAAACCGTTCCTCCTGTCCTCCTCTGGAGCACAGTCCAGCCTCCATCCTCCAGCATCTCACAGTAAACCTGGAGAAAAGTATTCGAGGTTTTGTACAGTGAGTCAAGTGCTTGAGAGATCAAATGTTTTATGGCTGTGGATCAGGTAACCAAAAATGAAGTGAAGTGTAGTGACTCAGTGGAGGTGTGATCAAGGGGAAAAGTGACCAATCATGAGAGCCAATGCCCCAAATTGTCAAAAGTCAAATCCACTTGAGAACAAAATACGCTTTGCGCGAGCAGAGTTCACTGAGGAGAAACTTTGCGATCACGTTTTTTTTTCGCCTCTTGTTTGTTGAATTTTTGCGCGATGACTAATCTGTGTGCATGGTAGTGAATGTCTTGACATTGCGACTTTTGACACATCTAACGTCATACCAGTAGCTTTACTGGATCTAGAAAGGCTGAGGCTTTGAACCTTGATGCATTTGTAGATCGAATCACAAATGCAGAATCGTTTTGTTATAATGTTACAGGCTACTGTATCACGTTATAGGGTAATTTTGAGATTACTGTATTTTATTTTTACTTTCTTTGCTTTCTCATTGTGCATAAATAACAGCAAGTGTAGTTGTACATTTGCATCTCATACTGTAAAAAAAAGATGTCTCCCTATAACAAAATAGATACATACAAAAATAAGAAAGAATGCCGCATTGTTACAAAAAAGTTTAATTGTGCACAAAATCTGAAATCTTATTGTACAAAAAACATACTTAGATTCAGGCTTTATTGTGCACACAAGATAAATCTTGTACAAAAACACCTTGTTTGTATTTTTTTGTTTGTGTTGCTAATAAACAGAACTAATAGTTTTAAAAAAGCTAAAAATATTGCTTGTCTTTTTTTTGTTGTCATATGTGCTCCCCCTAAAGCCTGGCCCGACCTATGCGTCCGGTAGAGAGAGTCAAAGAGTTATTTACAATTCAACTTCTTTCATGAATCAATATATAAATAACACAGGGGAGTACTGCAAGGGTGTAACGGTCAAAATAAGCAACTACACTGATCAACGTTAGCTATTCATTATTTCTAAAATACCAAGAGAAAAGCAGTGTGTGTTTGGCAGGTGGGTCCTTGGGTGGAGAGCACTATTCATCCCTCTGTGAATGTTAGACTTTCATGTAGTATTAAGTTTTTGCTTGATCAAAATAATTGGTGGGAACAGTACTGTAATCGCTACATGCCCAACAAAATTCTACTTTTAATGAATCTATCATTTACGTTCGTTTACTTCGTCAGGTATTTCAAGTGTAGTGTGTGTTAGTACCCTGAAGAGTCTGTCTCCAAATGGCTGAATAGTATAAATGCCACTTCGTGAATCCGGGAAAAGTCTTTTTATGTGTGTGCAGTCTGCCCCTGAAAGAAAGAAAGAAAGAAAGAAAGAAAGAAAGAAAGAAAGAAAGAAAGAAAGAAAGAAAGAAAGAAAGAAAGA
>JBBIGC010000125.1:15198732-15209684 GCA_037576955.1 Lepidarchus adonis | reverse complement strand
GGAGTGGAGGAGATCTATGTGGAGGAGATATGTGTGGAGGAGTGGAGGAGCTCTGTGTGGAGGAGTGGAGGAGATCTGTGTGGAGGAGTGGAGGAGATCTACGTGGAGAAGATCTGTGTGGAGGAGTGGAGGAGATCTGTGTGGAGGAGTGGAGGAGCTCTGTGTGGAGGAGTGGAGGAGATCTATGTGGAGGAGATCTGTGTGGAGGAGTGGAGGAGCTCTGTGTGGAGGAGTGGAGGAGATCTATGTGGGGAAGATATGTGTGGAGGAGTGGAGGAGATCTATGTGGAGGAGATATGTGTGGAGGAGTGGAGGAGCTCTGTGTGGAGGAGTGGAGGAGATCTATGTCGAGGAGATCTGTGTGGAGGAGTGGAGGAGTGGAGGAGATCTGTGTGGAGGAGTGGAGGAGTGGAGGAGATCTGTGTGGAGGAGTGGAGCCAAAAACCCTGTTGCAGTGTATTCAAACATGTTCAAGAACTACAGGAAACATTTCATCTCTATAACTGCAAACAAAGGCTCTGTTCCAAATATTAACCCTGATATTCTCAGGTGTTCAAAAACTTATTTTTATAAAAATAAATACATTCTTTAAAAATCACAATTTCCTGATTTTTTTAACGTTGTCTCTCACAGTGGGAATTGAACTACAATGTGAATTTCAGATCCTCCATGATTTCCAAGTGGGAGAACTAGGATCACAGGGTGTTCAAATACTTATGTTCCTCACTGTAGGTCTAAAACATTTTGCAGTCATTCATACCTATTTTGATGTGATTCTATTGATTTTAGTCAATTTTTACAAATATAAACACTCTGTACAAAGTTCAGCTTTAAATTGTGAGTCTCAATCTGCTTCTGTCTGAACTCTGATTTGGTTCATTGCATCACATAGCATCTAATCTAACACGAATCTAGTTATTTATAAATTAATAAGCTTGTAAACCTTAAAAGTAGTATTTCTTGTCCCCTCCAAAAAATTAAGCAATCAATCAGTTAATGTGTAACTAATTAAATCTATCATTATCATTGAGTAATTGTAGCTTGTGATATAGTTTGACTAAATCAAAAGCAAATCAGTTTTTATGACAAAAAATGGTATTGGATAATCCATGTCAACTAAATATGGATTTTACAGGCTAGTGAAGTTCCTACAACGCTTGGGTGGCCTCCAACAATCCACACAGAAAGAAAAGAAGTGAAGGCTAAAAACATCCTGCCACATCATGTCTGGATCCATGTTTAAGAACTGACTGTTAAATAAAGTGAAGCCTGTTTCTTAGACGAGAATTAAAATAAATCTTAACCAAACTGCCAAAAAAGCTGTAGCTGTACAACATGTCGGAGGCTCATTAAAGTCACATTTTAAAGATAAAAAAGTAAATGCATTAACATGCCACGTTTGCTGAATCAGAATGGCATTTAAAATTGATGGAGGCAGACAAGATCCCATTATCTACACCCAATTTAAAATCTCCCATTAAAAAGATTTTCCTATGATTCAACATAGCAAACACAGATGACAGTAATGACAAGATTTCTTTTGTAGCAGAGGCTGCCCTGCAGCATTCTACAACTGTCAGATGACATTCACTTCCATATTCAAGAGCCAGTGTTGCAGTAACGCATGTTTCATTTTCTTCAAGTCTGTAATGACTAACTTTGAAAATTACTTTGAAAAATAACGAAAGAAAAAGAAAAAGTTTCCTTTCATTACACAGTAGCTTTGATTCATTTATTAGAAATGTATTGCAGATATGATCCATATAAACCCTGTGTATCGACAGCGGTGAACATTTCAGTGGATTTCCTGCAGATTGATATGAAATCAGCATTAATGACTGGCACTGCCACCGTAATGATGCCCGTGTTGCCCCGTGTGCTAGAGAGGATTCAAAATTAGTGAGAGGGCAGCTTCTCTGCTGAGCATGAGCAAGACTTCAAACTGTTCTGTGGCTCTGTGAAATATGAGCCCCTGGAACGTTGCTTAAGTATTTCATAAATGTTGCATAGTGTGGAAAAGCGGAGTAATTGGCTATCCCATTCATTTCGCCTGCTGTTCCTGTCTCACTCCCACTGACTGCAATACTGACAGACACGTCTTACTGCAGGAGATGTTCTATCCAGATTTTTTCTTGCTTCAGTAATGTCTTTCAGGAGTTTTCTTGAAGTAAACAGGATTCTCTTTCACATATGAATTGAACTTGTAATCCTTTCTGACATGGCGATTATTGCTGTAGGTTTAGATATGTTACAGGGTATTGTTCTCCAGAATATTTCTATTTTGAAGGATTCTGGAATGATTTATATTAGTAATTTCTTACATTAAAGCTAATCTAAACTAAAGGGGAGGGTTCATAGAAAAGAGCAGGTACATATGACACCGCACTCTTAGCTTCATTAATTCTGCAGTGTGACATGTTCTTTGACCTGTAACAATAGTTGTGCTATATAGACCCTTGTAAAAAGGTTCTTTAACCCATAGAGAGAACCATATAACACAGCAATAATGGATCTCATATTGTTCACAGTTCCGTACTGATACTTGAAGAAGCCTTTTCATGATTTTCCAGTGCAGTGGTTTAATTATTTTGCCGACTCCTGATTGGGCGTTTAATGGCCTATCAGTGCTACACAGTGCAGGAAGCAGACCTGCTGTGCTGGATAATCCACCAACAAGCAGAACATGTTTCTTCTCCCAGACAGTACTTGTAGATGATCAATTATATTTTATTACATTAGCAATCATCAAGCATATAATTAGCTCTTCTGACAAGAGTGCTTCAGTTTCCAACACACATTAGAAAAAGTGACAAAATGCTCACTTTACATACACCACGAAGATATTGCATGAGAACATTATTCATATCTGATATGCTGCAAGCTGGGCTGAGAATGCTTCTGCAATGCTAACTGCTATACTGTGGCATTATTTTTGCATAGCTTTTGCAATAGATCATATTACTAAAGCTACATTACAGTTTGTTTTACTTTAATTTAGTTATTACATGCTATTTATTGCATTTTTGACCTTATTAAACCTTATTATATCTGCAGAATACAATGCTCAGAAACAAAAGAAGTAAAGGAAAAGGTAGTTTATAGAGGCATAGAACCATCAGTATTAAGTCAATAATAAAAAAGCATTTGCATTATTTTATCTTTTCTTTCAAAATAAAGGTTCTGAATATATGATTGTGCTTGTTGTCTTATTTCGCAGGGAGAAAAGATATCATATCTTGACACCAAGACAAATGGGAACAATGTAAAAATGTAAAAATGCATCTAGCAAGTTGAGTCAAGCAAAATGTAAGAATCTTAACTCAAGATTGAGAATGTTCTGACACCTGTCAGTCATTGCATCCCTGTCACCAGTTTACCTGTTGTCCATCCTTGGATCGTTTTTTGGCAGCTACAGCATAGCTTGCAATACTGAATAATATATCATACACCTTCACAGGTGCAACTGTAAAAGTAAAATTTCCAAATTAATGAATCAAAGAACAAGACACATATTAAGCAGAGACTAATGCATTCCATTACATTGTTTACATTGTTTACAAGTTTACATTTACCTTTACAGTTTTCACTTATTTATTTCTATCTATTTCTGTATAAACTGCACCTTAAATCTGTGCTGCTGTTATTGTTGATGCCCTTTAGACAAAGCTTGAATATTTTATGACAAATAGTCAATGTGAGCAGATGCAAAGAACAAATGTTTCATTCCCTGTTGTGAGATATATAGCTTTGATATGAACAATGATATGTATCTATATTCATATGTGGGTACAACACACTAATCTTAATTGCATTCTCCTGTTGTTTCTACATAATGTCTATTCCAAGTCATTTACATGTTTAACGATGTCCATTCACAGGACTAGTGCAGTAATTAACATGCTATCATTTGGCAATCACCATGGTAACTAAACACAGCATCACTGCAGCTGAAATGTTTTATTCCAGTCAATTAGAATATCAGGTTATGTCATCATTATGATTTTGTGTGTAAGAACCAGACAGTTGGGGAAAAAGTTTGAGCTGCTAATGAAGAAGCTAGTCTGATTATGAGACCATGCTTCTTATGGATTTCTCATGTGTTTGGTTTTGATTCCTCGGAATATGGGAGGAGTTTATGCTTCCTGTATCACCAGTGTCGGTGGTCTCATAAACAGAGGCCATGTTGCATTTTATAGAAACACGAGGAAGCATTAGGGTCATTATGCATCAGAGTTTTCAGTCTGAGTTCTGCACGTTGAATGGAAGGACTTTCTCTGTTTTGTTGTTTCCATGACCCAGGAAGTGAAATATTAAAGTTAATTCAATGCGAGGACTAGTATTCAGGATAAAAGAGTCTGAAATGCTTTTCCCTTAATATCATAGGCTTAGAACAAAAGCACAATATAATTCATTGCAAACAAATAAACAAATAAACAAATAAAGCGGATCTCAGAATGCTCTACATCCCTCGTTTCATTAAATTCTGGTTTCTGCACCCAGTGTGTCATGATTCGGTCGCTGAATTGGGACAATTGCAAGTCTAATGCAAAAGCCATTTATTATAAAATAAAGGTAAAAGTAATCCAAACAAGAAAACACAGAATCACACAACAGGCACACCCTGCCTCTGTTCAAGACAAAAAACATGAATCCAAAATAAATAGCAGAGACTAACGACACACACCTGAAAGAGGCGGGGACACAAAATAAGACACAGCTGAACACAACCACATGATGAACGGAAAAACCCCACAAGCAAAGAACATACAAAAATGGCTGCTAGCAGCCAGACCTTATACAGTGCATGTGTCCAGTGTTACATTTAGAAAGTAATGCGTGGTTGCAGGACCAAGTATTTTAATAAAGTACAATAATATAGAAAAATAGTGCATTACATAATGAGAGGAGCCACTGTACAGAAGTGTTAATGAAATATTTAATGAGATGATTAGCATTGTCATCATGTGGATATTTGATACTTTTTGTGTATGAAACTCTATTATATTAGTGGATGAATTATATATAGAGAGTTAATAATTAATTATATGATTTATTGGACAGCACTGGTTATGTAATTATACACAATAATTACATAGTCGATTATAGAATATTTTAATTTATTTTAACACATGGCCTCTACAACAAAGGGATGATTCAGATTTGAGTGACATGTAGACAGACTGTTAGTTAAGCTCATTTCTCCTCTTTCTATAATAGATGAACCTTTTTGAGACACAATAGTAGCTGTAGTTGACAGTTCCAGCTGTTTTTTGTTGTTGTTTATAGGTACATGTGCTTTCCCTCCGGCAACATGCAGAAGTGAACATCGCAAAGCTTAGTCACTATAATATGGACTTTTACATAACATCATTAAACTCTGCACACTGCTCACAGGTCGAGCAGAACAGCTGCCGGCTTCGCATGATCAAAATACAGGTTTTGTTGTCAGCACATGCAGTTGGGTGAGTTTAGAAGCTGGAAGGGATGCGCTGCACGGGGACGGCTGTTACTCTACTAAACTGTGTTCAACAGTAAGAAGACATTGTCCTGGGAAATGCTGAACTATACGTTGACCAGGAGTATACTGATCCATTCAGAGGACAGCAGGAGAATCATACTTAAATCATTATACTAACAATTATATAAATAAAAATCCTACTGTTGTCTGGTTTCAGCAGATTTTGCTGCTCAAAGACACAATATACATCTAGTCAGTCCTTCTGGATCTGATACGATATTAATTATTTTCAATTCTGTCTATTGTTGAAATATCCCAATTAACTCAACAACAACCGATTACATTGTTGTTTATTGTTTTTTGTTCTATTTAAATGAAAATCACAATTTGCATGACAATTTGTTCCTTGTGTATTTGTATTTGTATTGTATATACTAGATTTATATATTTTACTCTTACTATTTTTCTGCTTTTGTTTGTTTGCTTGTTTGTTTTTTTTGTCCATATGTTGAGTCTACTATGTTCTGGTTCTACTTGTCTAGCACATTTCATTGGATGGTTGAAGCACTTGGCTAAACTGCAGCTCATACAACCTTCTGAAGATATTTGGGCAGTAAATAGTTTAAATGTATCCAGTGTGTGTCCTCACCTGTATTTCTACATAATCCATATGCAAATACTATTGTCCTGATCCTGAAATTAAAGGTGCAAATTGGATCTAAGTGTTCTGCTGTTCCTCCATGTCTGTTGAACCCGTTTCACACAGATTTGGATCTTCATACACTTCAGTTGTGCTAGAATACTGGAGGGTCATTGTTATTTTCTGCTTGGGCATAAACCAGACGTGAAAGAGTGAATTAAAACAGACAGGAAGTGGAGATTTTAATAGGCAGGTAATCCTTACCTGACAGAACTGATGCTGTGTTCACATAATGAATGACACCAGTGTCTCAGGTACAGTGAAGTAGAAACGCTTTACTTAAACAGCCAAGAATTTTTGTTCCAGGCTTCATTTACACAATCAGATTGCGCATTGAGGTTCATGCTGTTAATTAAGGTTGTAGTAAGTCTTGGACCAGTTCTAAAAGTAAAATAATAAAATATAATCATATAATAGTCTTTACTGGACTAATGCAAATGTTACAGTTACAATATGTCTTTTCATAAATCACAGTCTCTTTAATTTTTGTCGGAATAAAAGTGGAATATGCCACATTTATACATAATTTACTGAAATGTATAAATACAAGCAATGATAAACATGCAGGTTTATATACAGGGTGTTAAAGGCATATTTGACACTTTTTGACATGATTTTCTATTGCAATCTTAAGCAGACATGTGCTGTCATTCAATCTATAAGTACAAACTGGGTTCTGGAATATTCACAGCTTATTTTGCATTTTGTGTGTAAAATTTCACTCCATAAGATAAACAAAGTGAATATATAAAGGATGTATACATTTTTTAAAAATGCCATAAATTGTTGTAGACATAGAAGTTCAAAGTATAGTTTACTATGATGCGCACTATATAATGTTAATTTTTGAAATTATTATTATTATTTTAGACTTTTTGAAGTTCTCTTTCATCTAATCTCTGCTTTTATATCTTCTAGGTCTGAGCAGGAGATGGAGCTACACTGATAAATGTGTGTAATGAGTGGTCGTGCTGCAAGGGGAGCAAATAATATCTCTGGAATGATCATCTGAAAGCAAAAACTGATTTAATGAGTTCAATCTCTGGACAGAAATCTATACCACCTCAGTGTATCTAATATTACTCATGCAGGTTGATTTTTAAATAAATAATAATCTTGGGCTTGTTTGGGAACGTATAAGCTTATGCTTCTTCCTGCTCATTTTTGAACATGTAGTTATTTATTATGATTATTAGTTTTGTTTTCCTTTTGTCTTCTTTGTTTGTGTTTCTTTTTATTTGTGGTATATTATTTTAACATGTTCAAAATAAAAGCTACAATACAAAAAACAATACTATACACATTTTGTTTTGGAAAAACAATGAAACATCCACCATAAGTACAATTGAAACACCATCGTTTATTACAAATATGAAACTAGATTCATAATTTCCAGAGTCTTTTGTAATAAACTGAGTGATAAAGATGTGCAGTGTGTTGCACTGGAGCTTATAATAATAATAATAATAATAATGCATTTTATTTGTGGGCGCCTTTCTAAAACCCAAGGTCACCTTACAAAGCATAGACAATAAAAAAGACAATATTAAAATAATAATAAAATAAAATAAAATAAAATAAAATAAAATAAAATAATAATAAAAATAATAATAATAATAATAATTAAATCACATAAATAGAATTATATGTGCATTTCATTTTGCTACATGACTCAGTTGTGAAGCTGCTGTCTGTTCATTTGTTTTAAAACACACACACACACATATATATATATATAACATCTATATATAAATAGATGAAATAAGAGTCTCACAAGGATAAATATGATCAGGGCACTGGATTCAACTGAACATCAAACACATTTTATTTTCTGAGCTGTGTTGATATGATATATTAGTCATAACTGTTAATACTTATTTTAAAAATTATAGAAGCTGTTTACTCTGTGTTGCATGTAATAAAGAAAAAATCTATATTAATGGTCCAGAATAACTTTTTTGTTATATAAACACTAAAAGCTAAGAACCTTTGTTTCTTTCTCAAAACATACTGTTGCTTTTTATAGAGATGCAAAGTATTATTCCAAGAGAGGTGATAGTATCCATTTCATACTAAATACAACGTGTATCTTTTATTATATATACTATTGTGTGTGTGAGTGAGCTGTTACCTGTGTTGCTTTTTGTGAATGCTTGTGAACTCTGCCTCTTCTTCCTGGGGGAGTTGTGTGGAAACTGGTCTGAGAGTGTTATATGGAAACTGGTGCACGTACAGCAATCAGAGTGACGTATGCCCCTCAGAGAGTTCAGACGGGCATTGTGCTCTGGCAGAAATGGGCCAGGACATGAAGAATGAATGACTCATTTCTCAGCTCGAGTGTTTCCTCTGTTAAGCACTACTGTGTGTAAACTCTGGGCAACTGTGTGGATGGAAGCACAGGAATGTGAATTGTGAAAAATTATAACAGCCAAAATTAAAGTCAAAAGTTTTATATTTCAGAGTTGACCGTGGATTGAGAACGTGGTTGTTGAACTCTGTAAGAGAGCTGCCACTTGTTTAAATTAAACCACAGATCAGACAAGGCAGCTGTGGTGAAGCAATAAAAAACTCAACAGTGTGTAAATGCATATGATTATTGCACAATCTGTGATCCACAATTAAAAACAGGGCTCAGTGTCACATCTGGAAATGACCAACACATTTCTTTGCAGTAGAAACAAGTGTGGATGAAGACTTGGACAATGCGAATGATCAGATGGGTGATCTTTTTAAAGAGAGGGATCTGAGACTAGTCTACACTCTAAAACAGAAGCTTGTTAGATGTTAGACCGACTCTAGATACTTCAGAGCTTAGTATTAGTGATATTGTGTCAGTGTCTGTGGAAATATGTCTAAATTATTCTTGATAATAAATATCCATCTGTTCCTATTATTGTAAGCTCCTGATATATACAGCTGAAACTTTTTAGATGAAATGTAGTCGTGTGTATGTAATGGTTTGGTAATGTATCAGTACAGTATTATTAGCGCAACCCACCTTGACCATTAAAGTAGCTTTTATGCGTCTTAACCACAGTTTTAACGTTTCTCCGGCGCCTCATGAGCGCGTGCTGAAAGCTTGAATGGCTGTTGTAAAGACTTTAATGGTCACTTCTCTATACTTCAGCTAGCAGATGAAATGAGTTTCATTTTTACACTCCTCCAACCTCCAGCACCTGCTAGCTCTCCACCATGCAGAACTTCCCTCCCATACATTGAGGGGAGAGGAGGAGAGAGTGTGAGGAAGAGATGGAGGGGAAAGAGGGGTCCTCTGGTTAATGACCATGGCTCCACTCATGTGTGCAGCAGTGGTGCCTGTGTGCTTACTGTGACTGATGTGCCGTGAATTAGATTCTGGCACTTTTAGCCTTGTCCAGGGAGCAGGCAGCAGCCTCCTTAACAGGGCAGAATCTGTCTCCTCTCCCTTGCTTTGGGTGGGAAACGAGAAAGGGGTCACTAGAAGACTGCTCTTACCTGTCAAAAACAATAGCTGAGCATAGACAGTCTTGCAGCCTCCAGCAGACATGCCAGTGCACCACCTACAGCCTCCATTATAGTGGTGGGATGTTTTTTTAATGCTGCAAGCTGCATCAGAGTTTGAATTCTTTAAGAAGCATATGTATAGAGACGCTGATGTGTAGATTAATATTGATCAACCCTGTAATACTTGGAATTTGGTTTGCAGGATAATAGAAAAAAAAAGTATGAAATAAAATAATGAGTTTTTTCTAATGCAGATTTTTTTCTAGTGCCATCACAGGCTTTGCAATGTTATCATAAAACACATGATTGAGAATTAATGAAAGTAAATATTTTATGGCAGCTTATGCTTAATCATGGACATCTGAAGCTAAAATACAGTCCTGTTCAAATGCATTTTGGCCATAAAACACTATTTAAAATATCACACATAATATATGATGCTAAGAGAGATTTTGTTTACAAGATGAACTTACATCTACAACACTACTGTAGCTATGAAATCAAAACCAAACACTGTTTTTGTCACATCAGTGGTTTTTGGTTTTTGGTGCTACAGACCAAGACTTGGCAGGACAGCTCTGAAATGAAGGAGAACAGTATAGCTTGACACAGAACCACTATAGTACCGGGGTAAGAATATGTGGAACATCAATTAACTCAATTACTAGACAAACTGTGGACAAAGAATCAGACATGAAACAAACTGTAGTACTGAGACCCAGAACGGAACTGAGGGAATCTAAGGGCCACAGTAAACACAGGCAGAAGAGAAAATCACAAAAGACAGAAGCAAACATGAGAACAAATATCAAGATGGATTTCTGTAGTACTGGATTTGGACTATGTTTATGAAAGATAAGATAATGTAAAATAATCCTTTATTATCCCACAAGTGGGAAATTTCACAGCGTTACAGCAGAAAAGACAGCAAACTTAGAACAACAATAAATAAGAAGTTACTTTTAGAAAGTTACAGGTAAGATGAAAATACAAATAATATAATATAAAAATGTAAAAAGGATCTACACAAGTAAGTAGTGCATAGATACCACTGTTCTGCCTTCCAGGCTGGTTTAAAGTTTAGGCGTTTTTAGCGCCCTCCTGTTTAGTGATGTGGTCAAATGTGGTACTGCAGCAGGAAGTTAGAAATTTAGAAAAGGAAATAGGAAGCAGTTTAGCACATGGTGTTTGTAAGTAGATGGAGAGAGCTGCAAATCTTGTTTTCTCATCTGTCACCATCTGTTTGATTTGAGCCATAGTAAGCATCGTCTGTAAGTGAAACTTTATTATTTACACAGACATCCTTTAGTT
>JBBIGC010000125.1:15036400-15048928 GCA_037576955.1 Lepidarchus adonis | reverse complement strand
AACAGCGCCTCTATGAAAATACGCAGGTACTGCATCTCCGTATACGTTCCGTTAATTTTTGAGTACGTGCACAAAAAGCGACGCAAGGAACGCAGAATACGGACCGCAGCTCTACATACGTACGTAGTTAACAGCAAGTATATTTCTGCCTTTAAAATGTGTTTTTACTTTATGAAAGAATCCGTCCTGTGTTTGATCACGAACCAGCTGCAGAGCTCAGTGCTATATTCTCTTGCAGATTTACAGGTTTAGTTTCGAGAATCTGGTTAATGTTCCATTTGCAGGAGAAGGAAATTGATGAGAAGACCTTTTCATTTGCTCTTGGGATTTGTGGACAGCAGTTATCTTGTTATGACAGAGTGTCCACCGGGATGCATACATAACAGGGAGGTGCTAATGTTCGAGGTTGCTCTGCACACCAGTGACCGTTATTAATTTCTGACTCTCACTGAGTGAAAGGATGATTTTTGTGATATAATCTACAGGAACAGAACCTTTATCAACACATAACGCAGGCGTAGCTGAAGTGGATTCATTGTTCAGACCTGCAGCAGTGTGAGCTTTCTCCTGACAATGACACATTATTAGCCACTAGCACTATTTTTCTTTTTAATTATTGAAATCCACCCTTTTTGTCTTCCAGTTCTCCTTCTATACACATCTCTGTCTGAGCTGAGCTGGTGCAGGTGGTGCATACACACAGCCAGACACCACACGAATTGGATTACTCTCTGAGAAATGCTGATAATACTAACAGCACCTGGTCTGTTCTACAGCGCAGTCATTTCATATTAGCAAATGTGCATCCAGTGATTAATGAGGAGCAGTGTTGTGTTTCAGAGACAGAGCTGCAGAGGTGAAGACACAGGTGTAATGATAGTATACAATGCTTCTAACTCCTGTAACACAGCTCAGCTGTTCAGCTTTAGATCATGAATATGCTGCTGTAGTGATGCAATGCACTCGTTCTGACTAAAATCTCTACTCTGTCCACAGATAGGAGCCTCTGCACCTTTGATGTTAAGCTCAGGTGGGACGTGAGGCAAAATCCGTCAGTTCATGCTATTATACAACAGCACACACACACCTTTCTGTAGCAGCTCTCCTCCATCCCTTCTTTTTAAACACTGCAGTAAAAAAAATGCTGTAAAAATGTATATATACACACAGTAGTGTGAAAAAGTGTTTCCCCCTTCCTGATTTCTTCTTTTTTCCATGTTTGTCACTTAAATGTTTCAAATCAACAAACAAATTTAAAAATTAGTCAAAGATAACACAAGTAAACACAAAATGCATTTTTAAATGAAGGATTTTATTATTACGGGAGAAAAAAATCCAAACTACTGCTACTGAGATACTGTTGATCAATTGTCAGGTGTCGTCTTGGTCTCATAATGTAAAAATGTGAACAGCACGATGAGGACGACTGTTTAAATACTCATTCTGATTAAACCAGGACATTTCTGTGTCAATTCATGATTCAAACTCCTGTTGTGAATTTTGCTCCGTGTTAAAGAACAAGTTGTGTAAAAAGCACTGAAGCATTAAACAGTCGGACACATGCCTTCAAAAGTTTAGGGAATGACTCATAAAGTTCACCTGTAAAGGTTATACTGCATTTTAGTTTCATCCTGAAATTTCACCTAATATCCTTTTTGTGAGTAGTATATATATATATGCCTGGTTTATATGCATAATATGCGCAATTAATTATAATTTTAAAATACTCATCTCAAAAATATTCTTTCTTTCTATTTCTCTGTTCAGGTAACCGGTAGGATGGTGGCAGGGGAAGCGAGTGGGCACAGCTACCTGGTGGCGTGCTGGCAGCCCATCCTAATTTTGATGCTGGGCACTGTGCTGTCTGGCTCTACCACTGGCTGCCCATCCCGCTGCGAGTGTAATGCCCAGGAGCGTTCCGTTGTGTGCCACCGTAAGAGGCTGATATCAGTTCCTGAGGGGATCCCATCAGAGACACGCTTGCTAGACCTCAGCAAGAACCGCATCAAAACTATCAACCCAGCAGAGTTTTCTGGCTTTCCAAACTTGGAAGAACTGGAGCTGAATGAAAACACCATTTCCACCATTGAGCCTGGAGCCTTTAACAACCTGTTTGGCCTACGGACTCTTGGGCTCCGCAGCAACAAACTGAAGCTCATCCAGCTGGGCGTATTCACAGGCCTCAGTAACCTCACCCAGCTGGACATCAGTGAGAATAAGATCGTTATCCTGCTGGACTACATGTTCCAGGATCTGTATAACTTGCGGTCTCTGGAAGTGGGTGATAATGACCTGGTGTTTATATCCCACCGAGCATTCCATGGCCTCAGCAGCCTGGAACACCTGACCCTGGAGAAGTGCAACTTGACCTCTGTTCCCACAGAGGCCTTCACTCACCTGCACAGCCTCAACACTTTGCGTCTGCGCAACCTCAACATCAACAGCATCAGAGACTACTCCTTCAAACGTCTCTACCGGCTTAAAGTTCTGGAGATCGCCAACTGGCCCTACCTGGATACTATGACCACCAACTGCTTATACGGATTGAATCTCACATCCCTAACGATCACCAGTGCAAATCTGACTACAATCCCATACGTGGCGCTTCGTCATCAGGTTTACCTACGATTCCTGAACATGTCCTACAACCCCATCGTTGTTATTGAAGGAAATAAGCTACATGACCTGCTCAGACTGCAGGAGTTCCATCTGGTGGGTGGAAGGCTGGTGATGATTGAACCGTATTCTTTTAGAGGACTCAACTACCTGAAGATCTTGAATGTGTCTGGAAATTCTTTGACCACTCTGGAGGAATCAGTCTTCCACTCAGTGGGAAACTTGGAGACCCTCGTGTTGTACGATAACCCTCTGGCATGCGACTGCAGGCTTCTCTGGATCTTCCGGCGCCGTTGGAGGCTCAACTTCAACCGACAGCAGCCGGCGTGTTCCTCACCCGAGTTTGTCCAAGGCAAAGAGTTCAAGGACTTCCCAGACATCCTGCAGCCGAATTACTTCACTTGTCGCAAATCGAGAATCCGGGACCGCAAAGCACAACAGAAGTTTGTGGATGAGGGAACTACGGTGCACTTTGTGTGCCAGGCAGATGGAGACCCAGCTCCGGTCATCATGTGGCTTTCACCGCAAAAGCAGTTCATCACTACAAAAACGATAGGAAGGCTTACTGTGTTTCCTGATGGTACTCTTGAGGTGCGCTATGCTCAGATCCAGGATAATGGCACATATGTGTGTATTGCAAGTAATGCAGGAGGAAATGACACGGCTCTTGCTCATCTCCATGTCCACAGCTATTCTCCTGACTGGCCCAACCAGCCCAACAAAACCTTCGCTTTCATATCCAATCAGCCCAATGATAGTGGAGCCAACGGGACAAAAGCAACAGTCCCTTTCCCCTTCGACATCAAGACCCTTATCATTGCTACCACTATGGGCTTCATCTCCTTTCTGGGAGTGGTGTTATTCTGCCTGGTACTGTTGTTTTTGTGGAGCAGGGGTAAAGGTAACACCAAACACAACATCGAGATTGAGTACGTACCACGTAAATCAGATGCAGGGATAAGCAGCAGTACTGCGGATGCTCCTCGCAAGTTTAACATGAAAATGATTTAATCCATCCAGGGATTTTGAAAGACCCTGTACACAGAACAATAGTAAAAGAAAGAGATCCCCTCCCTGACTCGCCTCTGGATCCTGGGACTTTCTTACAGAAGAAGTGTGTGTTTCAGTCCTCTCTGTTCTAAAGATGGATATGTGGCACAAAAGTTTTTTTTTCGTTTTTTGTTTGATGTTAAAAATAAGAGCGGGTATAAAGTACCACGCTCTTCTGTGATGGCATTTTCTGCTTGGCCTTCAGGGACCATTTCTTTGAAAGAGAATTTTGTTGTAAGACTTTCAAGTTCCAGTGGATTTTTATGGGCTAAAGGAAATATATAAAAAAACTGAACTCTTGTCAATGTTCGTGTCTACCGCCAACATACAAAATATGGACCATCATCCTCCTTTGCTGTCCTTTTGCTTGCATTATCTGTTTTTGTATGATTTCTTTTTTAAATAACCAAATTGAAATAGTTTTATTAAACAGCAAAGTAAGACGTTTCTGGGTTGATAAGCACATTAACCTCTGCAGTGCTGTATGAAAAAGACCATTACTGTATTTGACATTTCTGTGGTCAAAACGCATTGTTTTTGTTAACTACACCTATAAAGTAGTTTTTTCAAGAGGTCTTTAGTAAAGGCATTGGGTTTATATTGGATCATTCTAACCCAAAGAGCCATTTAAATGCATAAATGTCTTGGTTAAATTGATAAAATGGTTAAATTGTTCTTTTGTATTGTAGAAAACCTGTGGTGTATTGTTGCTGTTGGAACAAAACCTCAATTTTCCAAATGAACAAAAAACCTTATAAGACAAAAATGCAACAGTATTTAATTCTAGGGCAATTTCTATTGGTCTGTTCACCATATAAATGTTATAATATAGTTAGAATTTAAATTTATGTAAAAAACATGACAAAATGGACAATATGGTTCTTAAATGGTTCTATATGGGAACCAGAAGGCTTCCGCTATAGTCATGAGTAAAGGGGCCTTTTTGAATATTATGTTGAACCCACTGAATTATGAGATTGGATAATATTTATTTATTCTGATTGTGATTTAAAATGGTGCTTGCAACCAATTGCAATGAAAAGTTCTCACTATTAATCTTCAAATTTCTTAAATCAGAAACATGATTTTTTTGCACAGTGTAAAGTTCTGGCTGTAAACAGGTCAGTTCAACATAACTTTTCACATTAGGTTTGTTTTATTGTGTTTAGAAATTAATCTAATCTCTTATTTCGGATTCACAATTTGCTGCATTAGATGTTTTACACATTGTAATATTTATTTTATTTCTGTTGTTCAGTTCTTTCAGCTTTTTAAAAAAAAATATTAGCCAGAAATAACATTGGCTGTAGATGAATATGCTGTTTATGACACAATAATTCATAAGGGCATAGAGAGTTTCAGTGCTATGTTATATCAGTGTGATGAACATATGTATTTGTAAGGAATGTAGCGTTTGCAGCTGTGGTTTGTTAATGCAGGTAACACCTGCTTCATATAGACTGGTTTGGATTCAGAGATTTATAATAGAACATTATGCATCATTGACTTGTCCATGTAGCAGTGATGCTAGTGTGTGTGTGTGTGTGTGAGTGTGTGAGTGTGGTCCCTCCCATACCTAAGAAAAGATAAAGGTTAAAGGTTAATGTGCTTGACAACCCTGACATGTTTCTAACAATTTCAAAGCAGTCTGCTGGGTTAGAATTTTTTTTTGCCTTTTTTAATAAAAAATAATAAAAATAACTCTATAAATCTATCCAAATAAACATTCCTGCAAAGTCCTAAACAATTGCATTTAATCTGCCTTGGGAAAGGTGAGAAACTTAACCCTGTTATGGCGAGTAGCACAGGTTTCCCCAGACGTTATGTGTGTGTGACATCCTCACCTTCGTGAAGTCTGTTGTCTGTGGGTATAGAAGCTTTGTGGATGTGAAGGGGATAACGACAGGCTCTTTATAAAGATCGACTGTGAGCTGAGTGTTGGTTTATGGGTTAAGTGGGTTATACTGGTGTAATTGTTTTGTAGTCCTGATAGGGTCTACAGATGGTGGAGGAGGACAGATGGTTTCAGCTGTAGTGATCTGCTTTAGAGCAAATCCCCCTCACAGGAGCGAGACGGCCACACTCTCCTCCTAAAGCCCATTGCTGATGCTCTTTCTGTTCTAAACCTTCAAACCTGCTACCACGGTCGCCTCACAGCCGCTCCTCTGTTCTGAGAAGAACAAGAAAAAAATGTGTCTTCTCCTTTCTCTTCTTTCATCCTGAGACTGTCAAATAACGTGGTCCATGGCATTCTATTTTATTGGGGAAAAAATTGAAGAAAAAAAAATGTTCAAATTGTTCTGTGCAATAAAGGTAATATGCAGATTTTTTTTCTTTCTTTTTTTATTAACACAATTTTATTGATGTTGAATTGTTGAAAATATGGTACGTTGTATTAAACAATATATGGAGTTTTTTTTATAAAATATGTAAAGTTGTATTTTGATTTAACTTTTTAGCTCAACACTAATGCAATAGGAATCACATTCGGATAGACACATGGATTGTTAGATTATTATACAAATCATGTTTTTTAAAGAAAAGTTCAAGCAGTTGTAGTGTAATGGTCTAAACTGGCCTCTAAAAATGATGTGAAAGAATATTTCAGCTTTTTTTATCTCAAATTATTTGTGCCAGTTCTAGAGCTGTTTGGCAGAATACAGTTCCATAAACACGGTAGAACATTGTAATGAACAGTTTAACAGAGAGAAATAGACCTGTGTTCAGTAATTGCCCTTAGTAATGATGAAAGCAAATTTCCTGATGGTTTAAAAAAGTTTATTTCATCCCAACTGAAGTAAGAAACAAAGATTCTCATGTTTGAGCAGTGAACTTTTTGCAGGGAAATGTGATATCATGTTAACACCACATGAAACAGCTTTAGAAATGCAGCTGTTGAGCTGTGCTAGTTAAAAGTGCTTGGTGCTGCAGACAGATTTCATGCCAGTAAGTTGTTTGTTGAACATTTAAGCACATATTTATATCATATTGTCAGAAATTATACACTCAACAAAATTAATTTGGCTCAGGAACAACTAATTCTCAGAATATCCCAAGAACACAGCATTGAATAATAAGATTTAGACTCTTTAGGACTTTTTAGACCAAACTAAATATAAAATACAGCTTTTATTGAACTGCAGATTCATTACAATGTTTGACAAAGACCTCTCAGAGTTAGTAACCATTAAAAAACATTAGTAGTAGTCATGGTAGTATTTTTAAAAATTGTAATGCTTCTGAACACATTTTCAATTCATGGACGCATCTAGAAAGCAGTAGCTCTCACAGAGATAATAATAACAATTTTCCTCCATTTGTAGATGGCCCCTAACTCTTGGGAGCAAATACAGTAATAGTTGGAGCGTTATCAGTGTCAGATAAAAGGTAAATCCAAGAGGAAAAGAAACGCTTTGCTGTGGTTATTTTCATCATGATTATAATCCTTTTATTCATCCCGAATAAAAGGCTCCAGCACAGACGTAGACAGAAATTAGGTTGAGAAATGCTAGAGTATTCTTTTAACTGCTAGATGACAGAAAAACAGTTTGATCCATTTGATGTTTTCTGAGTTCACTGAAGTGAAATTTGGCAAATCCAATACTGTAGAAACACCAGAATGTGAACTCAAGTCATCATCTAATTTCATAATGGCGTTTATGATGGTCTCTGATCCTTCAAAGCTCCTGATTTCAAAGCATTTGTGAGAGCGTTCTTTATTCTGAGCATCAGTATCGGTGAAGGAGCCCACTCACAATCACTACAGGTAGTATCTCAGTCCATCACGGGTTCAGAGATGAGCTGGGAGATGCTCTATGACCACAGTATTGAAGGAAAACTTAGTTTTTAGAAGTTCTGGCAGAAGAACGAGTTTTTTTGCCCGTTTCCGTGTTCTGTTCTGCTGCCCTGTGTTTGATTCAACAGGTTGTGGGCAAGGAGTGCGGTTACACAACATGGCTCCCTGCGGGGCGGCAAGCACGCTGCGCTTTCACAGGGCTACACTCCGCACCTTTAGTATTTGTGAGAGGAAGAGAGATGCGCTGTCATCGCACGCCCACCAATTTCTTCATCACGACGGAGCATCACGATACAACCGAAATGTCACGCTTCAGTCGTCTTATGACCTCATCTAATCGAGGATCCAGACTCGATTCTCGCACCTACAGTTCAGCTCACGATTCAGCACAAAACCAAGGCCAACCAGCATCTCTCAGATCTTTTTTCTCTCATATGAAGTAGAGGCAGAAGATTTTCTTATTTCCTGGTTAAAAAACTCCACAGTCACACTGATTCTATTCCGAAGCCCCTGTTTTTGAGAAGTAAGAGTTTCTTCTGCTGTTTCATGGTTTCATCTACAGTGCCCGCCATAATGTTTGGGGCAAAGACATTTCTCTTTGATTTACCCCTCTATCCCTCACATGAATAATAAAAAAAAAAAAACATTTCAGACATTAATTTCCAAACATTTATGTTTCACCACTTTTTATGCCATATTTAAGTGACCTGATTTAAACTGATCCTGACTTCCAGCTGGAGAAGAAACAGAGACACGCCCCCAGAACAAGCAGGAGGTGAAGATCCAGCAGTAGAAGTTTGACAGAAAGAAGAGAAGATGCTCAACATCACTGACTTCCCAAACATTATGGTGCCCTGAAATATGGAGAGCTATAAAAAGTGTTCCAGTTTCTGCATGAGGAAACCAAAATTTATGCAAAGAAAGTCAGGATTGTGCAGTAAATCAAGGGGTAAAATAAAATCTTTGTCCCAAACATTTTGGAAGGCACTGCAGCTGGGGGAAAGAGTTTGGTCCATAGACTACTGGGCAAATATTTTATTTCTGCCTTATAAAATTTATCTTAAAAGTTGGTTTTAAAACAAAACATTGACCATAAAGTGCAGCTTGTCAACTTAAGGATGTTATCAAACCATGGGAGGAAAACCTTGAAGGAGTCAGATCCCCTGTGTTAAAAGACCATAAACATTGGGACAGTTTGCTGCTCAGATGTTACTTGGCCAAGTGTGTCATTGCTGCTAGTTTAAGCACAAGCAGAGCTCACGAAATATCATTTTATTCTAGATTGGCCATTCACGTCTGCGGTTCCCTCCAAGAAAAAACGAAGGTACTAAACTTTTACAGGGATTGTTTCACCCAAGGAATAATATTTGTTGGACTGACTTGTGTACTCCACACTAAGAGTTCCCCTAAAGCACATGTGTCCTGGAACTCCACTAAACCTGGCAATTAACAGGTGATTTTAAACCAGGTGTGCATGAGCAGGTAAATCATCAAACTGTGCAGGACACCGGCCTCCAGGACCGAAGCTCGACATCGCTGCTCTAAAGGTTCATTTACTTTGTCCCTTTGTAAACATACGTGTATCTGTTCTGATCCTTTTTCTTACTGTGTGGATTCAGGTTCTCAACATGGACACCAAAGCAATGCAAACGCCACTGCAGCAGTCAAAGGAAAATAAATATATATATTTATATATGAAAATAATGTGTCTAAACAATCCACCGAGGAGCTTTGAAATGTAGGAGAAGAAGACAACCACAGAAGACAGGAAGACTACTTGCAATAATATATTTAAATATGCTACTTGTGTCGTACCTTATCACAGGTGAAGAAGAACTTAAAGAACTTAACATCAGTCGATGCTGAAATATTTAATAACAGTGAAGAATGTCCTGGACTCTTTATCACTCGTATATATGAAGTCGCTTTGGACAAAATAAATGTAATAAATGAATAAATGTAAATGTAGGAAGATAATGCATTGGCATAGTTGCCCCAAAAGACTAATATGAAGAGAAGAACAGCAGAAGAGCTGCAACACAGGAAATCCAAGAAGCCAGAATAGCAAAAAACGATTCTTTTTCTACCCAGTTTTCTACTAAACTGAATAGTTTCAAATTCCACCAAGAAATGCCAAAATATGTTCGGTGAAGTCTCGCATGTATTTGCTCATATGAAACCACATTATTTTGTTCAAACTGCCACTAACAAAACAGAGTAACGCGCTTGGAGAAAAATGGCAACCATCAGTTCTGCTGCTTCAGATAACAGATGCCCTTTCTACTGCGTGATCAAGGAAGAGTGGCGACCATTATATCTACCCAGAGAACATAAAGGCAACTGTGACTCCCAGCCATGGCTGCAGCCGAACGAAGATTTTACACTAGTAAAAGTCCAAAGAGGATTGAAGTGGAAGGTTCTTAACTGTTCAGCTCTGTCACCCAGTCTGAACACGGAGCATCCACTTCAATTACTGAGAGGAAAATGAACAAAAAAGCAGGAATTGAAAATGGCTACATTATATGTTTAGCAGAATATTAACAAAGTGTGAGACTTCACAGACAGCACAGAATTGTCAATATAGTGCTAAATATGGCTTTTTTCTTTTACAGATTAATTGTTAATCGTTTTGCCCAATGAATAAACTATGTATCAGTGCAGATCTCCCATTACAAATAGAAATGCCTTCAAATTAAAGTGTAAAAAGCTGCATTGGTGCTGAAGAGTGAACTGCACTGGAGACATCTCGGTTTAGAAGAGGTGGTATGTGGATAAGCCTCCTGAGAGGAGGGGCTGATCCTGAATCAGCATCCCGGCGTTAATATATGACCAGGCTGCTTTTACAGTCTCCCCCCGTTCTTGTCCACAATATATACTGAACCTGAAATAATGAACAGTAAATTAAAAACAATACAGTAGTAATTACAGTAGAGTGGGTGGGGGTGGGGGTGGGATGGGTGTAGGTGTACAGCCTCCAGGATTTAGTGTGGAAGCAAAGAATGGATTTGCAGTTCAATGTGGAGTGAATAAAATCTGATTGAAGCATGGCTTGTGACTTTTTCACGAAAAGGGGATTGTTCAGGGTTTTTAAAGGCTTATCCCACTGGATTGTCGGCCCAGGGAGAAACTGTAGAACAGTCGATTCTAAAGCTTGTCCTTAGTCAAATGAAAAGTCAAAGAAAAAAGCATTTTAATACAGTTTGGGTTTAAAACAATACATTTATTTCTCAGTTCCCAGGGCATTAATATATCTCTTCACCAGCTGTGCTGTATATGAAGTTTGCCAGTCTGACTACAATCACAATCACAAATCTCATGATGCAATTAAATGTATATGTACTGTAAGTATTTAAGTATTATTTATAAAGTTCATGTATACAAATTAATCAATAATCAAAAATACATCATCCCTGAAATAACTTGTGGGCAAAAGTTTAACGGCCTTTATTTTTTATTCCATATTCAGACTTTACTTTTGATTTGAATATATTTAAATTGTAATTTTTTTTATTTATATTTAAACTAATGAAAATGGTGTGACATACAAGATGGCACCTTTAATTGAATATTTTGTGGCATTATTTTTTACAGCACGCACTCGTTTGGCTCAAACTGAACTAACTGCTTAATTAAGTTGTCTCAGGCTTTAAGGGACATCATCCCCACAATGCAATTTTCAGATCTCTCCATAGAAGTTCAATAGGATTTAGACCTGGGTTAATGGAGGATCACTTTTCTCAGCTGTTCTTGTTTTTTTGGGTCATTATCCTGTTGAAGGACCATGACCTGAAACAAAGGATGAGCTTTCTGATTCTGGGCAGTATGTTTCACTTCTGGTTGCCATGGTAGTCTTGAGTTTCCTGTGCCAGATGCAGAAAAACTGACCCCCATCCATGCTTTACAGTAGGTAAGATGTTCTTTTCTCTTAAAGCTTCATTTTTCCTTCTGTAAAAACAGAACTGATGTGAGGGGCCAGAGCTCCAGTTTAGCCAGAAACACTGTGACTTGTCAATATGCATTTTGGTGAATTCCAGGCTTTTTATGTTTTTTTTTTTATTTTAATAGTGGAGCCCTCAGGTCTTCTTCCATGGAACCCATTATTGTTTAAAATGCGATGAATGGTGCGATCAGAAAGTTCTGCTCGATTGGTATTAGATGGTTTACTTGACTTTTACTATCAACTTCACTATTCTTTCTTAACCTGGGGATCTCCTCTTGCATCCACGTCGTGGAAGGTCTCACGAATCTTATACTTTTTAATAATATCAGACACTGTGCTGGGTTCACATGATCATTTAGCCTTTACCTTTCACATGGATATCTATGATCTTCTTTCTGAGCTCCTCAGACAACGCTCTCCTACACAGCAGTATGTTTTCTCCCTTTAAATTAGCTGATGAAAAGCTTGAAGGCAACTGTGATACTGATTAAGAGTAAACACCTGGTTTGAAACATGACCATAATGGAATGATTACCAGGGGTGCCAACAAATCTTCCCATACTACTTTAGGCATCTTTATTTTCGTCAAATAAGAAACAAATCAATTCTTTTCACAATTGTTTAAGTTTGCTCTATCACATGCTAAAGGAATGTGGGTTTAAATTAGACACATTATTTTAATTTAATCACTTTTTAAAGAGAAATGAACCATTGTTTCAATGAGCTATAAGGGGGCCAACAAATGTGTCCATCTCTGTAAGTGTTTTCTTTTTATTATTGCTATGAGAATACAATAAGCTGGATGTGGGCTTTATAAATCAAAACTAAACACTGTAATTATATAAAAAGGGATCAGAAATAGAGAAACTACACAACCTATGATAACAGACTCGGACAGTTACAATGAACCACTACAGCCAAGAAAAACAAAGACAAACTTACAGCAAAAACACAGTATTAATATTCATACAGTCTCACTTGTAGTGCGTAAACTTTTGAACAGTACAGCAAGATGATATAAAATCTTTTAATTATTGGTTCCACAGAAGCTAAATGTGTCAATAATTTTAATGTATATTACATTTTATAGCTGAAATGAGGAAATAAGTAGAACAGGTGATTGTTA
>JBBIGC010000125.1:14830020-14842112 GCA_037576955.1 Lepidarchus adonis | reverse complement strand
AGAGTTCAGTGCTGTTGTGGTGATCTCAGGGTTTTCTGCCATGACTTTCATCCAGAATAGCGGCAAAGTTGAGTCTCAATTAAAAAGTTTAAATCTTTTGTATGCTCCGGTGGTTGGGGAAAGCTGCTCTAGTGAGACAGTGGGAAAATGATGAGGCAATGTAAAGTTTTTTTTTTTTTTTATACAAGCTGGGTTTTTATCTGTATAGTTTTAACTAGTTCATCCAGAGTGGGACACAGATTTGGAAAGTTGGAGAGACTGATGTATTTGTGCTGCTGTAATTTGGCTCAGTCGCATCTCAAACCACTTCCAGACATCGTCTGAGCAATTAGATTAAATTTAGAGATGAACGATACTGTTTTTTCAGGGCTGAACTCGATATTGATTATTGCTAGTTAAGAGGCCAGATAACTAATATATGGAATGGATATGCAAAAAAAAGGGAAAACGTTTCTCGATATTTTATTTTAACTTTAAATAATTTAAGTAATAAACATTTTAATTCAAATTAGCAGTAAGAGACTCCTCATTCTTGTCAGCTAATTTTAGATGTAACTTTAATGTACTTACTTTAATGTAAAGTAGCATGAAAGCTCAAATAAGTTCCTATTGCAACATTAGCTCATTATTATAATATTTCAGTATCTCTTAAATTGTGTGATCCACTCGCATTATATTCTATTATCTTGTCAGTGTAACTGCTGTTCTGAGTCCTACACCACCCAAATAACAGCAGCGTACTGCTGGTCCCGCTGATGAACATGATGGAGAAAGAGCTTGACTACAGTCCATAATTAAAAATAACAAAGACGAACAGAGTTGACGAGTCTAGATTAATTAGTTATGTGAAAAAGTTAGTACACCCCAGTTCTTTTCATAAGAAAATGTGATTTGAGGCATTTTAATTGGGAATAAAGATATGGGGGTAAAAAGATTTTATAAAAATAAAGATTTATTGCTCGCCAGAAATTGCATATTTTTTACATTTTTGCTAATCTTAGTCTTTTTTCAGTTTTAATTGTCTAGTTGAATCTCCCAGTACTGGTAAAAGTAAAATCAATCTACTTCTCTACTATATGGGTGTAACTGCTTTAGTTTATCTCATGTTCTACCCTCAGCATGTCCTCACGCTGCCTCGGGCAGGAACACATTTAAAGTCACTGTTGATGCCTGTGCAGGTCGGTCATGTGATGTAATGGCTTTTCCTTCTCATGTTGCAGTTGATGCCTGGTCTGTAGCTTTCTCCCCCGACTCCAAATACATCGCCACAGGCAGCCATCTTGGGAAGGTTAACATCTTTGGGGTTGAGAGTGGAAAGAAGGAATATTCCCTGGACACCAGAGGGAAGTTCATTCTGAGTATCGCCTATGTATGGAATCTCGTTTTGCATACTGTATATAAAATAGTGTAGAAAGCAATATTGACTATTGTAGGTTTAATATTATATATAATATATATTATATAATATAAAATATTATACTATATTAATATAGTAACTGGGACAGAGCAGCATGTTTCATTATGGGACAGAAAAGGTTTAGCAGTTCTGAATAGTCTGATTTTATTAGTATTGTTTAACATATTTTTAATGTTGTTGTGTATTTTGATGTGTAAACTGCCAGAGCCCAGATGGAAAGTACTTGGCCAGTGGTGCTATTGATGGAATCATTAATATCTTTGATATTGCAACTGGGAAACTGCTGCACACGCTGGAAGGTAAAGTTATGCTTTTGATGTCCTTCATGTATATTTAATGAAATAGTTGCATCAAAGACTAATCTATGGTTTGTTTGTTTGTTTGTTTGTTTGTTTGTTTGTTTGTTTGGTCTTGTATGTGGAGTTGTTAGTGTCCCTGTAATTTTCATCATAGCTTTACCTCAAATATGAGAGACAAAAAGAAAAAAGAAATCTAGAAAATTACATTGTCTGATTTTTTTTTACCTGTATTAATGCACCTGTTTGAACTCGTTATCTGTATAAAAGACACCTGTCCACACCTTCAAACAGGTGCATTAATACAGGTAACGAGTGGAGGATAGAAAAGTAGGAACAGGTCTGTGAGAGACAGAAATCTTGCTTGTTTGTAGGAGCTAAATACTTATTTTTCACCATAATTTGCAAATAAATTCTTTAAAAAAATCAGACGATGTGATTTTTCTAGACTTTTTTTTTCATTTTGTCTCTCATGAGGTAAATCTATGATGAAAATTACAGACTCTCTCCTCTTTTCAACTTGCAGAATTGGTCGCTGACTAAATACGTTTTTCTCCACTGTATCAAAGCGTTTTAAAGATTGGGGGATTAGTGGAAACGTGCCTCAGGCATTTCCCCCCACAGTCATAACTCCATGTCTCTTCTGTCTGGCACCGCTTCTTTCCTCTCACTGGGGCTGTATGTCTCCATCTTTCTCATTTCTTCCATCAGTCACTTCATTCCTGCTGTGACGGGTGGAGTTTATGATACATTGAGCTGTGGGTTCTGTTCTATTAGTTATGTTATATAAGTTTATTTTATTTATATGGTTTATTTTTGTATTAAGGACTGTATATTGTCTGGTAATATACTGAAATCAGAGAAACGTGTCTCTTTCTGAGGCTTAACCTGTGTCTGGTGAAGCTCTTACATTGCGTCACTCTTCTCCCACAGGTCACGCGATGCCCATTCGATCTCTCACGTTTTCTCCTGACTCTCAGCTCCTGGTCACAGCCTCAGATGACGGCTACATTAAGATTTATGATGTGTAAGTCAAGCTCATGCATTTATTATTTTTGTTTTAATATTTTCTGCAGAAATTGAGACAATGTAATGTTGGTTATGGAATATTTTCATAGTGATGGTACATTTAAGGGTGATGTTGTGTATTTTACAGGCAGCATGCCAACCTGGCTGGCACATTGAGTGGACATGCATCCTGGGTGCTTAATGTGGCATTCTCACCTGATAACACACATTTTGTCTCCAGGTAAGAACAGAAGTGCCTCTAGTTGCTGGAACAGATTATAACCGATGTGTTGTTTACCAACTAGATGTTTGTTTATTAATGTTGTATTGTTTTTGACTGTGTGGTCTTCAGCTCCTCAGATAAAAGTGTGAAGGTGTGGGAGGCAAGTACCAGGGCATGTGTGAACACATTCTTTGACCATCAGGACCAGGTACGTTTCTCACCTTTACTGTGCTGTTATTGTGGAGATGCTTCATGTCACTCAGTGCCGTCTCCTCAGATGGCATTTCTTCTCTAATGGATGCCTGACTGTAGGTGCAGGTGTCATTTTAGAGAAGGGATGATTATTATTATTTGTTCCAGGATGGAGTAAGAGAATATCTGTGTTTGCAAAATTCGGTTTTTTTTGTTGTTTTTTTTTATCAGAACAATGTGATAGAGTCCAGGTGCTGAACTGACCTGCCTGCATTCCTGAAAACATGAAATACAACATGAAACAAAGCAATAACGTAGACACAGGAGTGCGGAGCAACTAGAATCTTATATCAGAATCAGAAAAAAATTATTGTCTCTGAGGAAGTTGCTTATGCAACGACTGCACATAGTGACATAAAACAACACAAAAATAAAAAAAGGTATAGCTACAGGTGAGAAGAATGAGATACTGTTATTTTAATGAATACAATAAAATAAGATAAATAAAATACATTATAATTGCAGTAATTATTCATTAATAATTGAAATATCAGACAAGAATGGGTCAACATTCTTCTCCTAAAAGTCCAGCATCTCGTCTCCTCAGTTCCCAAACATGTATCTACTGTTATTTAAAAGGGGGGGGGGGGGTGCTATACAGTGGCCCAACTTTTTCCTCAAATTCAAAGTGAACTTAGTATACTTTCTTAGTATAAACATTTACTCAGTTTAAACTCGATGTGTTTTCTATGTTCTGTTTTGAATAAAATGGATCTATGAGAGTGTTTTACACAGCATCTCAACTTTTTGGGAATTAGGCTTGTGTGTGCATTTGTATTTAAAACATATGTAATGTGTTCATAGGTTTGGAGTGTGAAATACAACAGCACCGGATCGAAGATTATTTCAGCTGGAGACGACCGCGCGATCCACATATATGACTGTCCCATGTGAAGCCACTAAAGAACTTTTACACCAGAGCAGTTCAGCAGGCAGGTCTTCACCATCTGTATATAACTTAAATAGGCAGAACTGATCCTAGATCAGCACTGTGTCATATTAAATAATACATACAGTCCTCACTGATTCTTACAAAAATGTTTCTGTATCAAGTGGACCAAGTACAAGCCCAACAGCAGGAAGAGAATTGTAGAATCCAGATGTAGAATCCAGATATCTAGAACTGGTCCACTGGGAATCCAGACTGGCAATGGTCCAGTCTGCTGTTAATCTGCACCAAGCTCTGCACTACTCCTTTCACCCCAAAAAAATTATATAAATATAAACAGGATTTTTTTAAAACTGCACACAGTATCTGAGATATGGGATTTTTGTTTTGTTAGACATTAAACTTTTTAATATACATGTGCTGTTTTGTTCTATTGACTGTGTTTACTTGGATATTGTCTCAGTTTAGCTGTAATTATTTATTAGTATGTGGTTTCTTGACATTTCTGTTCAGACTACTTGTTGCCCCCTGCTGGGCTTATTGCATTACTGCAGTTACACATTTATCATAAATGGTGTCCACTGCAAAAAGGAAGCACTGGAATCTATGCAACTGTCCTTAGTCACCAATACATTTATTTCTAAAGGTGCTATTGACGTGAAATTCTCACCAGAAATAACAACTCATCCACAAAGTCATCAAACCCTGAACTCTGAGCTTTAGTTCTTTTGAATTTTTATAGGATTCAGGTCAGATGATTGGTGATTGAAACCAGTTGTCTTGATATATTCAGTTGTTTCACTTTCATCATTCTTTATCAAGAATGTCTCCGTACATGTGTGTTCAGGGTAATGGGCAGAGCCTTGTGCATTGTATCACATTTGTTTTCTTTGAAACCGTTGTACCTGGTCTTTCTGAAGCTCTCTGAGGGATCCTTCGCTCTTTAGCACATTTTTACACTGAAATCTTGGGGCGAGCACCTGGTTTGTGGTGAAATGATGCAGTTTTGCCCCAACAGTGCTCACTGGAACCTTCAGTAGTTTAGAAATTCTTCTGTAACTAATGCCACAATCAGGTGGTGAAGGACTGGAGAGCTTTATGGTTTCACCCATCATGAGATGTTTGTTTGTGTGACATTAGTAATGAGACACCTCATCAGGACTGAACCAGTGGATATTGCTTTCTAATTACTGATGCTTTTTTGCATTCCCTTTTATTACACATAACTTTATGTATGGACGTGTGTGGACTGGATGAGCTGTTACCAACAACTGGTGAGAATTTCAGGTCAATATCTCCTTTAGAAATATATTTAGAAAACTGCTGACAAGTTCAGTACTTTTTTTTTACCCATTGTTAGTCCTATACAGAAAATGTAAACTCAGAATTGACCTTTATTTTAAAGTACTGACCCATTCACTGTATATGTACAGAATTTAAACAATTTAACCAATTTTAACAGAAGAAAATCTGTCTGCACCAAGTCATGTGCTTCCTCTGCCTTTACAAACCCATTACAACTCCGCAAATTAATCATCTACTTCTCTATTGGACCAAAAATCATGCCGTACTAAAGAACAGAAACTATTGGTGAACTCTTTTGTTTAATCAGCCCCACATTCAGATTAGAAACACAACAAAAGTCTGCACATCTCAATTTATAAAGCTATTCAATACTTTACAAATGTTACATTTAAGTGTAAAACCTAACTTGGCCCCAAAGCACATGAAGGCCTCTTGAAAAAGACAATAAGTCACAAATACAAATGACCAGCTGTCAACAGAGTGAGAGAAATGAGTCTGACCACACGTAGCTGTGATACTACTGACCACACACAGCACTAAATACTTAATGACTCTACAATACATTCAGTGTAACTCCCATACTCCTTCCTGGAAGGTAGTTCTAGTCATTTAAAATGTCACACGTTTATCAGGGACACAAATCAACTGCATTAAACACCAGAAAAAACTCAGTAAATCACTATAACCTTGGCATTAATGTGCAAACTGTATGCACATCTGGCAAAGACAAATCTGGTAATGGCACTATGTTTATAGTCAACACTGTGTGGAACACAGTCGGGTTGATAATCTGTTCCAAATCTGACCGGCGGTGTGTCCAGTCTGCACCATCTTCACTGCTCTGGTCCAAACAGGGACCGGACAGTGTTCCCTCGCTCGAGGCCACAGGTCACTTGCAGAATTCAAGTCCAGGTGTGTTCCACCCTGGGGCATGTTGTTGGCAGGTGTAGCTGAAGTGGTTATGATCCAGTTTGCATTTATACCGGTTATTTAAAAAGGATAAAAAAATAAAATAAACCTTCATTGCTGGGGTGTGTGAATATCACTGGAAATATTTTTCTATGGGCCGTTTATGAAGCACCTGCATGATTTACACACACACACCTCAGAATCATAAATATACATGTACATTTAAAAAAGAGGGAAAAATGTCTCAATGTCTCCTACACCTCTTTGCCCGACTGCGGCCATGTCCCAAAAGGCGGAGGGTGTTTAAGAGGGCGGGTCGGTCCGTCTGCCCGGGTCACACACACACTGGACTCTGCTCTTCACCAGTGTCTGGTGTGAACCAGCTCGGGCCTCAGGCTGAGTCTCTTCAGCGTCTCGTATCCGATGACGATGAGAATGGAGGTGGGGGTGGAGGAGATGACCCGTGCAGACAGACCCTTCGTCAGACCCCACATGCCCTCCTCAGCCAAGAGCTGCTTAAACGTCTCGATCACTGAGGAACGGCCTTCGACCTGGAGCGAAACGTGGAAGATCATGATGAATGGAAATTGACATTTGATCTAAATGAGTGTGAATGGATGATGAATGGACAGTGAGGCAGGAAGACAGGACTGGAGAGAGGATTATTTTAACCTGATCTATGGCCAATCCTGATAATTAATGACCAATTGTGCTTTGAGCCAAAAAACAAATGATTAAAAAATACAATCCCTTCTTGATGCCCAAGTAGAAACAATTTATACATATACAATATACAATAAAACACTTAATATTGTCACTTTTTAGCACAAGTCAGCATCTTTTTTTAATTAAACAGCTGGAAGATAATATTACACAAAGGTTATGATGCCACTCAAACACCACAAGCCTCAACATCCAATCAGTTTGAGCTGTAAATAATTATAATGATAAATTGTAAAACTTGGTTCACACAGCAAAGTACGACCTCTGTGACCAATCGCAGCCCAAGCTGCTGGACTTCCCTCATATTAATATTAATAATCTCCCCATTTAATCATCTAAAGCTCCAACTGCCACATAGAGCAGCTCTACCTCCCAACACTGTTACACTAGCGAACACAAATCTGCATTGTGCTGCGTTTTGTAATATGTGCAAGATTTCTATAGACTGTGGAACATGAGAAATTTAATTTCCTTCTCTGTTTGTCTCATGAATATGAAATTCAACTGTCATTGCACATGTCACAGGTACAAGGCAACGAAATGCAGTTTGCATCCATCCAGAAGTGTTTTAGCCATAATATAGATATATTACAGATATATGTTGGCAATAATATAAATATGTAAATATATTACAAAAATGGTCTATTATAGATATGGTTATATTGCAGTGTACACTGTGTGAAGGTATGTTGTAAATATGCTGTAGCTATTGGTATGTACAAGCTGTGCACAGTCTATATAGATAAGATTATACATAAGTAAATACAAAGCTGTACAGAAATATGAATTGGACTGGAATTACATTTTACCTGCACTCTAGCTCTGACTACGTCCATCGGGTTGGTGATGGTGGAGGCAGTGGCTGCAGCCATAGGTCCAGCAATGGCCTGCAGGAGGAGGTGGGGGCAGTTGGAGGGAGCCAGTCTGGACATCTGTTCTGTTTCAATACACAGATGATGCATTAATACCAGTTATTATGTGAACAAATGAGAATGTTTAAATATTAAGTTTACTTAATACAATAAAATATGAAACCAGTAACACATATACTGAGCATCAGGTCCATGTGAACCAGGTTAGCAATAGCTTGACTGTTTACATGTGCGTTTGCTGCACAACCTCCTCATCATCTGACAGGATGAGATAATAGGTGCTTACAGATTTTCCACATCCCATAATAACCTACAATTAAAAAAATCCTCTAAGTATAGGCCAAGCAATGAGACTTTCTCAGAAAGTGTATGTTTTGGGTCTTTCCTATGATCTAATCTTCCTTTCTGTCAACAGAACACAAAGCATAATACTGCACATTACAAGAGTATTTACAGTAACCGCATATGAACAAAGACCAAACCACAAGGTTTAAACCCGTGATCGTCTCCTTCTCTTCATTTACTCCACATATTAAACCTCCAGTGCAGCTGAATGAGAAATAACTGGAACATAAACGTTTTGTTAAATATGACAATATAGTTGCTAAAAGTCTTGATAATTACCTAAATATATAGCGTAAAATATGTATTTAGATAATAAAAAAAAACTAATTTACTATGCAATAAAAAAAGATGGAAAAACCTTCTAGGGAGTTTTTAAATGGGTGTGATAAGAAAGAAAAATATTGCTTTTACCTGCATAAAAGTGATAAAAAGGCCACCACAGGGCACTGTTGGGGATGTAGGTGAGGAGTGAGGCCACGTAGCCACGATAAAACCCCCGAAAACCATCTGCTGCAAATACCTGCACCATAATATCCTTGGTTTGTCCAAAAGTCACTTTGTGTTTAGACGTGGCCATCGCCATCTTGGGCTTGAGCTTAAATCGTGCTAGATGCCCCCCCTGGCCTTGCATCATGAGCTGCTGCGAGACCACGTCGATGGGCACAGTGATGCTCTGGGCCACCAGTGAAGCAGAGCCGCCTGCCACCAGGGACTTGAGTGTGTTGCTGGAGGAAAACTGAGAAACGTACTTCCTCACCAGCTCGTAGGTGGTGATGTAGGCCTGACCTGAGATTAGTGTGAAGGTATTGACCATGAAGCCCCTGTACAGGCCCTGCACCCCTTCCACCTTCAGGATCTTGAAGAAGGCATCGAAGGTGCCGTTGTAGAGTGACTTTCCCTTCTGGATCTGCAGTCGAGTTCGAATCAGGGTGAAGGGGTAGACGGTGGCACGCGTGCTCAAGGTCATAAACACTCCCAGAGAGTAAAACTTCCTTTTGTCCAAGTCCTCCCATTCTATGATCCGGATGTTCCGCTTCTGCTGCATCGTTCCAGCTGTGACCTTCATCCAACAGGCCTGACGCCACACTGGCCCATGACCTATGGAGGAATAATGAAGAGGATGAGGTCAGGACACTAAAGTATAACAAAAACACAACAACTTCAAACGTCCTGACATGAGAGTCCAACAGACCTTGAAATCAGCAAGTTCTTGAAGGTTGTCAGTGCTTACTGTGGTGTCAAAGGTCCTCAGATAACGTGCGCCCATCAGACTGAGACTAGTGTGAGCTGCTTTTCGGTGATTACTGAACTGATCAAAGGTCAGATGAGCCGCTCTGACACCATAGTTACACAACAAAACAATGAATAAAACAGATTAAAAAAGGCTATATTTTTATGTTTTATTTACAGGAAGCGACTGATTCCGATATAACGATGTAAAATGAAAGGATAATGAAAGGGCTGTGCTCCCCCTCCCTCCACATGCTAAGGAAACAGCCTGAGAAACCCCACATCACAACCCTTCAGACCCAGGCCTGCACAGGTGCATTGTGAACACATACACCACACACCCCCCCAAGCAATATATCCGACTATGTGGTCCACCAAATTAGAAGAATGAAATGTAAAATCTGAGAAGGATTTGCTATCTAGTGCATGTAGCATTAGCTTTAGCTACATGCTGTCAAGCTGCCGTGACCTCTCTTTAAGCAACACTAACTTACCGGGTCAGCATGTCATTACGCTGCCTGCCATCCCGTGTGGACCACTGATAACTACTACATTTCGTAATTTTAAACGACGCCAGCTGGCCGTAGCGTGGTAAAGAGCAGTAAGATTTTGCTGTAAGGGCCTTATGGCAGAGCACAGGGCTCCATGTTTAGAGTCACGCCGCTGTTTCTACCAGCGCCACATCCGGGAGGCGGGGCAGCGGGCTGATCTCCGCCGCTGATTGGTCGGCTTAGGGGGAGGCGTTGCCAATGTCCGCTCGGTCGGAGTCGTGTTCATCTCAGAAGTCATCATGGCGCTTACTTCCTCACAGCAAGGTAAGAGCTTCGTGTCAGGCCTACGCAAAAAATACACTGCAGCGGGCGCTTTTCTACATGACACAAAGACATTTCAGCGTTCCTGTAGCGAGCGGTGATATGGGATGTGACTACAGTGTTTTATAAAACGCCTCTCTGACGCCGTACTTCTCGGCTCGGAGGCTAAGTGGCTAACAGAAAGATAACGGACAGCTAATGCTAATGCTAAAGCTGCCGGCGGTGCTGACGTTTAAGAGCAGCGTCGCGTTGACAGTAGCGTTATTCTCTCACTAATGGCGTTAGCTGACAAGAGTGTCCCGTTTGACTCGTTTCTGGTTTGAAAACGCGTCTGTGGGCTGTGAGGCTAGACTCCGGTCAGTCCGGCTTCACTGACTAACACACGACTGTCTGTCTTTCTGATGATGTCCGTTTATTAATTGATCTTTAAATGGCTGCAGTGTGTTTGGCTGGGGTCTCTGCTAATCTGAGTGCAGCATTTGGCTGCAGAGATAAGGAGTGTGTTCCTCCACTGCAGGACGAGGAGCTACACCCAGGAACGTTTGTTATTTAGAGGATTTTCTCAGCAGGACTTTCGACTTTTGACTGAAAACACAGAAACGTGTTTAGGACCGTGTGTGAACACAATAAACATGTCTTTTCTCTGATGATGTAACCTGCCCTGTTTTTTGACAGTATTTCCTCTCACTGTGGGACACATTTCTGAATATGAATAATATCTCTGTACTGAATTGGGGGGGGAAATGTATCGCCAACTGTTCTTATACAAATAATAAACTTAGACTTGGCTTTATTGTCATTGATTATTGTTCACAGACAGAATTAAATTCCGTTTACAGCGGCTCCAACAGTGCAAGTAGTATGACAGTAAGCCAATGAAAATATAAAAATAAGGTTCTAAAATGTAAATTTAATTAGCAAATTTTAAACGAGTGCTAAAGATTATGTGAAATGTGGTTTTATTGCACAGAGACATGATATTGCACATTGGAGACAAGTGATGTAGCAAAGACAATAATGCAGTTCTACATGATATTACAGACAATATGAAATAATGTCACAAAGGAGACAAATAAATGCAGTATGATCAGGGAATTATGGTAATTGCACAAAGCAGGATCATTTACTTGTGTGAGGTATGATGTGGGACATAATAATGATTAATAATAATGTTATAATTTACACTGTATTAATCCTTAATTATAAATTTATAAATTAAAATAATGTTCTACCCATCTCCTGAAGGAACCCAGGGGTATACAATATTGTTATGACCACAAAATATTATAAACTGATTGCAGCAGCTCATCCATTTACACCTGCCCTAATTATTTATGTGTTCAATTTGTAAGCGCCACATAATCAGAATAAATAAAAGCGCCATGTTGGAGTTAATCTCTCCTAGTGATCACCCCTGGTTTCTGGGACAAATGATGGTGTTGCTGAATGAGGATTATGAAAGAAAATCTACAGTTTCATTTATAATGCACGTTTTATTTTCAGTGCAGGTGAGGGAGCTGAGGAACATTTACAGGGGACTATCTCACCCCCTAAAATCCGCCTGATGATCACCCTGACTCTGCTGGTCATTTATCAGTGCGGTGGTTTAAGTTCATTCGTCAGTATGTTGTACAGTAGATCAGACGTCCCCAAACTTTTTCCACCACAGACAGTTTAATATCAGACAGTATTTAATGTGTCGCGGACAAAAACAACAAAATAAAATGATACGATCAACACAAAAACTGTGGTATTTAGTAAATATGATAATAAAGGTGAATCCACTGTGTAATTATGTAACTTTATTAGCA
>JBBIGC010000125.1:14364493-14376878 GCA_037576955.1 Lepidarchus adonis | reverse complement strand
TGTGTTTGTGTGTGTGTGTTTGTGTTTGTGTGTGTGTGTGTGTGTGTGTGTGTGTGTGTGTGTGTGTGTGTGTGTGTTGAGGGAAAGCAGAGAAATCAGACGTTGTGAGGACCAGGAAAAATGTTTTTTTTGCCAGTTGTGTTAAATTATTTCACCAGTTACTTGGGTTAACTTCAGGATTTTGTCTAAAAGGATGAATACATCTCCATTTCCTGACCTGATATGAGAACAGCTGTGTGTGTGTGTGTGTGTGAGTGGGCGTGGAGTGGGCGGGAGTCAGTAAGTCGAGTACGAGCCCACAGCCTGGGAAGGGCCAGTTCCCACAGTGTTCACTGAAAGCCTGACTGCACTCTGCTTACAGAACCGACTGAGAACACAAGCCTGCACACTGTGACCAGCCCATGGGCCTGGAGAGGAAGAGTACTGCTGTTCAGATTCCTCCAGCATCCTCATCCTCATCCTCAGCCTGATTGCTGCCTCTCGATAACCTCAGTGACTCTAGTGCATTACTTTCCCCACCTGCAGAACCAGCCGGTTCCGGGGCTTTGAAGGCCTGGTGTTACTGTGGAGGTCTCAGCATAAAGGCCGGATGAAATGAACATGGGCTCGGGCCGCGCTCGTAATGAGGCCTGGGCTGGAGCCTGGGGAGCTCCTGTTAGTCGACGCCATTAGCGGAAGTGTCAGGGAGCGCGGGCTGGTCACTAGGGGGCGTTACTGAGAGCACCGTGTTCTCAGCTTTGATGGATCTTACAGGAATGTGCCGCTGACGTCTGAAATGATGGAAAAGCTAGCGCGGCAGCACCCCCTGCTGATGCTGAAGAGACGCCCCGCACCATCTTCATCAAAAGCCCAGACATTCATCACACACGGAGAATAACCTCAGTCAGTAATCAGTTAGTTTGACGACCCTGTGAATGTCATGATTCGCCGCCACATTCTGACAAACTGCACAGAGGAGCACAAATAATGCAGCGTCACCACGAATAGCAGCAGTATCATAGCAAATACAACTGGAGGTTTAGAGAAAACGAGAGTGGCAGCTGCAGACCAGAGCTGGTTTTCCTCCATCTATACTGGTACAATTTCCATTGATTTCTTAAAAAATAATCATTTAAAGTCATTCAGATTGGTTTGACATGAGCCAAGACCTGTTCACAGTGATAAAAACTAGTTATTATTGTCTATTTCATCCTTTTTCCTACCCATATTCTCCAAAATTCTCCAAAAACATATATTTAAATGAAAATTTTCAAACTACGCTTTATCTCATGCTATTTAAAATGATGTTTTTGTTACAGAAAATAGCCAAAGCTAAACCACCCACCATTATCTATGTGAATGGGTGAAGCTAGACTGCTGCAGGTGCATATTTAATATATTTATGACATCACAAAACTCAAAATGGCCGACTTGAGCAACCTCATTTCTTTATACGTATATATTGCATATACTGGGGAGTGAGTGGTACATTTGGAAACGCACACATTTTAAAAAGTGAAGAGAATTTGTTCTTTTATGCCTCACTCTCTAAGGTTCCCATATTCTTTCGCTATAATTAACTCATATTTAATGTGACACTATTAATGGCTCCTTTTACCAGTAAATTTTTTAACACTTCATCAAATCTCTTAACTTTGAGTGCAACTCAATAATTGTTTTAAAATCAATAAAATTCAACTTTAAAAGCTTTAAACTTCACGCACTTCTTTAAAGATGCATGAAGTATTGATGGAAAGACAAGTAAAGGGCTTTGTAAACCTGATGCCTTATAATCTCTCGAGACGGGATGAGTAATAGTGACACATATCCTCCCAAACATAAACACTCACTTCCCACTCAACATCTAATGGTGCAGCAAACACTGTAAATTAGAACTGAAGGTTAAACACTGCGATGGTCTTATACATCAACTCAAATCAGTCGTTTTGCTCAAGTCTGCAACTCTCATCTCCGACTTCCAGCGCGTCTGACGCTGTAGTCCACCCCCCCCCCATACCTTTTTAATCCAACCGACTCCACACTCCACATCCAGTGAAATTCTGCCATCTGATGAGTCCAATTCATTTCTGACCATTTCTTGGGGCTAATTTACCCCACAGTGTCATAAATACACATAATTAAATACTATATTATTAAAATATTAGCTCATTTTGAATTTGATGACAATTTGGGATGGGTATGGATATGTGTATGCATTATTGTTTTTTCTTCCCCCTCCCCCTATTTATTTATTTATTTATTTATTTATTTATTATTTATCTCCTTTCTTTCTCTTGGAGGGGGGGGGGGGGGCTGGTTTCAAAAACTCAATAAAAAGATTTTGAAAAGAATTTGAGATAGGGCAACAAATGCCTGGAAAAGTAAGTTGTTGTTTAAAATGATCTAAAGCCATTTTAAAGCAGAAAATGAAAATAGTCCAATAGCCAATATCTGTAAACTATATATAGCCACTAGCAGCAATAATTTGCGAAAGAATCAATAAATAAATATCTTCAAAAGATATCTAAATGTGTCAGACTGCATAGATATTTCATTCTAAACTATATGGCAGAAAATCAGCCAAAAATGACCTGATTTGGCTAAAATTCCAGCACAATTCAATGCTATATTGAAAATACTCAGGTCAGACGTAGAAACATTTGATTTGCCGCTTTGTAAACCTGGGCAGAGTAGACACTCTTTGTCATATTCCAGGTAATTATGCTTTACTGGGATATTTTGCTCCTCAATGCTTTCTCGGAAGCTCAGGATCGGAATGAAATCGGACTGAATTAAGAGGGTGTGGGTTCACCTCCTCTCTGCAGGAAAGGGATGGAGAGGAAACATTAAGTCAGACGCTCTAGGGAACACAGACACACTGTGAGGTCAGACATGGCAAACATGGCGCAGCCAGGGTTAACAGTGTTACCACGACTTCACTCCAACGGTCAACCCTCACAGGGACAGAGCGAGGGAAAGCGAACAGGAAAAACAAACGGCGATGTGCTAGTGGAGTAGTTCTGTTGACGTCGACTCGTTTGTTAGAGGGGCACAACAGCGAGGGTTGTCCGTCTCCATGGTAACACCCCATGGGGGAGAAGGGGTGATGTTGGAGGCTACGGGTTGAGGGAGACTGGCAGGGCTGTAGGGCGCGAGGGGCATTTACACACAACCCTTCTCCTGTCATCATTTCAGCAAAAACTAAGAAGTTGTGTTCAGCTGCGGGCTTGGCGAGGGAGGTGAAGCGCACTGAATTGCAGCGCTGCTCTGAGATGGATGACGGAGAGGAGTTTGAATAACACGTGTGACATTTAGTCAAAAGTTTCAGAGCGTGGGAGGCTGAACCTGCATGACTAACAAAGGTTTAAAGCTGGAACAAGCTAACGTAACTCTGCTGGCCATGCAGCTCTCTTTATTTCCTCTTAATGTTCTGTGCATTGGCAATTTGTGTAGATTAAACCTCAATGTAGCAAAATCAGCTTCATTTCTATAGACCAAGATGCAGCACTGGCTCCTTTTATACCTGGCGTGAAGAATGCAACATGTATTTACATAATTACATAATTATCCACACAGAAACATTTACATCGCTGCCCATGGTGAGTGGCTCTCATGTTTGCTTTGCATTCACCACAAGCATATTAACATTATCAGCTCCCAACATGTGAACGTTTCCAGTCAGAGAACTGATGATCTCCCTCGGAGAATGCACTTAAGCTAGCCGGACTGAATTTACAATCTAAACCCAGCACGAGTCTCCCTCCAGAGCTGCTCGTGCTGCTCTTTTTTCGTCTTGCTTTTACACAGAATTACCCTTATCTAAACGTGAATACATTTCTCCAGCTGTAAAAGGAGCACTAGCTACTCTTTATTCAATGCTTCACCATTAAATACAACTCTGACTCCAAAAAAGTTGGATAAAAACAGAATACAATGATTGTAGATCTCATAAACCCATATTTTATACACACTATAACATAGAAAACATGAAAAGTTGAACGCAAGACAATACTACTATCACATGTAAAATATTAGCTCATTAAACGACTCAAAAAATTTGGGATGAGTATGGACATGTGTATATATGCAAACTGTATATTGCTTTTTCTTCCCCCTGCCCCTATTTATTTATTTATTTATTATTTATCTCCTTTCTTTCTATTGGAGGGGGGGGGTTTCAAAAACTCAATAAAAAGATTTTGAAAAAAAATTGGGATGAGGCAACAAAAGTCTGGAAAAGTAAGTTGCACTAAAAGACACAGTTGGAGGAACAACTAATTAGGTTAAAGGTACAATCAACAGTGAACGGCTTGTACAGGTTTTAGAGGGACATATGATCCCACCCAGACGACGTCTTTTTCAGGGATTTCTTGCATATTTCAGTAAGACATTGCTGCATCTAATACAACAGCAAGGCACTGAAATAAAAGAAATAAAAACATTTAGCTCACCATTAAACAAAATATATTACAAAAACCCCTCAGGACTGTTGAGCATCTAGAATCTTATATCAAATAAAAATGGCACAACATTCCTCATCCCAAAACATCTCAAAAGTGCAGCAACTGGTCTCCTCAGTTCCCAGATATTTATGGACTGATGAGTCTACAATATAGCAAGCTGGCTGCCATTGAATTCATTTTTTTATTCTTAAAATGGTACATTCACTCAGTTTAAACATCTAATTTATTTTCTATATTGTATTGTGAATAAAAAATGGGTTATGAGATTTGCAGTTGGGGTTGTAGTAAACTAGTGTAGTATGCTAGTTAACATTTCTGCAACACAAAAAAGAAAGAAATGTTTATTTGTGACTAGAGCTTTGAAATCACACTGCAAATCCTAATGCATAAGATCATATGGATAGCGATGAACTTACTCTCTTACTCTCCGACTCCCCATGTGTCTATATGTACTATATGTCCAAAAGTATGTAGACACCTCTTCTAAATAGTGAAATAAGAGCTTCGCATTCACAGTATCATCAGAGGTATAAAGCTCCCATGCTCTTCTATGGAAGCATGGAGCCCAGAGATACGTCAGAGTAACCAGAACTAATCAGTACCTGTCCTCACTAATACTCATGTAACTGAATGCAATTAAATCCTCTCAGCAATGTTCCAGCCTTGTAAGAGTGGCCCAGGCTCCTTATTTTCAGAAGAAGAATTAGATCTACAAACTTCTGCACATTAGTGTCATTGTTTTATATAAGGCGATGTCCGCTTGTGCACTCTACAGCCCTGCCAGGGGTCAGGTGAGGTGACGTTAAGGGAGGTGGGGTAGGAGACTGTTGGGTGAGGGTTAGGGTCTCTTACCAGCCTGGACAGAGACTCACTTGAGCGTGAGGCGAGGGTCTCCATATGGGGCATAGGGAGAAATGTTTAGTACAAACTCCTTGGGCGGGTAGGAGCTCCACCGCTGCTGCTCTGAATTGCTGTCATTGTTATTCCAAAAGTCTCTGTCTAGATCACTGAAGGCCAGAGAGAGACACACATCCATGAGACACAGCACCAGGCATCCACATACTGCACCATCAGTCAGCAGTAGAGTGAAGTTACCCAGACAACCAGTGTGTGTGTGTGTGTGTGTGTGTGTGTGTGTTTAGAGTCGAGCGTTGGTCCAGTCTTGATCTTCCATCTACTGGAAAAGTGCAGCTTACAGTATAACAGGTGCTAAAATGTCGTCATGGTAGAAGACAACAGTCTAGATTTAAAGCTGTGCGGTGAGAGAGAGAGGGACAGTCACAAAGAGAGAGTGAGAGAGGATGGAAAGAGGGGATAACATAGATTTCACATTCAAAACCAAGCATGTACATTCTGTTTCGCAAAGGAGGGAGAGAAGAGAGTTAGTAAGACAAAGGCAGAAGAAACAATGCTGGAGGAGTGTCCAGTCTACATGCACATTACCTACAGACATCGGGGGGGGAAAGATCAGGCAGATCATTTGAGATACACCAAAGCTCTCAGATTCAACAAAACAGATAAATCAACGTCTTAGCCATGAAATACAGGAAGAAAATCAACGTCAGCACCTGCAAACAGACAAACATTGATGCCCGGTTATTATTCTTGGAGTGCAGCTGCATTACGGAGGCAATTGAACTGCACGAGTGAGAGATCAAACGAGCATGAGAAAAGGAAGAAGCGATTCGCCTGACAACAACAGCTGCACGGCAACACCACACATCCACCTCGCTTAACTCCCGTTTACAGGCAACACTTCACCTGACACACACACACACACACACACACACACTCCACGAAGAACACATTCATCTGCCGCTACCCATTCCTCATACTCCACCATCTCACACACTGAATTCAGAGATGCTGTCAGTCAAAGCAGCAGAATGATACATAAAGTTAGACTCTCCTCCGTGAAAAAAAAGAGGAAAAGTGGGTTTGCACTTGTTTCCTTTTTTAATAAAGCAGATAAACGGAAAAATCTGCAAAAAAGAACTAAGATTCAGGGCAACAGCAAAGTAGAACTGAGCGCTTGCTCTGTCTTACCATCTCTTACAGGGTGGAGAGAGAGAGAGAGAGAGAGAGTGAAAAGAGAGAGTGAAAAGAGAGAGAGAGTGTGTGATGCCCTCAACCTACTTGATGGCTTTCTTCTCTCCTCGGCCTCGTGCAGAGTCTGGAGTGCCCACCGACTCGACTCCGGGTTTATTCCTCTTTCCCTGGAGATGGAGAGAGACGGAGAGAAAGAGAGCGAGAGAATGAGAGAGATAAAGGTCGTTGCCGGTCTCCTAATTAAGTCTATGAAAGAAACACAGCTTTGGAGTGGCTCCACTATGTGTGTATGTGAGCCAGTATCCTCTTCACCGTCTTCTTCCTCCACCTCTCCATTTGCACCGCTCTTCTCTTTGATTGTTAAAAATCACACTGTCCGTCCTCAGTCGTCTCAGCCGTAATTACCGCACACACGTATTTACATGGAAATAGCCAATTTAACTCCGTCACCTCACGGCAGTGTCACCGCCAAACAGAAAGAGATGGAGAGAGAGAGAGAGAATGGGAGAGAGTGCTTGTGTTCATATAGATTCTGATGTCTAACTAAGTCATCAGTGCTCGACCACGTCAAGGTCTTTATTACGGAAATGGAACCTGAGGCTCACAGCACAAGAAAATCTTCCAGTTAAAAGGCAGAAAATATAATTACTCTGTTTTCTTTAAACTTTATTTTACCCTTTTTACCCCAGTAGAATTGTACAGTACATATAATGCCTTCCATAATGTTTGGGACAATTTTTTACCCCTCTGCTCCTTAGTGTAAAATTATAAATCAGATGTGAATAAAGTGCACAATGTTTAAATTAAAGTTATTTGCAGGGAAAAATATGTATTTCTCTCAAACGATATGGAGGACACTGTGCATATCTTCATATACAGATATGTTTTTGCAAAGTATTTATGTAATGATAATGTGAATCTAATTTAATTGGGATAGGAAATTGTAAAATGAAGCAATAGTGTATTATAGTGTTAGTGATATCAGAAAAAAAACATCATACTTAAAAGTTGACACTTTACTTTTCATGGTACACGACACATACATACGTAAAATAAGTATTGAACACGTCACTCATTTTCGAAGTAAATATATTTCTAAAGGTGTTATTGACATGAAATTCTCACAAGATGTTGGTAACATCGTCCAATCCAGAGGTCCCTAAACTTTTTTGCGCCACAGACCGGTTTAATATAAGACAGTATTTCTGCAGAGCGGCATTTAAGGTGTTGCAAATAAAAACAACAAAATAAAATATGACCAACACAAAAACTGTGGTATTGTGTAAATATAATAATAAAGGTAACTGTGTAACTTTATTAGCAGCGTCTTTCTGAAATGTGCTAACAACGATCAGAGTAACGTCCTCCTCTGCCCCTCACGCACTCTGGTTGCTATGGTAACGTGTAAACGTTCCTTTCAGAATAAGAGTTCAGTGCTGTTGTGGTGATCTCAGGGTTTTCTGCCATGACTTTCATCCAGAATAGCAGCAAAGTTGAGTCTCTAACACACGTAGATGCTACGGATTGAGATCTTATTTTAAAAAAAAAGTTAGAATTTTTTGTATGGCCCGGTACCGGCCCGCGGCCTCGGTTCGAAATGCTCCATGGCCCGGTAGTGGCCCACGCTCCGGTGGTTGGGGACCACAGCTCCAATCCACACAGGCAAAGTAATCAAGCCATAGATGTCCATCCATGAAGAGACAGGGAAAAAACATTGAATACATATACTGAAATGTATTTAATATTTTGTATTTAAAAAAACCTTTGTTGGTGATAACAGCTTCAAGACGCCTCCTGTAATATTTAATCATTGTCTTGCTGAAATGTCACCCTAGTACATGGCAGCAGATTTTCATGAATCATTTCTTGGTACATTTTTCCATTTTTTCTTCCTTCAGTTATATAAAGCTGAAAAACAGCCTCACACCATGATGCTCCCACCTCCAAACTTCACTGTTGGTATAAAGTTTTGGGACGATATGGAGAACCTTTTGACCTCTGAACATGGTGTGTATTGTGACATACAAAGAGTTCAATTTTGGTCTCATCTTACCAGACTATATTCTCCCAGTATTTCACAGGTTTGTCTAAACTTCAGACAGCAACTTTAAATGCATTTCAGCAATGGAGTCTTGAGTGGCAAATGTGCATACAGGCCATGGCGGTTGAGTGCATTAGTGTTTTCTTTAAAATAATTGCAGCTGCTAATTCCAAGGTTATTGGCTCTTGGACAAATCTTAATTCTTTTGACTCCTCCATCTAAAATCTTACGGGAAGAACCTGGTCATCGCCGGATTATGGTGAAATTATGTTCTTTTCACTTATGGCCCAAACAGTGGAACTTTCAGTAGTTTAGAGGTTCTTCAGTAACCAATGCCATCCACACAGGAGGAGCTGGTTAATGACATGAAGAGAGCTGAGAAGGTCACTGTCAGTAGAACACTACGCCGTCATGTCCAGTGTCCAGTGCACAGCTCAAGTTCAAGCCCATCTGAAGTTTGCCAATGACCATCTGGATGACCCAGAGGAGGCATGGGAGAAAGTCATGTGGTCAGATGCTCTTGCCATGATGAAGGAAAAAGAAGGATGAGTTGCACCATCTTTACTGTAAAGCATGGTGGTGGTAACATCATGCTTTGAGGAGCTTTTCTGCTAAATGGACAGGACGAACGCACTGTATTAAGGAGAGGATGAATGGGTGTTTTGTGTGATTTTGAGCAAAAACCTCCTTCCCTCCGTCAGAGCATTGAAGATGGGTCGTGGCTGCGTCTTCTAACATGACAGTGACCCGAAGCACACAGCCAGGAGAACCAAGAAGTGGCTCCGTGAGAAGCACATCAAGTTCAAATACTTATGTGCAGCAGTGCAATACAAATAAATTATTTAAAAAATCTTTTAAATAAGCTGTCTCTCACAGTGGGAATGAACCTACAGTGGGAATTTCAGATCCTCCATCATTTCTAAGTGGTCAACTTGTCGCAGGGTGTTCAAATACTCATGCTCCGCACTGTACCTCACTGTACCACCGCATTGATGCAGTAATTCATGCAAAAGGAGGCGCAACCAAGTGTTAAGTGCATAGGAATGAACATACTTTTCAGAATCCTTACATTTCTGTTTAAAATGCTTTTGGGAATTATTATCTGAAAGCCATAATCATCAAAATTCCAAGACATGACATATTTCACTCGATGTGTAATGAATCTATTGTGATGTTTTTCCGGTGATGGAAACCTGTTCGAGGGAAGAAAGGAGGCTGACACATGGGATTTGTGCTGAAACATGGACACTGCCATTTCTGGTTTATTTCACCAGCCTTTAAAAGAGCGCCAGAAAAAAAACACAAACTGAGTCCCAATAAACACATAATAACCTGTACCCAACAATAACTGCATAACAAAACACAATAAAACACAATAAACTGCCCCAAGTCTACAGTCACTGTCTGTATGTAAATCCACTCAAGATGGCGCCCGGGCCGACCGATCCACACTCTGTCGCACTATATCAAATATGGATTTTTGCTGCTGTAACGATGTGGAATTTTCCACTTGTGGGTCAATAAAGGATTATCTTATCGAATCGATTTCACTTTCTGAAAGAAATGTCAAAATATATTCAACTTTTTCACGATATTCACTTTTTTTTTTTACATGTATCTGTATATGATTTAATATCAATGATAAGATTACTTACTTGTGTAGATACTTTTTACATTTTTATATTATTTTATTTTGTCTTATTTTATCTTACCTGTAACTTTCTAAAAGTAACTTCTTATTTATTGTTTTTCTAAGTATCAGTTTGCTGTCTTTTCTGCCGTAACACTGTGAAATTTCCACTTGTGGGACAATAAAGGATTATCTTATCTTATTAATATCATATCATTATCAGACCATTCAAAATGCAATTGTCAGTCAAAATTTAATGACTTTTGCCCACCTCTAAGGTGTCTTCTACTTTTAATGTGTAGACAGAGTAAAATAATTCATTTATTCATTTTTCAAAACGTTTTCCATTTTGGGTAATGGGGAAGCTGGAGCCAATCAAAGCTGACTATGGTCACATCCTGAACAGGAGACCAACCCAGACAGACAACCATTCACACAATGGGCAATTTAGAGTCGCCAGTCAACCTGAACCTCAAGCCTTTAGACAGAGGGAGGAAACCGGCGCACCTGTAGGAAATCACAGCCAGTTATTGTGGAAAAATGCTGTGACAACTTGGAAAAAAAATCTTTTTGTCTGGAAAATATAACAGTAGGGAAGTAGAACATGTTATGGTTAACATCACATGATGGTCCCATTTTGCATGATAATACACTAGATACCATTTAAATGTATTGTAATGGTCCTGGGCAGCTCTCATTGGCTGTGAGGGAGCAGGTGCATCATGGGAGTTGGGGAAACAGCACTGTTAGCATGGTTTATTCATGTTCTGTGTGTTTTTGTGATTTGCTGTGTTTATGTGAGCGAGCTGGCAGTGGCCAGTCATCTTCATAACGAGTGTGGAGATGGGTGACTCGGGCAGGCTTGGCCATTCACCATCATCCTCGCTCACAGGTTCATGCTGGTGCGCATCCTAGCCAGTAGGGGGCGCACAGGGTACAGGTTGGTCTTTTTACAGACTGGTTGAGCAAGGAAATAAACCTGGCCAACTTCCTGATTGGTTCAAAAGGGCATAACGTGTGTGCGAGTGGTCATTTAGTGGTTCTCCCTCTCGAGAACCATTACAGGGTTTATGTAATGCATGTCTTACATCCAGAAGTGTGTGTGGACTATTCAGTGTTAGTAATCAGCAGACAGTATGAACTCTCTCCCAAGGCCTTTGTGACTCTGTGGCTCGTCTAGTTCTGTCTGCCCTGTCTGTGAGCAGTCCAGGAGCGAGTGGACAGCACAGTTTGGTGTGTATGAATGGTTTGCCTCATTCTGGCCAACAGCTATACACAGCGAAAGAAACGCTGCACTAACACTGAAATAGGCGGCTCTGCCATTGGTGGAGTACTGACGTTGCTACAGGAATCTCCTAGAGCAAGGACACTACAGCTGAATCAGCTCATGTCTGTAAGTGTGTGTGTGTGTGTGTGTGTGCATGGGAGTGTGTAAGAGAATGGGAGTGCTATTAATAGAGTCAATGCACTTTATATGTCAGTCAGGACTCGCTGTGCTTTCACTCAATGCAAACATACACATATATACACACACAGGGATTAAAAGAGAAAGAGATGGAGATGCATTGAAAGAGAGAGAGAGAGAGAGAGAGAAAATATCTCATATATGAGCTGCTTCTTATATATCCCATGCAAATTAGGCGAAGATGAGGGCCAGCTGTGTGTAGGACATACAAGTTCCCATCGTGTTGAGGCTCAGCCAGAGATGCACAGCCAAACCAAGAGCACACACACACACACACACACACACACACACACACACACACACACAGATGGCAGTAAGAATGTGCACAGCCACACTAGTGAGTCAATCCCAGCTAGAGGGGACAGCACACACACACACACATACACCAATAAAGCACGCAACACTAACTACAGCTATGCATCGAGTCCAGCACGTTTCATAGGCCAGTATAGGGTGTGTGAAAATGGACAGAATGAGAACTGTGATTTGAAAAGAGGTAATGCACATTATGCAGCTGTACAAATGCACCAGTATTTTACAGTTGATGAACTAAACCATATCAAGCTAAATTACTATAATCAAGTACAAAAAACAGCATGTTTTCGCAATTTCAGCATTGCTGGTGCACAAAAAAGCTACTTAAACCATGTTACATTTTTGTGTAGAGAACATTAGTGATTCGTGATTAGTGATTCGTGATTTCTGATCATTGTGAATACCACTGCACACAGTGCACCACAACGAAATTTGACCTCTAC
>JBBIGC010000125.1:14205118-14215797 GCA_037576955.1 Lepidarchus adonis | reverse complement strand
TTTTGTCACTGTCTCTATGTTGCAGTCGCTACATAAGCAATTTCCTTAGAGACAATAAAGTTTTTCTGATTCTGATTGATGTTTCAGGTTTTCCCTGCTGCTCAAATGTGCACAGAGCCACAGATACAGATATGAATATTTCTCAACATAATGTATTTCCAAACACAGCTTAGCTAAACAGTGTGAGGGCTTTCAAAAGTATTACTAAATGTACATAGTGAGGCAGTGATAAGACGATTTTAAAGATGAATGTACAGTATTTAGAGCAAAGTGAAGTGATTTGACAATTATACCAAATAATAATGCACATTTTTTCACCAAATCTCACTTTCTGGACACTTTTTATATATATTACAGTGTTAATTTCAGTCGTTTCTCTGTACAAGAACAAATGAGTGTGTTAAAGGAGAGAACTCGTCATTGCTTTAGGTTATAAATAAATTATATTCGATTTTTAATATATGATTCAATCAAGCTTTGCCTATTTCTTCTTGAACAGTGAAGAAGTTAATTATTTTAATATGAATACACACAATCTCATGACAAATACAACATTTGTTGTCATAGTTACAGTCATTACAGAGCGACATTTATACCAAACATTTTGCAAAAAATACAAATTCAGTCATTGGATGACAACTGTATTAATATTAATACACGTTTTCACACTAGAAACGACCATATAATCAGTTTGATTCACTGTAATATGTATAATCAGCTCAAATATTATTAAGCTACTTACCAGAGTAGTTAATGTTAAGTGCTGATGTTTTTATCCGAAAATGGGTCCAGAACACGCCCGTCGAGCCCAAAGTTCCCCAGTCATTCCTAAAGCCACCTCTTCTCCTCACCAGCTCTCGCCCAACCTCACCCTTGCCCTATTGAGTGATGTCATCGATCAGAGATGTGGACCTCTCGCGTCTGCCCCTCGATGCCACACAAGACAAATAACAGCCTTCAGACTAAATCTAATACAAACCATCATCAGTTTCTATGGAGGAACCTCCATCTTATGCACAGTGGTGTCAGGCAGATCTGATCTGAGTCTAAAACAAAGTGCACACACTACTGAGACTAAACACTGATATAGTTTAAACAATGTTTTATAGAAGTACATGGCAACGGCTGGTCACAGAGAATAAAAAAGTATTCAGAGCTGCAGCTGGGGCGACAATAAAGCCGCTGTGACTGATTTCCCATGGGTTTGCAGACACAGACTGTTCAATGCGTCTCTTTTAAACACTGGGGCAGCAGATGCAACAGATACTGGCTGTAAAACCAGCGCCGCAGTCTCTCGAGTCCAGAAATACCAGCGTTGGTTTGAGTAGTTTTCTTATTTCCTGAAAAACAATCATCTTTGCAGTTATCAGCAAACTGATAGACATGTGACGGTGGCGCGTTATTTGTGTCGATGCCAAGCAGCAGCCTGAACAATGAGGTCGCAGTTGGATTCCAACAAAGAGCACTTGATCTTCGCCTCCTCTGTGCACCAGCAAAAGCTCACACTCATTTTAATCAAGTAAAGATCAGAACGTTCACCTCAACCTGAGCGATTCTGGATTATTTATGGCATGTTCCATTAGTCGGTATCGGCTACAGGACAGTTTATTATTCATACAAGTATTTCCTGGATTATTTTGTTGAGCCATTCCATTGTAGATAAATCAGAAGATTGATTATCTCTTTGCTAGAGGCTCTTTAAAAACGTACCACAATGCAATGCGATAGATAGTGATGCCAAAATCCAGTCCTGATGGTCTGCATTACCGTTTTGGTTGGATATGCAAGTGTGGACATTTTTAAAAGTTCAAATAGCTATAATGTAGAGGTTCTTCTGTGGTTCTTATTAGATGTTCATTATATGTTGGTCTTCTGAGCTTTTAAAAAAGGAAACGTTCACTGAAATGTACTTTAACTCTAGGGTTCGGGTTAATTTTTCAGCGTAAAACACGTCCAAATCTTCCACATCACGTACCTCGTCAGAATAAGCAGATTTCGTATTTATTTTTCATTTTTATTGTGTCCTGAAAGTCTCACAGAATGAGTACAACTGTTAAAGTGAACTTAATACAATGTAGATAAAACCTGAGGTAAAAAAAAGAAGAAGTAAAAACCTGAATAAAATCTGCTTATAGTATTTAAGCTACATGGCACGTTTGGGTGCTACTTATCAAAGAAAGAAAAAAAGAAATAAATGTGATAATTATTATTAGCTTACCCATAATTCAACTAGCCAGTGATGAATGTAGGAAAATATAAAAATTCCTAGTTACTTTTTTTTTTTTTTTAAATAGTGAGAAAAGTGAAAGTCCTTTTAATAAAACGCTCAAAGAATGCAATACAGAGTCTCAAGTGGGTGAATGTCTCCCTCTGGTGGACTGACAGAGGAATTGCCACAGGGCAAAACACAGTAGACGCTTATGTAAGGGTATTAAAATTTTAGTTACGGCAGAAGGTGAGGAACAGAACTCGTAAGTCGAGGTTCTCTTGTAGTATGGTACCTGTCCATGCCATTTAGTAATAAATTAAATCAATTTATTCCATTTAATCCCCATGCTGTATGTACTCCACACTCCATTTCTGACAGTTTTTTAAAGCATTCTCATACTATAAGTACTGAATCAGCTGATACTTGGCAAAATGTTTTATTCTAAAATATTCAATACCCCACTGTAATGGCAACTAAACCCATGTGCTGACTTTACAAATGTTCTAAAACCTTCATTGGGTTTGTTCTTTCATGAATAAATACACAGGCCTTACTGAGGGCAAACACATACAAATACAGATAAAATACAAAAAGATTTATTAAACAATTATATGTGGAATACATCATTAAGCTTACTTTAAGAGTATTTATACAGTACATAACCACAATCTCCAGCTATATAATTTCTTAAGTTTACATATAGTTTATAGCTATGTATTTCCAGTGTGACAATGTATTCATGCAAATTCTAAGAGTGTTTATACTGACAACACTTACTCACAAAAATAATTCAAACAATATATGTCATTCACACCGATTCATACAAGTATAAACCTGAAACCAGAAATGATTTTTGTTCCTATAAAGCCTAGACTGTTGCTCCCCGACTTTGGTTAGCAAACACAACACCAACAGCATATAATGTGCTTCCGATACAAAATACAACAGGTTATTTTGAATATGTTTACAAAAGATGCAAATTATGAAATACAAAAGTAAGAATCTTGATTTGGAATTTACATTTTGGTACATAATGTTAAAAAGAAACAGAAAAACACTAAAGACCATCAGCTTGATTTTGGCTCATGCTATAAATCTCATAGATAATGCAGAGAGGGAAAGCAGGCTAAAAAATAAAGTACTTTCAAAAACCAGAGAAATTTTTTTAAAATTGTATCTTTACGCCGTAAATAAAAGTCCCAAAATCCCAACAATCTTTTATCAACACATCAAGAAGACGTGCAAAAAAAATCCACGTTACATTTGCTTGGATGATTGCGCTAGTGTACTGTCTATATCAAAAATTTAAAAAGCTTATACATTTAATGACGGACCTCATTATGAGATCGTACGTACAACATTCAAGCACAAAACACAAAAAGCCTGGAATTTAAACAGCACAATGTGAGACAGTTTAACAGAACCATGTCGTGAAACAGCTAAAGGAATGCTTAAAAAAAAGATAAAAAACAGATGCATTATATCAAAGTATAAAGGCTTACAAAAATATTTTTAAAATGGACGGTGCAAGTTCTTGCATTAAAGCTTTTTCAAGTCTAATTCAACCGGGCTCAAACCAAAAAGGGGTGAAAAAAAGGAGAAAACGTCTCTTCAGCCATGAACACATGCAAGAGCTTATAGTTCTATGTAAAACCAGCATTTTATACAAATTCCTACAAGAATTAGAGCATGAAATAATCTTTTTTTGCCAATGTAAAAGCTTATAAACTATATTATTTGTCTGAACTATATATATTTTATTTACACACACCCTCACACACAACTGGGCAAAAGTCTTTAGCACTTGAGAAATATATTTAGCTCAGTTCAGTTTTTTTTATATTACAATAAATACAAATAATACAGTAAACAGTAATCGTATGCATTTACCTAAACATTTTATTGTAATAAAGCTTTAGTATTACTCACATTTCCCATTAAATAGTTGGTTTGGTTTAAAAATAGTATTGTGATACTTTATACTGCTTTCTTGTTTGTTTGCATTTATTCTAATCTTAATTTGTGTTGTTTTACCAGCAGAACACTTTAAATATTAGCACAGATGCCCAAGACTTTTGCACAGTGCTGTGTGTGTACACTTGTGCAGATAACATGCAATATTACTGCATACGACAATTGTTTTATACATAGATTTAAGACAATTGTGTACAATTCAATTATTTTAACAACATATACTGCATAGGGCTGTATTTTCTGTTTAAGTGCCTCTTTAGATTAAGATATTACACAACATATTGTTTTAAAAGTCATAGCAAAAGTGATTTGAAGGATATATCGCTTCTTATTTTGACCCATTTTAATCACGTTTCAGTAGGAACTTTGGCAAAGAGAGTTAAAAATCCTTTAGCAGCATCGTAATGACAAAAGATTTCTGCTCCTTTCATTCTGACCACAGAAAAGGGTAAATATATACCATCTGTGATAAATAGGCAAAAACACTGCAGCCCAGTACATTGCATTTTCAACTCACACTTCTGAATCCACAGTATTCCTCACTGAAAATGTTCACAAATATAATAATACATTGCACATATCTTCTGTATTTTTAGTGGCAAGCTGAAAAAAGTACACTGTAAAGTGATATAGCACAAAAAATAAAATAAAAAAAGGTATCCAAGCATAACATGTCTTTAAATGTTTGTTCTTGCCTTGTTAAACGTCTGTCAGAGAACTGTGATGTTGAAATGTATGATAACATTTCCCAATGGCAACTTAATATCACATAAACATAATTACGGCACAAGAGAGAACACGGAAGTAAAAAAAAAAATATGGAGTATAAGGCATCAGCATCTTGCATATTGCATTTGAAATCTTTTCAAGATTTGACAAACTGCATCGCGCATGATTATGATTGCATAATGCATTCTGGCACATCCATAAAAACGCATCAAAATCACTTTTCTTAAGCAAACAGACATAAATACATCAAATTACTGAATTGCAAATTTAAGGAGCAACGTATTTGAATTTAAGTTTACAAAATATGGCTGATTTCTATTTAAACCAATGATATTTAACAATGCTACAACAATTAAGAATCTTCCGTTATATAATTTACAGCGTCATTGACAGAACAAAACCATCCATCTCCAAAAGTAACACAAGATTTATTTTCTGAGCAATTTTGGACTGTGCATGATACATTTTGACGGTGAATATAGCAATAGATATTTCCAATTGCAAAAAAAAATGACAAATATGGAGATGCAAGGTTTTATTCTGTAATATCATTTATTTCAAAAGCTGGAAGAATGTGAAAAAAAATCAACACTAAACCATCTGTGGGTTTTCTGATAAAAACAAAAAGCTTAACTGTGCATATTCATGCACAATGTTGTAACCAGACGCTCGTAATGCTCTTAGGTAAAAACTGGATTTAGTAAAAGCTCCTATACATCTATTTATTTCATCAAACATTAAGTGCTTTTTCTTTGGAGCATGAAATAATAACACATTCCAGAATAATCATAAGTGTGCAAGTGCCAATGCCCTGCAAAGGCTATTTTTATAAGATGAAGAAGTATAGCTGACCGGGCCATTGTAGCAGCAGGGCCAATGCCGTATTGGCCAATCACATAACAGCCCCTGATCAGTTCACGCCTACTTAAATGGCTTTTATGGAATATTATTGGCTGAAGTAGGCTCTGATCGATCAGATATCGGGATAAAACTCTGAATTCACATCCATTGTCTGTAAAACAGTCTTTTGTTCGGTGTTCGACATTCTGCTAAGCACTTCTGCAGAAAGTGTGTAACTGTTCCCTGACTTCTCCTCAAACCAGCTGTCCAATGGTCTCTTGCCATCAAAGTTGGCAATAGGCGGCCCATTAATTGCCAAGGTGAGCAAGTCATTCATCTGCTCCAGAGTTAGCCTGGAGCGGTTGTTTTTTCTGACTTTGTATAAGGACCCTCGTCCTTTATCGCAACAGGCAGTGGACGTTGGCAGGACCCTGACCACTTGGACAACTTGGCTGAGCAACGGAAATCGCTGTTTATATCTGTAGATATGACTCATCACTTCCTTAAAGCCATTCATACTGTAGTAGTCGGCTTTGAGATCCCTCCATTCCCCAACCAGGCTTCCTCGTACGTCGATCCGGTCATGCGATAGTTCCCGACCCGATAAGGGAATCTTCTCCAGATGGTCAAAGATGAGTAGAATCTCTTCCTCCCCGTATGTTCGGAGATCTTCCCGGTTACGTGGCCATGACGCCAGATCAAGAACCTTGCAAGCCTGCACCACAGAATGGCTGTGCTGGTCAATGCGTTGGGCCAGAATTCCCTGGCTCCTCTGGCAGATCTTTTCCCTGATGGACTGGAACTTGGATTCTGCAACGCGCAGGTTCTTCAGGTCCACACCATTGAAGCTCTCACGAAAATTTTCCTCAAACTCTTGCAGGTACTCTCCTGGAGAATCAACCAGCTGACCTATCTCCTGAATCGCCTCCTCAATCTTGGTATCCACTTGAGAAATTAGAAGATAGTCTCCCTGAAAGATGAAGGCAAGACGTGACAGAACAGCAATTATATCCAAAAGGAAATAGATCAGCTTGATGGACTGGTAATCCATTAGAAACTGCAGGAGAGATAAAGCGATGGCTGATGCATCTCCTCTCTGTGTTTGACTGCTGATGCTCTTAAGATGGGTGACGACTTCCAGATAGTCTTTAATGAGGGCATTCAAGACATTAGGTTCCCCTATTATCCACCGAACGGCTCTTATATCACCAAGGAACTCCGTCTCCTCGGACAACGTAGGTGCTGTCGTCCTCAGCTCAGCCATCATACGAGGGGAATACCTGTAGAAGCTCAACAACTGCTTCAGGTTGTTCTCCAAATCATCTAAACATGAGAGTTCCTTCCCACAGATGGCGTCCAGTATTTCCAGATGAGGACGGCGGATCATAACTGGCAGACACAACACATAGGGAATGTTCTTCCGGAGAGTTACATAGAGGTTTGCCCGGAGGCTTGAGGAGATGTTGGAACCATCTATTCCCAAACCAACCACTAGCATGTCCTGGAGCCTCAGGCCTAAAACACCAAAGGCACGGTCAACAGCCTGGAGGTAGCCATCAACGTTGCCTCCAGTCAATCTCTGTAAAGAGAGGAACTCGGTAGCGGGTGGACCCTCCGCAGTGACGAACTGCACATAAACTGCTACCGTGTCTGCAAGCAAGTCATCGTTTTGTCCATCCATTATTACACCCAGAAAAGGCGAGAGGCGGATCTTCTCTGCCAAGTCTTCTCTGAACGCTCGAGAAATGTGTTGGATGAGAATTTGGCAGTCACTCTCGTTCATGTACTGATCCACTACTTTAAGTTCACACTTCTTCAGCAGCTCTGCCAAGGAACGAAGGTCAGAAAATGGCCGCCCTTCCACTGCAAGATGGTAGGCAGCATTGAAGAGTGTTATCATATTCCGGCACATCTCCTCTGTCTTCTCAGGATGCATCCGTAGTTTGTACAACTGCAGACACTTCTTGTGCAGGTTACTTTGACTGTGTAGCTTGATGGTATGAATTTTGAACTGCTTGGATCCAATGATGAAAGCAGAAGTTCTTGAGGACTGTACGGTGTACTGCCGACATACATGGCACCACATCTCGTTCAGCGTTGGAGAGTAGCGCAAGAACCAGAACTTCTTCAGCCACTCTTGCTTGAAACGTCGAATTCTCCGACCGGGACCAACGGACAGTTTTGAAGAGTCGTCAGTAGCTACCATCAGGTCGGTAGCTATGGACTCATCCGCAGAATCGACATCCTGGTCATCTTCTTCCAACACGATTGGGATGGGCGTCATGGCTGCAACAGCTGCAAGAGAACAGACATTTTCAATTGTCAGTAATCAGATTACATTACTGCATTGCTGGTTCTGTATAAACCGAGTGTGATTTAAATGAAAATATAATGTAAATCATCAGCAAACTGCATCCGATCAGTTATAGCAAAAAAATTCATGAACTGAAGCACTATAAATGATATTTTATCAACAGCTAATAATCAGACAGCAAAATGAGAAGACAAGGTTTCCTTTTTCCAAATATTTAATAAAAACATTAAGGTTACAATTTAACAGACAACAGACAACAGGAGCTCTGGTGGAAACATGATTAAAGAAATGAATGTAGTTAAAAATTAAAGCATATAAACTTCCACACTTGAGTAAACTGTGTAAAATGAGAGACAGCACGACAGCAGAGTTCTCGCCCAGTAGAAAACCTACCTCTGAGGTCATCACTGGGCAGGGGCTCAGATGAAGCCAATGTCTCAGTCTGTTCTTGCTGTTTAAAAAGGAGAAGCTCTGCCTCCAGTTCACGTATGCGTCTCTTCAGTCTCACACAGTTTGGGCAGAAAGATGTAGATGGACCATCGTTAGTCATAGTGGGTTCCTCCGCCTCCTCCATTTTGATATATCTTTCATCAAGCTGCTTCACCTGCACCAGGCCTGAAGTAACAAGAGGCACTTTACTTTCAGTCTGGCCAAGTAATGACTCTGGTGCATGATGGGAAAATGAACTGGACTGGTTAAAGACGTTGACTTGGGTTCTTGTTCTAGGTAATGACAGAGTGCTGTTTAGTGGATTGTCTTGGCATTGGCTTGCTTCCAGCGACGCCTCAAGAACATCTTTGAATATGAGATCGATCTTCTTCTTCTTGGCTTGGGGCTGGTTTTCTGCATCGTCACTCCCATGTTTGCTGAGGGTCCTTCTTCCCTGAAGAGCTGAGCGGAGAATCGGGCCTTGAGCTTCAGCTTGGTGCTGAGTGAGGTCTTCTGAATTTAATCCTGCAAAACCACAGAGCTGGGCATAAGGGACGTCTCTTAGTAGTTGTACTGTCATAAAAACATGTACCTATGTTGACTAATAAATAATATATATAAAAGGTGGAATGCACAGTCAGAACAAAGCCTTGTGTCTTCAAAAAAGTGACTACAAAAGAAGGAAAACATTTATTTACTTCAAATTTAAGTTAATGGAATGAGTGTTACTCCAGTCCTGCCTTGGCCCATGATCAGCTGGGTTCGGCTCCAGCTTCCCCAGTGACCAGAAATGAATCAAGCAGTTTGGATAATGGATGGAATGAGTGTTAATTGATTTTAGACCATTTTATTAATTTGCTCGGTATAAAACTTCAACTGGCAGCTGATATATGAAAATTCTTTATAAAATAAAATATATATTAAATATACATACAAGGATTTGCTCCAACAGTGATTATATATCACACATATATATATATATATAAATAAATAAATAAATAAATAAATAAAAAAAACTATTTTACCTACCTGTAAAACCACAGCAGGTAAATGGCCAGGAACATATCCGCTGTGAACGTTTTTTTTGGTGAAAAAGCTCAGCAACCACCTATAATGCCTAGGTTATATCTATCCTTAATTTGATAGGTTTGGAGGTATATATATTTGACAGCCTTAAAATTCTCAGAAATGAACAAGATTACGAAATTTATTTGTGGATCTATTAACTGGCAACACATTTTTACTACGTGGATGCATCAAACGCTGGATTTTTTAATAATGGAGCCACGAATTTGCAGAGAATTTATTGATAAGTGACTGAAGCAAGTATCTCACCTGTGTCCAGGTTGTGGTCGATACTGTTCTGTGACGCACTCTGAAGCCGCTTCATGTAGTCGTCGCTGTACCACACGCGAAGTCGCTCCCTCCCCACCAGCCGGCGACACACTCGGAAGTAAATGTGTTCACCGTGCTGAAATGCACTCAGGTTCCTCTCACTCTCTTCTGAAGACATGCGGATGTATCTGAGAAGAGAAACTTGAAGTTAGCTTTGCTTAATGGTGGAGAATTGTATATGAATAGATCATTAATTACGCTTTTTTACCTCATCCAGTTTGCTAAAGTTTCATCACAGCCATCGATAGATTTGTATGTGTTGTCCTCATTAACAATCTGAAACAAACCAACCAGATGTTTCCAGAAATCAGTGCATTCGCCGGTTTCAGAAGTAACATTCAAACGCAGGAAGGCCAACTATGGCGTCACATCCATGCCAAAACTAGAGAGCGCAAAATCGTTTGCCGCAAAAAAAAATAGCAGGCATAAATTTCATAGTCGCACGCGCAAATGTAAAACTCAAGAGCACAAAATTGGAATCGCGCGGTTGTGGTAATGTTGCGCGCGAACTGTATTTTTACTGTCGCTAATGTCTTTTTTCCTCTCGAAGATTAGATTACCGACGAGAAGCTTTTTGCTCAAGTAAGATTTCTGCGCACGCGATTTGAAAGGGGGTGGGTTTTGGCAGTTTGGAGGCGGGGCTTTGACAGTTTCTGTCTACGAATGGATCGATGGATCCTGATCTTGTGCGCAAATGTAGCGCAGTGTAGTAAACATTAAATCCCTCTCTCGAACTTCAGCTGATGTGATTGGCTGTAAACTTTGGAGACATATGATTGGCTACCGTTT
>JBBIGC010000125.1:14076148-14098617 GCA_037576955.1 Lepidarchus adonis | reverse complement strand
CACGGGTGGAGGAAAGAATGGATTCCACTAAATACCAGCAAATTCTGGAAGCAAACATCACACCATCTGTAAAAAAATGAAGCTGAAAAGAGGATGAGCTTCTACAGAAGGACAATGATCCTAAACAAACCTTAAAATCCATCATGAACGACCTCAAGAGACGCAAGCTGAAGGTTTGTTTTAAACATCATTGAAAATTTGTGGAAGATCATCTTGTATAGGTATCATATGTATCATGGGTAACTGCAGTTTGATTTTAACTGCTGAGGATAAAAACAAAGAGATTTACTGAACAGTAAGTGTGTTGGGTCTCTCTTGTTATTGCATCAATGTCCATTTTTAAGTTTGAAAAAAGAAGGGGGTGAAATGAGCCATGACCAAAAGTGGTGGGGGCAGGTCCTCAGTGTCGCCTACTAAAATAATGTCTTTGGGGCGGTTTAGTACAGTCAAACCCTGTTAGCTCGACCCCATTGGCCCGGGCCCTAAATGTGGCGAGAGGCGGTGTGGTGAGCTACGTTTGCCTGTCATGCAATGTAATAGAATGTAGTTACAGTATACGCCTACATATTTTTGCTGTGTTTGTCTGTTATATACAGTATTAGAATGTAGTATATTAACTGCTTTACATTAATACTAGACTCCTAAGGGAGACACAGGCGTTCACGACAGACATGCTGTTTGTTCAAGTTGCCTGCTGCTAATAAAGTCTCTGCAGCATAATTACATGTTTGAGTTAATAATGGGAGAACACTGGTGGCGGCGACAGCATTAGCAGCATTAGCAGCATTAGCAGCAGCAGCCGACCTATAGAATTAACACATCTGAGTGTGTTCTGAGCAGTGATCTCAATCCGTAGCATCTAAGTTTGTTAGAGACTCAACTTTGCCGGTATTCTGGATGAAAGTCATGGCAGAAAACCCTGAGATCACCATAACAGCACTGAAAACTTAGGACCATTAACGCGTTACCATAGCAACCAGAGGATACCACAGTTTTTGTGTTGGTCGTATAATTTTATTTTGTTGTTTTTATCAGCGACACCTTAAATGCTGGTCCGCGAAAAAGGTTGGGGACCGCTGTTTTATGCTACAGCGCTAACACTGACCCAAGTTTGGTGAGCTATAGATGGAAAAATGCATACACTGGACATGTTGCACATTGTGGAGAGGGTGAGAGGCGAGGTTGGTGGCTTAATGAGGTAAAAAAAAACATGGAAAGAAATCTGTTCTGCTGCTTTTCATGGCGAGAGGCAAGAATGGTGAGCTAACAGGGCGAGCTAATGGGGTTTGACTGTAATAGGAAAAAATCTGCTTGAATTTATGTTTTATTGTTTGTGTTTATACCATGGATAAAGTATTGCCAAGGGAATAAGAAAGGGCGAAGAGGATAAAAGTTATTTTTTTTCTCATCATGCTTATTCCCAGACAGCAAAGTTTAGTTTACTAACACAGCACATGGTCACACACCTTCTCCCCCATTCTCACACACTTCCACACACTTCCTAGTCTGCGCCTGACTCTCAGAAGGCTTCACAACTTATTTATTCATTTACCCAGTCCTGAGGCTTGGCCAGACTCCAGGTGAAAAAAAAACCACTAAGTAAACACCTCCTGCTTCTCTGCAGCTGCTATGTGAGGTTCTCCTTGTGTGGAGGGGCCCATACCTGTTCCCCACAAACCCAAACCACTCACTGCACCAAAACATTTCTACAGTCTGAAGCATGAGTCATGTCTCCAAGCTGGCAAGTTGTTATAGTGAAACATTTTTCTTTTTCTTATTTTCTTTTCTTGTAAAAAAGAATATAAATGAATATATTAATAACTGCATGAAAACAGGTCTATGATTAATATCTATATATGATTATATATATATATATATATATTTTTTTTTTTTCAACATAATTTAATAATAATAAATTCTTGTCTCCACAGCATTTTGGGACAATAGTGTCCATTAACACCACACTCACCAACTTGCCATTGGTTTACTACTAATTATTAATACAAATTAATACTAATTATCTCCACACACATGGCTCTTTTGTCTGAACTTTATCCTCTAGTGGAGTGCCAAGGGTGCAACCACACTTTTTTGACAAAGTAGAATATCACGTAAAAACTAATTTCTGAAGAAAATGAAAATATCTGCAGCACAGGGGAAATAAACAGTTCAAAAGAAACATTTTAAACTTAGACTTAGACTAGGCTTTATTGTCATTCACGACAGTGTACAACAGAATGAAATTACGTTTACAGCGGCTTCAACAGTGCAAGTAGTTTGACAGTAAACCAGCAATAATATAAAACAATAAATAGAAGATAAAATAAGGTTCTAAAATGTAAAGTCTGTGAAAATAGCAACATAAAAGGTGCAAATTTTTAAACATTAGTGCAAAAGATAAAGTGAAAAATGTGGTTGTAAAGTGGTTAAAATAGTTTACTTTGAGTGCTAGTCTAATGGCAGGATTGAGAAAAACGTTTTTGTGCAAAAAACTAAGCTATGATAAAAAAACTTGAACAGGATTTTGCCCTCATTCTGTTAAGCTTGCCTGTAAAACACATAATGTCTACATGAATAAAATATAGTAAATCTAACACATCTGTTGCCAAGAGTCGACTGAAGGATGTAATATGAAACAGAAATTATGCATATTCGCTGAGAATTTGGTGGCTCTTACAAAGAGGCCTTGTCATTGCTCCAGAGGAACTGTAATGGCTCAGGGTCCACCCTCCAATTCTCCGTGCTCCACCCATCAGTCAGCCTCTCCTAAATTCCTGCCACAACTCCTTCACTTACAAGCTCAACCACCTCAGATGAGAGCTACCTGGTGCTTCTATGTGGATCCCCCTTGTTTCTGAACGTCTGTGACTCGGCTCTGAAAATGTGGTGGATGCGTCTTGCCTTGCTCACCTGTCTGACCACAGTGTTTGCCCTTACCTGTGAGTATGCCACCCTCAGGGCATATGGAGTGTGTCATTTTCTTCACTTTCCTGGACCTAACACAATATCAAGACCATCAACATCACCACCAACAACACCACCAATAACACCGACAGTACTGGAGCTTAGGAAATTGTACCACGTAGCTGTAATTTCTTGAGCAAGTGTGTCACATGGATATGGAGGTAGGAAAGACTTGTGACATTCTTTCTGGTCTATTACAGTTTTCCCAGAGGTTAACAGTGCATCTGTGTCTGATGGAAAGATGGAGAAGAATGCAGCAAGCCCACAAGGTGAACAAAACCATATTGGCTCCTACATTCATCCAGTTGTAACCAGTTGTCAGCAGAAATTATAATATTTAGGGTCTATTTTCTCATCAAGTGAGTGTGGTGATTTGTTTTTCAGTTTTCCATTCAGTACTAGTGTACAATGGTTGGTGGGACTGAGGAGATATATCTCTATATACTTGAAATGGTGGTCATCACTGTGTGTATTCACCCAAGGTGGACCAACACGGATTTTCATGCCAGGGAATGATGCCAGCAGCTTTTTCAAACGCCGAGGCCGAAGAGCAGTGAAAACGCAGGATGAGATCAATGGTGAGTTCGTTTATGAGGCTTCAAATGATCTCAAAAATCAAGCAAATGTGCGTAATGTATCTGGTGACCACACAAGTGGTTCTGGAATGAAACTGCATTGATTCGGTAATACATGAAGGTCTGTTGATGATCTTCTCTTTGAAACAAATGCTTGATTAAATATAATTTATCAAGATCATATTTGGTATGGAAGGACCTTCCAAAGCGTATTAATCAAGGACGAAGGATTAAGGATCTAGGATAAAACCCTAAGACAGGAGAGAGAGGTTTGGATCAGAGTCTAGGCTCGGCAGGTGCTACCCCTGACCGCTGTGTTTTGAGAAAGCTGAGGAATGCAGTGGAGGCTAACCACAGCGGCGAGCAGGAGCCACAGGCCAACATGGAGAAACCAGTGTTCAGCCTTCTGACACCATTAGAGCGGAGGCTGCGTGTAGCTTTGACTTTGCTTTGTTTTTGTGCTAGATCCAACACTTTGACCCACACTCAGATGTCCGACTTTAATAATTTTAGGAAATATTACAGTTTCTACATCTACATTCACAAACAAAACATGATTTCATTACAAAAAAGTGCCTTAATATATATATACTGTTCTACAATTCACTATGATTGCCTGTGCATTGGGCTGTTCAATTAGCATTACACACTCAACACTATGCTGAGTAACTATTTGAGTAGAAGTACGTAAGACTAGTTTTGGCCTTGATTCTGGCTCCCTTCTATTGGTCCTGACTACAGTACTGATAACTATTGGTGTTTCTAGGGTCACAAAACTGGTAAATCTGGGGTAACAAAACATATAAGGCCTCGTTTTATATGCTGACTTGCTGTAATGCTGTATTTCTCAAGCCTCATTATCTTAAACAGAACTCCTGCCATCAAGGACAGAACACATATCACTTAGAGAGAACGTCATGGTTTACGCTCCAAAACTGCTGAGTCACCCAGACTCTGTGGCACTAACATATGTCGACACTAAAACTGGTTGGAACTGGTTTGATGGGTGACGCCCATCAGTCCTGGGTTTCATAAAATCACTGGTGACTGTCAGTCTGTGTGCTCAGACTTCAATTGAAGCTCAGATGCTCCATACTCTCTTTTCTCCTAATTCTCTCTCTCTTTTAGGGATCCCACATATGAGAATTCTGCCGTCTACAGACTTTTAACTTGTACTTTGTAATTTCTCTCTGTCTTTATTAAAACCTTTTACTTTGGTAACCTGACCTGTCCTTGAAGAACGTAGACACAGCATCACCGTGATGAGCAATGTGTGTGTGTGTATTGTCCCCCAAATATATATACTGACAATACACACACACACACACACACACACACAAATATGTATATATATATATATATACACACACATTTTTTATTTAAAATATATATTGTTTACCTTGCATAGCAGCATGAACATGTTTGGCTCAATGCAGTGCTGTAAATGTTTGGTCATTATCTTCTCCAATGACGTCTTGAACTGAATGGAAACAGCCAGAGTTGCACAGTCAAACTTAATCACCTCACTTTTCGGTGTGTAGTCAGTGTCGTACCTTTTATTGAACAGTCTGATTTTGGCTTGTTCCTTGGTCCAGCTCCCCCACTCGTTTTTACACCTGTTCTTTGGAAGGAAATAAACTGTTAGCCGCTAACTAGGTGACTTGTTGGCTGGAGTTTTGCAGTAGCGCCCGGTTGACCGAGCATGCACGGTGACTCTTGATACAACAGATGAGACCGGATTGGCTGTTCTGTATGTCAGTCAACTGCCAAACACCACAGTGGGGATGGATGATTTGCTTTATCTGTTCTGCAGTGTTTTCTGTGGCTTGCGGTTCACTTGCTTTTAAGCTACGTCGTCTCACATGCGCAGTTTATTTTGATAAGCAGTGCCTTTGTGTTCGACCGGTATCTCGCGATCAACGTATTGGGCACGACTGATCCAAGACCACCCCTGGTTGATAGTTGAATCAGGTGTATTGGGAACAGTACAAAGACACTAAACACAACTAACACTAAAATGTACGGAGCAGGGATCCCTGCAGGTGTTGAATTGGGACAACTGCATTATTGCAATGCACTGACATGCAGTTGACAAATGCTTATTTAGATTAATTATAATTATTGTTCAGCCCTAATTTAAAAAGTACTTTTCTACCCTATTTCAAGTGAAAGCAGATACCACATTTTCACCCTGTTGTTTAGACCATGAACATATCTTGCCTTGTCTGCTTTATTATGGATATTTTCCGCTCAGAATGTTGTTCAATATTCCTCTTGCCCTGCAGCTGAGCAGAGACAGAGGCTGGCAGCTGATGAAAGGAAGAGAGAATACCATGAGGAGCAGAGGGACGAGTTTGAGAGTTATGCAGAGGAAGAGCATGATGGTGAATATAAATATCTAATAAATAATAATCTCTACTGATGTGTATCTACATATGCAGGTATATATGTATGCATGTTTGTATTATATAGTATTAGTGGAAATTAGCGCAGAGGTAATGATGCAATACTAACACAATTTTTGGGCCACAATACAATATTAATGCACTTCTTTACATTTCCTAATGTTTAAAGTATTTTAATTTAATTCTGCAATTCCTTGTGCTTTATTTCTCCCAAAAAGGCCTATTATTATTAAAATCCTTTATAAATGCATTATAACATGACTCAGTTCATTTCACTTGAGTCTTCCCATGTCATTTCTTTTCTATTTCTGCTGTGATGCAGGAGACATATGTGTGCCAGCTTGTGGACTTCAAAAATGTTTTCTGTGTAGACATATGCACCAAAATAAAATAATAATGATAAATGATATGTTAAATGTTTAAAAATGGCCCCACTGAAATAATGAAAAATCATGACATATATTGACATTTAAATGTTATACCACTTCTACAGTTTTAGGCATTTAAGCAAATTGTTTAAAAAACACCACCTACAAAAGACAAATTAGAAGAAAGTGAAACACGTTGTTAAACATGCATGATTTAATTTAATAAAGCTTTTACTGAGCCAAACCAGGTATTTAAGTGATAACTATGGGTAATACAGGGCTCCCACAACAAGAAGCCTGGAAATGGTTAAGCAAGCAATATACAGTCTTATGCAAAAGTTTGGGCACCCCTTGATAAATAACAGATTTTGGTGTTAACACAGTCTCTCTAGAACATGTACACAATACACAATATTCAGCAAACATTGATGCATAGTTACTTAGTCAATTTATGCCATAAATTGAAAAATATATATAAACATTATTATGGCACTGTGCAAAAGTTTGGGCATCCAATGAGTTTCAAAGTCTCAGATTCTTTTTTACAAGGTTTCAGATTTAATCAGCTCATTAGATCTGATGGATGGCAACAGCTGTCATTAGTAAATGTGAACTGGTGCCAATTTCAAAGCTTTACAAATACTCTGACTCTTAAAACCTTGTGCACACACTTGTGGGCACTCAACAACCATGGGTTCCTCTAAGTAGCTGTGTAAAAAAATTAAAGTTATTGATGTCCACAATGCAGGAGAAGGCTACAAAAAGATAGCAAAGCGTTGTCCGCTTGTAGTTTCTACAGTGGGAAATGTAATTAAGAGATGGGAGTTCAGGAGAACTGTGGAGGTCAGCATGAAATCTGGAAGGCCAAGAAAACTCTTGAAGAGAACTGCTCGTTTGCTGGTCAGAAAGACAAATTAAAATCCCCATTTTACTGCAAAAAGCCTGCGGGAAGATTTAGCAGACTCAGGAGTGGTGGTGCACTGTTCCACAAGACCTTCATGGAAGAGTCAGCTGAAAAAAAACTTTACCTGCATCCCCATCATAAAATCCAGCGTCAGAAGTATGCAACAGAACATCTACAGAAACCTGATGTGTTTCAGCTGTGGAGCTGATGAAGTTAAAATAGAATATTTGGCCACAATCAGCAAATACATGTTTGGAGAAAAAAGAAGCAGCATTTCATGAAAAGAAAACCTTCCCAACCATTAATCATGGAGGTGGATCTATCAGGCTTTGGGGTTGTGTTGCAGCCAGTGGCACAGGAAACATTGCACAGGTGGAGGGAAGAATGGATTCCACTAAATACCAGCAAATTCTGGAAGCAAACATCACACCATCTGTAAAAAGGCTGAAGCTGAAAAGAGGATGAACTTCTACAACAGGACAATGATCCTAAACAAACCTTGAAATCCACCATGGACGACCTCAAGAGACGCAAGCTAAAGATTTTGGAATGTCCATCACAGTTCCCTGATTAAACATATTTGAAAATGTCTGGGTAGATCTTAAAAGAGCTGTGCATGCAAGACGACCAAGAATTTTACAGAACTAGAACCTTTTGCAGGAATAATGAGAGAAATTCCCAAGTACAAGAACGGAAAGACTTTTAGCATTAAAAAGCGTTTGCAAGCTGTGAAATGTTACTATGTACTGATTATGTAGGGTGCCCAAACTTTTGCACAGTGCCTTAATAATGTTTTTATTATTTAAAAAAATCTTTGTTCAGTTTCTGACATAAAAATTAACCATGCATCAATGTTTGCTGAAAATATTGTGCATTTTAATATGTTTTATATCGAGCGGTGGACAAATTTAGCATAAGACTGTATACAGTCAGTACTAACTGCATTAGTTTATTTGTACTGTATTTGCTTTTCTGGGTAAATCTATCCAGGTAAATAGCAATTTAGGCATTAAGTCCTTAGGTGACCTTTGCACTGTACTGTATGTGTCTATAAATGTATGTATTTATGTACGGTGGCAAGAAAAGCATGTGAGGATTTTGGAATTTCAAGGTTTTCTGTATCAATTTGTCATAAAATGTGATCTAATATTTATCCAAGTCAAGGGCATTGACAAATATAATGTACCTAAAATAATAACAAAAAAATCAGATATTTGTATGTCTTTGTTGAGAGCAACCATAAACAACTCATATTGCTAGTGGAAAAAATAAGTGAACCCTCGAGTTAATTCCCTAAAAAAACAACCCTAATTAGAGTCAGGTGTTAGCAAACCTGGAGGCTTGTTAAGAAAATGAATTTGGAGGTTTACTCACACATTGTGAGTTTGTTCCACACAAGAAGAATACACTTATGTGAGCCATGCGTTGGCCAAAAAGAGCTTTCAGACAATCTATTATCAAGAATTGTTGATTTGCATAAAACTGGAAAGGGTTACAAATTGATTTTAAAGACTTTAGAAATTCAGCAGTCTACCAAATCTGAGACACTTTGGAACTGTGGCTACTCTATCAAGAAGTGAGCGCCCAGTCAGAATCACCCAAAGAGCACAATGAATATTCTTCAGTGAGGTTAAAAAACAACCCAGAATGACCGGCATAGATTTGAAGGCATCATTGGAACTGAATAAAATCTGTGTTCATTAGTCTACAGCAGGTAAATCATAGAACAAGTAGAGTGTCTATGACAGGACACCAAGAAGGAACCTGTTACTTATTAATAAGAACATTGAGCATGACTGAAATGTGCAAAATTGACACTCAACAGCAATACTGTAAACATATTTTGTAGAATGATGAAACTAATATTGAATTATTTGGAAAATAACACCCAGCATCTGTCTACCTGTTATTAATTCCAAGGTTTCAAACACTTTTCCCTCCGAAAATATTAGTTGTTTATGGTTGTTCTCAATAAAATTTTAGCTCTTGATTTAGATATATTTTAATGACAAATTAATGCAGAAAACCATGAAATTCCAAAAAATTGACATACTTTTCCTTATTTATGCATCTAATCATTCAGAGTCCTCTAATTCTGAAGGAATTATTATTTCCCCATGCAGAGCAAGACGAGAGATCCCGGGAGAAGACAGAGCAGTGGAGAGAGTTCCACTACGATGGCCTTGACCCCTCTTACGAGTACAATCGACACACCATTTAAAGTCGTCCAGCAGAGTTTTTGTCCATTATGTGAGAAGCAGGTGCTAGGGAACAAAAAAGGCACCTTGACACCAGTGTAGCCACTAAAGAGTAGAAACTTCACCAGCAGCAAACACTCATTAAACTGGATCAGAGCTACGGCGCCACCTGCTGGACAAAAACTCCGCCAGGCTGGTGGGGGTGCAGGTCGATGTGTTGAGTGTTAATAACATTTATATAAGAGATAAAGGTGTTAATAACTCTTCCTAACCGAAGGCCTACTTTACTTATGCAAATTATATTTGTGCAAAAACTCATACGTGACTGGAGAAGTCGTTCATTACTCTATTACAGTCCTTCATCGTCTAACTAGTTACTTCTTCATGAGGTAAGGGCTTGTATTTCTGCACTGAGGCAGAATTTGTAAAATATTTAGTCATAACAAAGCCAGAATAAAGCATGAACATGATCAGAAGACCTACAAGATCTGTAGACCTATGTGTCGCTTTAATGGGAGGATATGGGAGATTTATGCGTTATGATTAACTCTAGTTTTTCAGTCTTGTTCTGTAACCATTACAGTGTGACACAATGCAACTGTAGATGATACACCTTATGCTTAATAGGTTCAGGCTTAAAGCAATTGTTTAGACCCTAAATGTGTATCTGTATATGGAATTATAAATGAAAAAAATGTGTGATTAAGGAAAATGTACGACTAATACGTGTACTCAACTAAGACAACTATCTATAGTCAAAATTGTATAATTATAAAAAAGCAAGTTATTCCTACTCATTCTATGTTGAGATTGGTACATCAGTTAAATAAAAGACCATATCCAATTGTAAAGCATTTTTTTCTTCAATACTGGGCTGAAAACATTACGATCTGAATGTGGAACGCAGAGGAACGGCCTTGGGATGGGAACCAAAGAAGCAGCACATAGATGCTAAATTCAAAGCACTGGTAAGAAATACTGGGCGCACCAGGAGATTTCCCTTCTTCGCCATTCCCAAAGTCATATTTCTGTCAGCTCCATTAAATCAGGTGCTATATTTGGTTTAGCTGTGGTACAAAAAGTATCAAATCTGTTCAGATTTCCCTCTAAATGTAGTGTTATACTGTGAAACAAAATGCAGCCGAAAATACATCTCGAGTCATGTTGGATATATTCTTGTAACAGGTTTTCAATGGTCTTTTTCAATTCATTCGTCTGACTTGAACATAATACAAAGCTGGATCTAATAAATTGCTGCCATTTACCCCCGAGAGCATTTTTAAATGTCAGTATCATGAAAAACAGAAGTTACTATTAAAAGCAAACCAAAAATAAGAGTACATAGTCCACTCACCTTCACACCAATAATCTGACATCATCAAATAAATCACAATTCACCATTATGCATACACATCTTTCAGTATCACAATCTCAGTGCCATTGTGCACAGATGACATAAGAAATATAGTCCAGTGTCTTGTTTACTAAAATCAAAATCACAAACAACAGTGTAGGAGTAAGTCTCACGTTACACACGCTACAGTCTTTACGATGTTTTGGTTACTGGGGTCTAACTATCTGGCTTTCCTTATCTAAAGGATGTTGCATGCGATAGTCAGATAGTTTGACTCATTTCATGTACAAATAAATAAATGACTGATGCCCTGAAGTCAACATAAAAAAGATGATAAATAGCATTTTAGCTAGTAGTCAATTATGTGAAAATGCGAAACTGGAAATTACTTTATTATTCAGACTCTTTCCCAGAGAAAACCAACCCTTAGGGTTAGGGGTTAGGGTTAGGGGTTAGGGGTTAGGGTTAGGGTTTTACCACTCATTGGGTCTGAGTGGTTAGGGTTAGGGTTTAGGATTAAATTTAGGGTTAAAGTTAGGGTTAGAGTTAGGGGTTAGGGTTTAGGGTTAAAGTTAGGGTTAGGATTTTACCACTCATTGGGTCTGAGTGGTTAGGGTTAGGGGTTAGGGTTAGGGTTAGGGGTTAGGGGTTAGGGTTTAGGGTTAAAGTTAGGGTTTAGGGGTTAGGGGTTAAAGTTAGGGTTAGGGGTTAGGCTTAAGGTTTAAGGTTAGAGTTAGGGTTAGGGTTTAAGGTTAGGGTTAGGGTTAGGATTTTACCACTCATTGGGTCTGAGTGGTTAGGGTTAGGGGTTAGGGTTAGGGTTAGGGGTTAGGGTTTAGGGTTAGGGTTTAGGGTTAAAGTTAGGGTTAGGGATTAGGGGTTAGGGGTTACATTTAGGGTTAGGGGTTAGGCTTAGGGTTTAAGGTTAGGGTTAGGATTTTACCACTCATTGGGTCTGAGTGGTTAGGGTTAGGGGTTAGGCTTAGGGTTTAAGGTTAGGGTTTAGGGTTAGGGTTTAAGGTTAGGGTTAGGGTTAGGATTTTACCACTCATTGGGTCTGAGTGGTAAATGCTGCTCCTAATGCATCCTAATGTGAAAATGCTATAATGTGAGAAACCCTGAACTATCTGAAATAAACTCCTTATTAACTCCATAGTGCAACACTTGAACGAGTCACATCAGTCAGGCTCCACGATACAAAACAAGTGCCACATCAAGAGCAGCTCTGACTAGTCTCTCATCACACCTCACGTAGGTGGTCATGGCACTTTCTGGCGAAGAGTGAACAGTGTGCTATTGACTGGCAACTGCTTGATCAAGGACAGTTCTAAGTGGAGGGAAGAAATGTCCAGTGGAAAGTGAAGTGTTTTAAAGTCTGAAGGTGCTGTGGTCTTCATGGTGGCGCTGGCTTCACTTATTTCCTGTGATGATGGTGGTGACAGTGGAAGGCCTCAAACATCTCTTCTCCTTTGCCCCCGTGTTTGAGCCTCTTTGGGAAACATCTGAACAAAAATAATACCCTCTAATGAATCATTCATATTATATGGTAACTAACAAAAATGACACATTTGTTTCCTAGACTAAATGCAAGAGATCAATAAAAATGGACAAAAGTAACAAGACAATTTCCAGAAATTAAAAAATATTAAATGGAATAAAAACAAAAACCTGTGAATTGTTAAATTGGCAAAAGGTATTGACAAAAATACAAATGTGTTCCAATATTTTTGACCAAATGTATTCTGTAAATATAAATTCTAAATTTAATAAATACATTTTCACCATCTACAGTACAAAACATTGTAAACGGATTCAAGGAATCCTGATAAATCACAATTTCTCATCTGTGAAGATAGTAAACAAGTAATAAAAGTGAATTGGGGAAAACATATGCTATGCTTCTGTATTTCTGCCAATTACATATATTTTCAATAATTTTGTACATTTTTTGTAGTATATTATACAGAGTCAGAAATGACATGAATTTAGGTTTGATAGATATACTGCCATATTGGCGTTCCACAGTATTTGAAACACTGACTTTTTATACTGCCCAACCCATCTCATCTCATAAAAAAATTACTTTTCATCGTCATTTTGAAACTGGTGGACCCACTTGGGAAACTGAAAGTAAATACCAAAAAAACCCCACACAGAACCTCAAATACAGTTTACTGTGGTGTACTGCCAAGACGGTATAAAAAATGTATACCTCCTAAGCCTAGTCTATTCAGGTTCTAGTACAGGTTCAACTCCAAACTTACACATTTTTAAGTATATTAGCTTATTAGCTGCAGTTTTGGTTGATTGACTATATTTGGTTGATGGAGGACACTGTATAAATCTGATTTAGCTTTGCATTAAATGAAAACATATTGTACAATTATAACTAAACAATGGTAAACAACAATACTGAGTTTTTGGTTTAACAGTGCATTGTGACAATGCGATTTTGCAATGAAAATTGACATTTTATCAATTTTGATATCTAAAGCTGTTTGATTACATCACTCATCAAAACCCACATAGCACATCAATGTTCACCAAAATGATTAGTCATAATGTATCTTCATTCAAAATTAGTTCATAATAATGAAAGAATATCAATGATGAGTTATATTATGTCCTGAATGTGTCATTTTACCCCAAGCATTTAAGTGGAAAAAATATAGGATTAGCTTACAGTCCTTTTGGCTGATGGATGACACATCGACAGACTGGCTTTTGATGGGCATGGAGGTTTGTTTGTGATTCCTGTGCTGGGTAGACTCAATACTGCTGCCTAAACTGCTGCCCAGCTGCAGGCGCTTCATATGTCGGATCACTGCTGTGGCGTTAAAGGCTTGCTGTGAAAGGGAGGATTCATTATTACAGTCTCTGTTCCAAATAGATACACACACAGCAATTACTATGTAGTGGTTTACATATGGTATTATGATGCTTCACTTCCTGTTCGTCCTTCTTCCATCACATGACACGTACAAAATTAAGTTTGATCCAAAGATAGCACTCACTCTCCATTTGGCTTTTGCGAAGTTCTTCTTCATCTGCCGACTGACTGACTCATGAATGTTCTTACGAAGAGCAGTGCCTCCAGCTATCCTACAGTTGGGGAAATAAAAAATCACTCTTTTTGGCCTTTATTCTTGTTTATTAATGATACACTGCAAAAAATGATTTTCTAACTTAGCAGTTTTGTCCTGTTTTCAATCGAAATATCTAAAAAATCTTAAATCAAGACACATTTACTAGACACATGAAATAGCATAAGAAATTATGTCTTGTTTTCTGAACAAATAACTCAAAATTAAGTGATCGTTTGTTTAAAACAAGCTAAATTATCTGCCAATGGGGTAAGAAAAATAATCTTAATGAGATATAATCTCAGTCAGAAGTTTGAAGCATCGCTTAATTTTCTCATGCCGTTTTTCTGGTCTAGTAAACTTGATTTATGATGTTTTAGGTATTTGGAAACAAGACAAAATTACTTAATTTTAAGATTTAATCATTAAGATTATTTGTCTTACCCCATTGGCAGATAATTTAGCTTGTTTTAAGCAAACTGCTAAGTTAGAAAATCATTTTTATCAGTGTATTCAGTGTGAACCAGAGGAGGTTGGGTTCCCCTTCTGGGTCATACTGTAGTTCTTCCCAAGATTTCTTCCTACAACTAATGGAGTTTCAACTTCCCTCTGTTTTATATATATATATATATATACACACACACAATTATATTATATTATATTTTAATGTATAGATTGTTTGAGTCTTAGGTAAGAAGCTTGACACAATATAATACACAACTTTCCCTTTCTGCTCATTGAACAATTGGAGGCTTTATGAATTCTTAAAAGGGATTTTATATATGTGACATTAAAATAGTTACTGGTTTGGAAAGCGAGCGCCCTTGTTATAGAGAGCAGTACTAACCAGGGATGCTGAAGAGCCTCGTCACATGTGAACCTCTTCTCTGGATTCTTCTGCATCAGATTACTGATGAAATCTTTGGCTGTTAACACCAATTTATGCAAGTTATGCAGGAAAGCGCAAGAAATTCATATTTACAGACGTGTTCATGAATTAATTGATTCATTCATTCATTTTCCAAACTACTTCATCAATTTTGGGTCGCGGGGAAGCTGTAGCTGATCCCAGCGGACTACAGGCCAATGTTCACCCTGGACAGTAGACCAACCCATAGCATGACAACACGAAAACAGAAAAATATTCACAACCACACAGTCACGTATGCTGCCCACAGTTGTGTTTCCCTACAAAAAAGTAGTTTTAGATAGAAGTAGTTTAATGACCTCTAAAAGCAAATAATCATTAAATAATTAAAAATAATTTAAAAGCAAATTAACAGTAAAAAAAGAATTCAAATCTACCCCAACAGCAGATACATTTTACAAGAGACCCTGAATTATTTAATTGGATTATGACATAAAAGTTGAACTTTTTTTTTCATAAAATGTACTTTCAGACATATTCAATTCTTTAAAGTGTAGACAGACAAATGCACTTTATTGATCCCAAGAAAACCTGCAAGGAGAAATTCATCATCTCAGCATTAAAAGCACAATTCACCTGAAGCTGAGATATCATCCCAGTACGGAGAGTCGAACTCATAGTCGGCCTTAAGGATCTGCTCAAACAACTTGGAGTCATTCTCATCATAAAAAGGTGGATAACCGCACAACCTGCAGCACAGAGAATAATCCATTAATATCTTTTTATGAAATGGTTTCCTTAAAATAAGAAATAATAAAATATAATAAATGGAAATGTCTACTCACAGAATGTATGAAATAACACCAATAGACCAGCAGTCCACTGCTTTACTGTAGGGCTTCTGGGCCAGAACCTCTGGAGCTAGTGACAAAAGAGAAAGTACTGAATACTAAACAAACACATTCCAAAAAAACTTTAAATTGTTAATTTTAATATTTTTTTAAACAACATTTTTATTTTCAAGTATTGTCATACATATTTGTAAAACATTCAAATTTTCCATTATAATCAGATAGCATAACAAGAAAAGAAATCCCTTGATAAGTCATTAATAATATAAATAATGCAAATAAAACAAATAAAAATAAATAAGTAAATGAATAATAATTAGAAAGGAAAGAGGAAAAATAAATAAATAAATAAATAATAAATAAAAATTTAAATAATAAATTCAGTCTATATGCTCTTAATGTCCATCAGCAAAAATTGTTCATTTTTGAACAAATCAAAAAAGAAAATATCTGGAAAGTGTTTATTTCTTGGTCTTGGAGCCTTGCATAGTGTTTTTACGTCTTTCAATACACCTGACAACTACTCAGACCTTTAATAAACCATTACTGAGTTGAAGTAGATGTGTTAAGACGGGAAAACGACTCGGCATTGAGCCTCCAGGACTAGAATTGTAGATTACTGGTGTAAACTCACCAACATATCCTGGAGTCCCACAGGCTGTGGACATGATGTCATTTGCGGCTCCTTCCATCTTGGACAGGCCGAAGTCGCTAATCATGATTTTGGAATCATCTTGGTTGAAGTATAACAAATTCTCTGGCTAAAGATCAGACATCAGATTTACTTAAAAACTATTTTTACCATTTTTATAGAGCTATCAAGTTCATAACTTTATGATACTTCTTATGCATCTACTCAATGACTTTTAGTTTGTAAATGGAAGGAAGGAACTCCTACCTTGAGGTCTCTGTGCACTATACCCAGTGAATGCAGGTAATTTACTGCATCCAGAACTTGTTTTATCAAAGCACTGGCATCTTGCTCAGTGTAAAAGCCTCTTTCCACAATCCGATCAAACAACTCGCCTCCAGAAACACTGCAAAGGATACACAGCAGAATCAGAAAATGCTAAACTCTATGGTGTTTCCCCAATATGCTAAAGTATGCAATATGCTACTGCTGTTGTTTAATATCTGCTAAAATAACAGCATCATGTAATGTAAATGTCTTACGTCTTTCTGTGTTAGTGTATATACCTTAAATTCCGGACTACAAGGCGCACCTGAATATTAGCCGCACAAGCTAAAATTATGGGAAAATCCTGCTTTGTAAATTAGCCGCACAGGACTAAGAGCTGAGCAGACAGTCCAGAGAATCGGTTGCTAGCATCAAAATGAGCATGTTTACCTTCATATTCCCTTATAATATATGACTGAATGTGGTACCATGGTAGTGCTGTTGTGCTTAATGAAGGTAAGCCTATGTTACACTTAGAAAATATCGCCTCAACAAAAGCTTTTATTTTGAAATGGAGACGAACTCGCATGTTCGTGCGGTGAGGGCTAGCTTAGCAGCAGGTCACGGCTAGTTCACCAAACGTTTGTGGAGTAGCGCTTTACTGTGAATACAACGCTTGTAAATGCTCATCTTTGCCATTTTAAGTCTTTCTGTACATCCAGAAATAGGATGTACAGATACAAATCCTCTTACTAAATCACAAAAATCACAAAAACTTCACAGAAAAGCCGAACTGTATTATAAAGCGCAGGGTTCAAAGCTTGTGCAAAAAGTAGCGGCTTATAGTCCGGAAATTACGGTATATAGATTTCTTCATATCTCCTTTTCGTTTAAATTATATGTATAGTTGCTTTTGAGTGTTTCATTTTGTTATTATAATTTATCTTTCTTTACAAATGCACCAGGATTGGGAGCTGTGTGAAATGCCATTTCAACACACTGTGTACTGTGTTACTGCTGTATTGACAATAAAAACCTATTGTATCTTCAATCATTAGCAAGAGAAGCAGTAATAGCTGAAAGCGTCCTGTTCCTGTTTTTCAGTAGAACAGTAATTACTATGCTGAATGGTTTTAAGTTTGGAGCTGGTCTTATGCTGGAGGTAAAAGGGCAGTTTCATCACAGAATGAGCCATAAGTAGCCACTGTCATTATGCTCTTACTCACAGCTGCATGATGAGGTACAGATGGTTGGGGCTCTCATAAATGTCCTCAAGAGAAACAATGTTCTCATGCTGGATCCTGAGGAGAAAAAATCAACATGCTCAGCCAGTGTTGTTTGATGTAAACTTCTACCTCCATCTTTTCATTAAGAAAGGTAATACGGCTTAAATATCTATGTGTGGCTCAGGCTTACAATATTTGCTTGTGATCTGGCAAAAAGCATTCTCAGAATTCCCTTAAAATAATAGAACTATAATTTATTACAGATACAAATATATCCAGCAGGAAACAATGTATTGTTAGTTACAGCCTATGCACCGTATGTTTCTATAGAAGATGGGATTGTAGCCTCTCGTTCAAATGCAGCTTTCCAGAGCTAAAATTAAAAAGATGGAAAGGATACAATCATCCCATCCTGCAAAAACTTAGCAGCAATCAGTCTTCCCCTGCTGATCCTATACCCAAATTCACCCAACTAACAGGTTAGAAGCTCTGAGCTAATAGTACTAGAATAAATAATAAATAAATAAATAAATAAATAAATAAATAAAAAATAATAATAATAATAATAATACATTTTATTTTCTAAATCCTAAGGTCACCGTACAGAGCATAGACAATAAAAAGACCATATTAAAAATAATAAAATTAATTAAATCCCATAAGTAGAATTAAGCAGCGATTGAGGTGTGTACTAAAGTGAGTAGGCCTGTCTGAAAAGATGGAAAAATAAACTTAATACTTGATTACAACAAACGGATGTTCTTGTACCTATTCTAAAATATCACTACCACTTCCACTGAGGTAGTTTATCTATTCACAGGTGCCTATAAATAAATGGACTTTGCCAGTTTTTTGTTTCAATGGCTCAAGTACATTGGATTGGAAATTTAACATTGACTATGAGGTTAAAGTGCAGAACGCCAGCTTCAATTTAAATGTATTTACATCTGTAATATGTGATTTTTATGGATAACATGAGTTTTTTAACGATGGGCTACACAGCTCCTTTATGGCTGTGGGTCATTTCATTTCTTAAGCAAGAGATGAACAAAATGAATAGAAAAGGATAGAACATCTACCGATTGATAGTCTGTTGCTACTGTTTCTCAAAATGATGCCAATACAAGTGGCAAAGTCAACAAAACAACACATCACGAGGATTAAACATTTGAATAAGACAATCAGAGATGCAGCCAGATCATATGATATATTAAAATAAACTGTTAAGAATGTGCTGATAAGCTTATTAACAGAAAATGACCCATAGAAGACTACAATGGAATGCTTATAATCATAAAGAAAAAATACTGAAAAGGTTTAAAGATATAGGTGTAGATGTAGGTGTAGATGTAGATGCAGGTGTAGATGTAGGTGTAGATGTAGGTGTAGATGTAGATGTAGGTGTAGATATAGGTGTAGGTGTAGATGTAGGTGTAGGTGTAGGTGTAGATGTAGGTGTAGATGTAGGTGTAGATGTAGGTGTAGATATAGGTGTAGATGTAGGTGTAGTTGTAGGTGTAGATGTAGGTGTAGATGTAGGTGTAGATATAGGTGTAGATGTAGGTGTAGGTGTAGATGTAGGTGTAGATATAGGTGTAGATGTAGGTGTAGATATAGGTGTAGATGTAGATGTAGATGTAGGTGTAGATATAGGTGTAGATGTAGGTGTAGATATAGGTGTAGGTGTAGATGTAGGTGTAGATGTAGGTGTAAATATAGGTGTAGATGTAGGTGTAGATGTAGATATAGGTGTAGATGTAGATATAGGTGTAGATGTAGGTGTAGATATAGGTGTAGATGTAGGTGTAGATGTAGGTGTAGATGTAGGTGTAGACTGTCACAAATGAAAGAATATGACCTTAGAAGGTTCATACGAGATGAAAAAAACCACAAAACCTGAAAGGTCAAGAGATGGTGAGCAGCAAAGTGCAGATAAATGCTGCAGACTTCTGGAAGGAAGTTGTGAAGATAGCAAGAAAACCAACCTGAATCAGAGTGATGGAAATAGGAGAGACACGCCTCATAATTCGTACTTTCAGAATTTGGTGTGACCCCCTTGTGCAGCATTAACTGCAAGTTTGAAGTAACTATCGATCAGTCTTGCACAGAGCTCAATGGAATGTTCTCAAACGTTGTGGGTTCCTTACGTGACCTGCACAGAATTCAACTGGATTGAGGTCAGGACTCAGAACATTTACTTTATTTTTCTTTATCCGTTCTTTGGTAAAACAACTTGTGTGTTTTGGATCGTTGTCTTGCTGCATGACCCACTGTCTCTTTAGATACAGTTCACAGACAGATGTCTTAATATTTTCCTTCAGAATTCACGAGTACATTGTTCCATCAGTGACGGTAAGCAGTCCAGGCCCAGGTGCAGCATAACGGGCCCAAACCAGAACAATCCCACCACTACTCTTCACAGATGGGATCATGTTCTTATGCTGGAATGCAGTGTTTTTCCAACTGTAACGCTCCTCATTTAAGACAAAATGTTTTGGCTTCATCTGTCCACAAACATTCTTCCGGTTTGTCCAAGTGACCTTTAGCAAACTGTAGATGCTCAGCAATATTTATGGGAGAGAGTAGTGACTTTCTCCTTGCTACCGTGCCCTACACACGGTGGGAATCGCAGGGTATATCCAAATACGAGATGATACGATACTCAATATGTGATCCACGATAACGATAATATCGAGATACTGTGATTTTTGATAATCGCTATATATATAATGACAATAGCAAAGATAAATATGTGATATAACACATAAACATGGGGGTGCGTTATTAACTTACATAAGTAACAGCAATGCTATTGTTACCTTTCCCATATTTGCTTTGCGATCACGAGCAGAGCAACGGCTACTTCAGTTTCAGGGCTTTACTCACGTTGACCAATAACTGGTACTGTCATCCGATCGCTACGAAATAAGTGCAGGAAAGAGCCACACAGAGATACGACTTTTCCCAAAATAATCCACGCTCTGTTCCAATGTTCTAAAAGCAAAACTCAGACTTTAGATTTAAACGTGGCTGGGGCGTCTCAGCCGCATCTAACTGTTGCAGTTTGAAAGTTTAGAGCAGAACACAAGCTGTTGAAACGTCTTCTTCAGCTCTCACCCAAATCTCCTGCACTCAGTCGAGCAGCACCCCCCAGAGGAGAGAAGAGGTAGTGACGCCGGTGAGTCAACTTGGTGGTGAATATTTAGTCATATAAATATCGATATTGCCAACAGTGTAATGATTTTTGTATCACGTGAGCAAGGACGACGCAATTTCGATATTGTGGCCCATCCCTAATACACACTACTGCTGTTCATTGTTCTCCTGATGGTGGACACACAAACATCAGTATTTGTTAATGGGAGACAGGCCTTTAGCTTAGTAGTTACCCTGGGTTCCTCTGTAAATTCTGACACATTTTGGAGTAGTAGTAATCTTGATTTTCAACTACTTCTCTATAGGGTAACAATGGTTTTCACTTTCATCCATTAGTACACCATCTGTCTGACTGCTGATTGGTGGAATGCAAACCCCGTAGAGATGATCTTCTAACTTTTTTCAACTTTATGGACATATGAACACCTTTGTTCGAGCCATAATACACATCCCCAAATGTGTTGTGTGTGTGATCAGGCTTTGTCATATCCCTGTTCTTTAAATAAACAGGGACCACTCATTCCTAATTGTCATTGAAAACATCAGACTCTGATTTCACCTTTAAATTATGTGATAATCCTGAGGATTACTTTGCCACTTACAAATATGTCATTTAATTTTTTCCAGCAAATACATCACCAAATATAATAGCTTTGGTTTTGTTTGTTTAATCAGTGTTCTTAATCTACTTTTAGCACTTGATTGAACGAATGATACTTCAAATATCTGCTTTCAACCTGGCAGCACATCTGGTGACAAAAAATAAGTGTCCACCTGTATCACCTGCATTAACCACCTGTATTAATTAAAAAAGATGAAGTAAAATAAGCTAATATTCTGATTCATTTTCCCTTTACAGTTTTATTTCTATTAGTTTTTATTTAAAATTACACGTTAGCAGTCTGCTTCAGTTAAGATCTTAAATTAAAATTCCAGTCCAGGCAATTATTGTCCCTTGAGAGGAGATCTTGTAGGCTGCTAACTGACCGGCTGCATCAGATAGCTGGTCTTTTCAAGTTAACAAAATGGACATTGTTGGGTTTTCCTAATGTGCTGCTGTTGCCATTACATTACATCGGAGCAGAAGCGAGCAGCTGATCCCCAGCTGTCTGCACAGCCCCGCTTCCTCGTCATGAGCAGCTCTTACAGCGTCTGCTCTTCTTTTACCATGACAACCATCATACAGCGCTTGCATGCAAACGTGTGAGGAATAGCGAGGGCTGCAGAGGAGGATGCATGAGTCACTGCTGAGGGCGGAGAGCGCATAAGTGAGGGAGAAAACCACAGCCTCGCAAATACTGCAGCAAAATGTGCAGGTGGGCAGGAGGGACAGGTAGGTCACTGAAAGAATGGATAAAAAAACTGACTCATCTCACTCTCAAAGAACAGTGGATACAACAGTTAGCATTGCTCTTTACTTCTACTGAGCTTGTGTGTGTTTGTTTATAAGCAGTCTTAGCATGCAAACTGACCACTGCACATAGAGAAAAAAATATATGGGCATGTGAGATACATTTCAAATGCATCATTTCATTTCCCAATGCATTCCAGAAAAAAAAAGAAAAAAGTATTTTTGATTAATAAATTTTGTATATTTATTATAATAAATTTTATATATA
>JBBIGC010000125.1:14046262-14057233 GCA_037576955.1 Lepidarchus adonis | reverse complement strand
CATAGTTAACATGTCCTATTCATATATACAAGTGTTTTAGATGCTGAGGTAGTCGTGGAATAGTTCAGTCTTCAGGTTTTTGAAGGTGGAGAGAGTCTCTGCAGTTCTGAGAGAAGCATCATCATCTTAATATTCTCCCACTACTCTGATGTTATGATGTTCTTAGCTTCATCTGTGCAATTCTTCTTTCACCAACTGAAGTGCTGAATTACTACCAGTTCAGTTTTGGTTTCATCTGAACAGAGTATAATTTTCTAAACAGGCTCTGATTTATCTACATGCTTGTTTGCAGATTTTAGTTAGGTTTAGGGTTAGGGTTAGGTTTAGGGTTAGGGTTAGGGTTGGGGTTAGGGTTTAGGGTTAGGGTTAGGGTTAAGGTTTAGGGTTAGAGTTAGGTTTAGGGTTAGGTTTAGGGTTAGGGTTAGGGTTAGGGTTTAGGGTTAGGGTTGGGGTTTAGGGTTAGAGTTAGGTTTAGGGTTAGGGTTGGGGTTTAGGGTTAGAGTTAGGTTTAGGGTTTAGGGTTAGAGTTAGGTTTAGGGTTACAGTTGGGGTTGGGGTTGGGGTTAGGGTTGGGGTTAGGGTTGGGGTTAGGGTTAGGTTTAGGGTTAGGGTTACAGTTGGGGTTGGGGTTGGGGTTAGGGTTAGGGTTGGGGTTAGGGTTGGGGTTAGGGTTAGGTTTAGGGTTAGGGTGTGCTTGCTGCTGTCATGCTCATCCTGCTTTGAGAAGTTGTTGGCTTTTGAGTTACTTTTTAAAAAATCAATAAGGTAGTTATGATTTATTGTGCCTCCTTGTACTTATCATACCAGTCGTCTTCATAGTTTAGGTATTTGCGAAGGCTACATTTTAAAAAAATAAATTTCCACATTTTGACAGAATTTTTCTTAAACAATAGCATTCTTTCTCCAGATGCAATTCATACAAGGACATTTTGATTTGTATTTTGAGTATATTTAATTTATAACCTCTAAATATAGTATGTAATATTGTAACATAATGTTGGAATACTTTTGATCTTTTAGTTCCATTTTCAGCACTTCTTTATTAATGTTTATGAATATATACATATTCTATATTTATAAGTAAAAGTCTAAAGACATTATTTGTCTAAATTTGGTGTGGACACATGCTGGAAGTAACACCTTTGATGAAAAATTATTTTTGTGGTTAATAACCTAAAGCTCAAACTTTGAAATTAATAATTATAATAATGTATGCGTTAATATGAACAAATATGTATGTTTGATTGTTTGTGTGTTTACAATTTTTTAAAAAAATGTATGAAATGTACTTATTTAATATATTTACATGTGTGTGATAATGATTTTTAAGGTTTGGACACTAATGTTAGCTGTAAAATTAAAATATCTATTACAATTTCAATGCCCATTCTCCCTTTGGTCCTGGTCTCACAGTCCTGTATTGATTTCTATCCCTCTGTGAGTTCTTATTAAACTCACCTTTATAAGAAAATACATTTTTATGATAAGTGCCTTGTTAGCTGTTCATTTATAATCTGAACATTGTGAGAAGTGTTATACTGTAGATTTTTTTGGGTTTAAGCAAAACAAAACAAAAAATACTTTTGGTTGATTACTGGATTACTACTAAAAGCAATAATGGCATAAAATCAGATAGTGGCTTATACAAGGTAAGTGCATGCTTAAAAAAGCCAAAATTAGGACGTTTAAAATGTCTGAAGCAGTAGTTAACCAACCTGGAAGAGGACACATCTTTATTTTTGCCCTCATGCAAAGTGAACAAAACTTGTAACAATTGTAATTTTGCAACAAAAAAACGTTCATCTACTTATTAACTAGACTATATAAGATAAAATAGAGATTTTTTAGAAAAAACACACCAGGTGAATTTAGTGTACAATAAGGATGATAAAACAGAAAAAAACTCATTCAGATTGTAAAATGTGCTGTAGGGTCTGTGATGTTCGGGGTTGTTTTTTAAGATCCCAGAAACCTTGTTACTGTATTTTGCATTTTAAATTCTATCAAGTACCAAGACATAAAAAAAACCCACAAAATCAAGCAATTCCAATCCCCTGACCTAAGCTCCGTTAAAAACCTGTTGAATAATCTGAAGAGGAGCGTTCAAAACAGAGCACTGTGTAAGATCTGAAGTGTTTATGTGTTGGTCTCAGATTGTGCTCTAATCTCATAAGGCATTAAAGGAGAAAAATCATTGCTGTTATATTGGTGAAAAAGAGGATGTGCAAAGTAATAAATGTGAAGGTGCCAATGATTGTGTTTTATTATGTTGAATTTGATTTAAAGATTCAATTATTCTCCCTTTCCCATATTGTGAGACCTAGCTAATCAGCTACATTAATTGTTTACTCTTTACCAAGGGCAATAATTATGAAACTGGCTGTATAGTCAATGACAAAAAACGTTTTGCTACTGTAAGCAATGTGAAGATACACAAATGAGATGTAATGTTTCAGTATTTCAGCACATATTATTTGAAAAATGGATTCTTCCGTTGGTAGTGATCAGTGTGTCTGTTCTTGGGCATGATGTAGTCAGTACTTTAGCACTGACATGACTGGATGGTCCTCAGCTTTAATATTGTATGGTGTTTTGATTTCCACTGCTAGAGTGAGTCTGAGGCGCAGGTCAGGACGAAAAACACTATTGGATGTTACCGCATTAAGCACAGATGTGTTAAACAACTAACACTACAATTGAATAGGTTGTGAGTTAAGGTAAATAAGATTTCGCATTTCAGGTTATACTCAACTGTAACATGGTTATTGTTGACATAACACGACCAAAATCAACATAAAAGCCACCCAAAGATTCAAAAATGATTGAAACAGGCAGTTATTCGCATTTTTAGTTATTATTTACCCTTGAGATTGGATGCTGAGCTATATTTGTGTGAGTCAGAGAAGGAGCAGTGATGGTGATTATGAAACTCTTTTTTCACCTTAATTATTAACAGCATTTCTGCTTTCTGTGTGGTTACCCTACAGCACAGGACTGTACAGAAGCACCGCTAGATCAACTTACCCTCAGGTTTTTTGCTATCTCTGTTTAACATCTCCTCTTTAGCTCTATTATTCTTTTAATAATGCTATTACGTATCACTTTCGCTCCTCTCTTAATTTTACAACACACCCCTTTTCCTTTTATACCTCCTCATTTTACATATTCTATAATCTGTAGTCTTTTTTTCATTCCACCGCTTCTCTCTCGTTCCCGTCAGTGTGTATGCCTCTTTTATTTCCCCAGCACTTCTTCCTTCCCCTCCCCCTTCTTCCTCATTCTGCACTCCATTTCTTCCCTCCTTTAAAAATCTAATGCCCCTCTTTCTCGCTGTTCCGTTCCACTGCCTTCTCCCAGAATGACACTGCGTAGCGATGCCCTCACAGAGCCGCTCAACCAGCGCCAAACCGCCTGAGTACAAAGACAAAGGGGTGATGCTAATGATGGATGAAAAGCACCTATTTGTGTGTATTTATTCGTGTGTGTGTGTGTGTGTGTGTGTCTGAATGTTCATTGCCCAAGACAAAACATCTCTTCTTCCCATAAATGGCCAACAAGCACATCCAGTAAATTCTGTCTGTTGGACTAAGTCCTGGGCGACCCAGATATAAAGTGCCTTGTGAGAGAGATTTTGTGAGAAGCAATATGCTGTGGAAGAAGCTGAAAACAGAGCAATATGGATGACTGTTGAGTCCCTCCATTAAATAGAGATAAGTAATTAATTAATAGCCAATTTTTGCCAATTTGTTGTCAATTATAAACACATAAAACCTAATTTTACTTTAAATAAAATTAGACTAAAAGCCACAGCATTGGTGTGCTCTTTGCAATCCAAGCACAATTTTGTAATTCCCCTGCTTAGCCATAGAGTATCACACAAAAGTGAGTGCACCCCTCACATTTGTGTAAATATGTTATTATATCTTTTCAAGGGACAACTCTGAAGGTATGACACCTTTATACAATGTAAATCTGTCAGGGTACAGCTTGTATAACAGTGTAAATGTTTCCTCACCGGTGTAATGTGACTCATTTGTTTTTGTGACTGGAGAGAAGGTGTGTAAAATTTGGTGTTATTGCTTTCACACTCTCTCATACTGGTCACTGGAAGTTGGCACCTTATGGCAAAGAGCTCTCTGTGGATCTGAAAAAAATTAATTGTTGTTCTATATACTGTAAATATGGCCTAGGCCAGTGGTCCCAGCATTTCGAACCTGGCCGTATAATAAATTAAAACTTTAAAATACAATCTCAATCCGTAGCATCTAAGTATGTTAGAGACGTCAACTTTGCCGGATATTCTGGATGAAAGTCATGGCAGAAAACCGCAGACAAAGGACATGGATTACTAGAACCTTGCCCTGTGGTCTGATAAGACCAAGAAAAACGTATTTGGTTCAGATGGTGTCAAACTGTTGTGGTGGCAACCAGGTGAGAAGTAAACAAAAACAAGTGAGTTTTGCCTGCAGTCAAGCATGGTGGTGGAAGTGTCATGGTTTTGGGCTGCATTTCATTGCAGGAACCGTGAATGTCATTATGTACTGTGACATACTAAAGCAGAGCATGATCTCCTCTCTTTGGAGACACAGGGCAGTATATCAGCATGATAACAACCCCAAACACACCTCCAAGATGACCCCTGCCGTTCTAAAGAAACTGAGGGTAAGCCCTACTGAGCATGTTTGGGGCATTCTCAAATGGAAGTTGGAGGAGTGCAAGGTCCCTGACATCCACCAGCTCTGTGATGAACAACTTGCACACGAGAGTTAAGGCAGTGCTGGACAATAATGGTGGTGACACAAAACATTTAAACTTTGAGCACAATTTGGACATTTTCACTCACTTTAATTTACAGCGGTTTAGACATTAATGGCTGTGTTGAGTTCTTTTGAGGGGACAGCAAAGTCTTAAAGTTTTTACAGTTTTAAAAGCTGTACACTGACGACTTTACATTGTATCAAAGTGTCATAACTTTAGTGCTGCCCCATGAAAAGATATAATAAAATATTTACTAAAATGTGAGGGGTGTACTCACTTTTGTAAGAAACTAAACACTGCAAAGACGTTCAGGCAGGTGAAGTGGTTTTATAAATAATTATAACTCAATATCTGCAGATATGAGCATTAAAAATCGTTCATAAGAATATCAACCTTAAATTCTCATTGTTACCCCACATTGAAACTGTATTGCCAACGGCTACTGTTGAACCAAATTGTCCTCTAAAAAAACGTCATCCATACACCTCATATGAGCACGTGCGTCTCCGAGTAAAAATGGTCAAAAGCCCAAAGGGCTCATTGAGACCACACAACCAGCGCATGGTGTTCTTGCCAGCAGCATCTTGCAGTCCCTGCTGAGAGGGGCTACCGTTAAATTTAGCCCAGAAAGGTGGAGGGGAATTGGGCTGGTGCCATATTGCTGTCTTCTGTTGTCCTTGGGCTCAAGCAGTGACCTTGAGCTTCAGCAGCAGCAGTAGAAGGAGAAAAGCTGAAGTGACTCACTCCTGTTGACACGGCAGTATTCTCTGGCCGCATTCCTTTAAATTGTGATGAAACAGCTGTTTATGGGCAATTAGTATTGCAATGATGAAGCATTTGACCCTTGGCTGTTTTCTGTACAGCTGGGAGAAAAGGTTTTTTGCAGGAAATGTGCCTGAGTTAACAGAATATCAATTAGTATTGGGGATTTCATATAATCGATTCATAGAATATGAATTTAAAAGACTGAAAAAAAGAAAGAATGACAAAAATAAATACATAAATAAAACAAAGCAATGTTTCTTGCTCTACTAACTGTCTTTCTTCTTCTCTTTCACACAGTGGGTGGCATTTGCTTCTCTGTTTTTCATCCTGGTGTCCATCACGACATTCTGTCTGGAGACTCACGAGGCCTTTAACCCCATCATCAACCACACCGAATATTATGTGGTAGACAATGAAACTGTGGAGCGAGTTTACCCTGTGATTGAGCCCATGGTGCAGCTCATATACATCGAGGGCGTCTGTGTTGTCTGGTTCACCTTTGAGTTTTTAATACGAGTTATCTTCTGTCCTGACAAACTCAAATTTATAAAAAACGCCCTCAACATCATTGACTTTGTGGCCATTCTGCCTTTCTATTTAGAAGTGGGACTGAGAGGCCTCTCCTCCAAAGCTGCAAGAGATGTGCTGGGGTTCCTGCGGGTGGTGCGCTTTGTTCGAATCCTACGTATCTTCAAGCTAACGCGACACTTTGTGGGTCTTCGTGTGCTGGGACATACCCTCCGTGCAAGCACCAACGAATTCATCCTTCTCATCATCTTCCTTGCCCTCGGAGTCCTCATCTTTGCCACCATGATTTATTACGCTGAACGTATCGGCGCCAATCCCAACGATCCCCGCTCGAGTGAGCACACACATTTTAAGAACATACCTATTGGTTTCTGGTGGGCTGTGGTGACAATGACAACCCTTGGCTATGGTGACATGTATCCTCAGACAACATCAGGCATGTTAGTGGGTGCCCTATGTGCTCTGGCTGGCGTGCTGACCATTGCCATGCCTGTGCCTGTGATTGTTAACAATTTCGGCATGTATTACTCTCTGGCAATGGCAAAACAAAAGCTACCAAAGAAAAAGAACAAGCATGTTCCCCGGGTTCCCCACCTGGGTTCCCCCAACTACTGTAAGTCGGCCATTAACTCTCCAAGACCAAGTTCACACAGTGATACCTGCCCTCTGGCCCAGGAAGAAGTCTCTGAGATTAGATATCAAGGTAAGATATGTTTCATAATTCCCAATGCTTTATAACTTGCTTTGTAAGCAATTAGTGTCAGTGAATTTATGCCAAAACCGTTAATGTACTTCCATCCTGTAAGATACTGTGTCAAAATTGAATGAATCATACATTTATGATAAAGGTATCATGTAAATAGAGAAAGTATATAGTAACAAATTAATTTTATCATGTCACTACTGTGTTGTGAAAAAGTATTTACCATATATTTTTGCATATTTGTCACATTATCATAAAAAAATAATATAAAGATATCCTGAGAAAATACAAAATGCAGTTTTCAAATGGTGATTTCATTTATTAATGAAAAAGATATCCAATCCTACCTTGAAAAACCTCCTGAACAGACTAACTGATCAGTCTGGATTACAAAACCATTTCTAAAGCTTTGGGACTCCAGTGAACCGTGATGAGAGCCATTATCCACAAATGGAGAAAAGTAAGAACAGTGGTGAGCCTTTCCTGAAGTGGCCAGCCTCCCCAAATTACTTCAATAGCGCCTTGACAACTCATTGAGGAGAAGCCAGAAAAACAGCTAAAGAACTGCAGACCTCATTTAGGCCTCAGTTAATGTCATTGTTCATGATTCAACTGTAAGAAAAAAGGCAAAATGGCATCCATGCCATAGTTACAAGGTGAAAACAACTGCTGACCAAAAGCACATGAAGCCTTGTCTCACATTTGCCAAAAACATATTGATCTTCCTCAACAAGGAAAAATGTGGACTGAAGAGACAAAAGTTTAATTTTTGGAAGTTATATCTGGTTTAAAACAAACATGACATTTCATAAAAAGAACATTATACCAACAGTCAAGCATGGTGGTGGTAGTGTGATGGTCAGGGGCTGCTTTGATTGGTCCGGATCTGGACAATTGGCTGTAATTGAAGAAACCATGAATTCTGCTCTCTACCAGAAAATCATGAAGGAACATCATCAGTTCATGCCCTGAAGCTCAAGCGCAAGCCAGAAAGTCCACTTCTGAATGGCAAAAAGTTAAGGTTTAGGAGTGGCCAAGTCAAAGTCCAGAAATAAATCCAATTGATCACATGACCTTAAAAAGGCAATTCAGGCTCGAACACTCTCCAGTACGGCTGAACTAAAACAATCCTGCAAAGACGAATGTGCAAGACTCATTGCCTGTTATCACAAATGTTTAGTTGCAGCTCTTGCTGCCAAGGGTGGCACAACCAGTTATTAGAGTTAGGGGGCTCTTACATTTTCACATAGGGCCAAGAAGGTTTAGATGTTTTTTTCCCATAAAAAATGAAATCATAATTTAAAACTGCATTTAGTATTTTCTCATGTTATCTTTGTCTAATATTAAGATTTGTTTCATGATCAGAAACCTTTAAATGACAAAAAAAATCGGGATAATAATTTTTCACAGCACTGCACATTTGTTAATAATTTCATGTATTTTTCTAAAATGTTGTGTATGTTTAATTATTTTCATATATAATAATGTAAAATAGTAAATCTTTATCATATCAAGTTTTTTTCATGTAATATAACAGGTTTTTCTATATTATGTTGTCTTTGAGAATGCTCAGAATATCCACATTATAAGGATCTGTACAGTGAGACAATGCTTGCTGCTTTGATTCTTTGGTTCAGTGCATTGGACCAGTAATGAAAGGATGTAAATTAAAATATTAGTCAAAGACAACACAAGTAAACACAAAATGCATTTTAAGTGAAGTTAAGGGAGAAAAAAAATCCAAACCTATAAAAAGTGATTGGCTCTTCCCATTCACAAATGGTGAAAATATGGAACAGTGGTGAACCTTCCCAGGAGTGGCCGGCCAACAAAAATTACCCCAAGAACACAGCAACAACTCATCCAAGAGTCACAAAAGAACCACAACAACATCCAAAGAACTTCAGGCCTCACTTGCTTGAAGGTCAGTGTTCATGACTCCACCATAAGAAAGAGACTGAGCAACAATGGGCTGCATAGCAGAGTGTCGAGGTGAAAACCACTGCTGAGCAAAAACAACATTAAGTCTCATCTCAATTTTGCCAGAAAACATCTTGATGATCCCCAAGACTTCTGGGAAAATACTCTGTGGACAAAAGTTAAACTTTTTGGAAGGTGTGTGTCCCATTACATCTGGTGAAGAAGTAACATCACATTTCAGAAAAAGAACGTCATACCAACAGTAAAACATGGTGGTGGGAGTGTGATGATCTGAGACTGTTTTGCTGCTTCAGGACCTGGAAGACTTGATATGATAAATGGAACCATGAATTCTGCTGTCGACCAAAAACTCCTGGAGGAGAACGTCTGGCCATTGGTTTGTGACCTCAAGCTGAACTGAACTTGGGTTCTGCAGCAGGACAATGATCCAAAACACACCAGCAAGTCCACCTCTGATTGGCTGAAGAAAAATAAAATGAAGACTTTGGAGTGGCCTAGTCAAAGTTCTGCTCTGAATCCTATTGAGATACTGTGACCTTAAAAAGGTGGTTCATGCTCGAAAACCCTCCAATGTGGCTGAACTACAACAATTCTGATGATTTTGGGTCAAAGTTCCTCCACAGCTGTAAAAGACTTATTGCAAGTTATTGCTGCTAAGGGCCCAAACAGTTATTAGGTTTAGGGGCAATTACTTTGTCACACAGCGTCATGTAAGTTTGGATATTTTTTCGCCCTTAATAATGAAATCCTTCACTTAAAAGGTGCATTTTGTGTTTACATGTGTTGTCTTTGACTAATATTTAAATTTGTTTGATGATCTGAAAGATTTCCGTGTGACAGGAAGGGGGCTAACACTTTCACACCACTGTATATGGTATTTATAGTCATTTTACTCAAGCCTGATGGCTCATTTGAACTGGATTCTCCTGGAGCTCTTACTGTAAGGGCTGGCATGGTGCAATGACCTGCATCACTGAGAGCCAATCAGTTCTAATGGATTACAGTTGGGCTGATGCCTACATTAGCACGAATGTTCCTCTGGGCAGTGTGGGGTGATTGTCCATGTTCCTGGACTGGTTCCTGGACCACATCTGACCTACGCTGGTAATGTTGGGGGAAGAAACTGTCTCTGGGAAACCCTTCACCAAGCTTTAAAGGATCTGTCATGAAGTCTTGCAAAAAACCTTCTATGTCACTGAACAATCAGGCATCTAACTGCACTTCCTGCTCTGTCAAAAACTACATTAAGCAAATAATGTCTGCTGCCATTATATCATATCTGCCAGCAATTACCAACAGCATCTGGAGTCTTTTCAATAACTATTAGCCATTACAGTCATGCATCCATATACGCCTGGCTTCCTGTAGGCCATGCTTAGGCAAAATACTGCTGCTTCCTGAGAGCTGGGAGGATTGAATTGCTTTAGTGGATGCATCTCAGGTCTGGTTTGTAGAGAGCTACACCCTGTTCCAGCCCTGATGTGCAAGAGCTAATCCAGCTGTTCAGGTTTTTCAGAACGTTATAGTTTACAGCTAAAATGAACAATAAGACAAAGCTGAAAAAAATAATTACTTATGTTAAGCAACTATAATAGGTATAAGAGTGAACTTTGTATGAAACAGTCTTATATTTGTGCAGTATTTCCATTTTAGGAAACCAGAAGTACGGACAATGACTAATTGAGCAATTGCAAAGTTCAAGGTCATATGTTGTAAACTGTCTCAGAATTGAACATTTTCTCTGATTAAACACATTGGAATCAACTCATCCGCTAACTTGAAAGCTGTGAAGCTGGTGTGATGAAGCACTATGACCTTTAGTGCTGCAACCTCCAAGAATACACTTTTTAGTTCTAGTCTTTATTCTAAATGTCATACCATCTACCTACCAAAAAAACCGTGTCCCAACTCGATCCAGCTCCCAAAATCGGCTAAATCAAAGAATACATGAAACCTGTTGGCGCTGTTGGTTGCCTGTAGCAGTGTTAAGAAAAACTCTATTGAAATACAGAGTGAAGACAATGCAGCTTGAGTCTCCTGGTTAAACACTTCCTCTTGAAGAACGCAGTAAAACACCTAAGATATAAATTCACTGAAACCTCAAAGGCCTCATTTACACTGTCAGTTAAATGTGACGCAATTCCGATTTTTTGCTCATATGTGACACAGATGGGATCTGTCCCATGACGGTGTAAACAGGGAAAAAACGCAGCATTCAGATATGTTGAGATCGGATTCAGGCCTCATTCATATGTGGAAATAAATCAGATATAAAT
>JBBIGC010000125.1:14020944-14034468 GCA_037576955.1 Lepidarchus adonis | reverse complement strand
TGATTTTGGTTTCTTACTTGCTCCAGCTCCTCCACTCGTTTTTACTCCCTTTCTTTAGAAGTAAATAAACCGTTAGCTGCTAACTAGGTGACTGCTTGTCTGAAGATTTGCACTAGCGCGTGCGGTTGACCGAACATGCACGGTGAAGCTTGTTACAAACGATGACGCTGGATTGGCTGTTCTGTATGTCAATCAACTCCAAACTCCACAGAGGGGATGGATGATTGGCTCCACCTGTACTGCAGTGTTTTCTGTGGCTCGTGGTTCGCTTGTGTTTACTGTGTGGTCTCACGTGTTTGGTAGTTTATGTTGAAAGGCAGGGCTCTGTGATCGACTAGCGATGCCTTCACGATCGACCGGTAGCTCGCGATCGACGTATTGAGCACCTCTGATATAAGACTTCTCTTATGAGTCAATGGTTTTGGTTATGTTTACAAAAAATGCAATATTTTATTTCTTTAGCCTCTGTCTCACTTCTTGTTTGCATGTCAGTATTTTGCAGGTTGTACATCCGGATGTCAGTGTCCCTCAGGCCTTCTGGACGACGGTCGTGGTTACTGTGTGAAAGAGCATGACTGCCCTTGCAAACACAACGATCAGTTTTATGCTGCAGGGTCTAATATTACACATGACTGCAATACATGGTATGTATATAAAAGTTATTGAGGATTTTGTGAATTTGAAGGCTGTTCTGCACTGCTCACTTTTAGTATAATTTATGGTGATATCACAGAACTGATCTTAATTTAATAATCATATTCCAGAATGCAGACAGACTGTGTCCATTACATTAATAAGTGCAACATCCTCTAAAGCTTTACAAACATATACATTCATTTTATATCAGATACTGTAATGAACTGTATCACGAAATACTGTTGTCAGAATAGTATGATCTCTTTCCTTTGTACAAGTCAATATTTAGGCAGCAAGAAAGAATAGATTACATAATCTATGTAATAATTTTGACTTGCATTATTCATGCTTTACAAAAACAATACCATAAAAACCCTCTAAATAATGTTTGCAAATGTGTAAGAGGAGATATGAAGAGTTTAAAGAATTCTTACTGTACATAAATGTTCTTTACCAGTTTAAAAGTTATTCCTAAAACCTTTACAATATGTGGAGGGTCTTTAAAGTTCACATTTAAAGAAAAGGTTCTCAAAAAAAACCATCAATTGAATGGTTCATAAAGAAACTAAAATGGATTCTTCTTGAATCAACTTTATTTTAACCCATAAAACTACATTCCTGCATTATACAGATATTTTGCATGACTAATTTCTGGGTTTCATTACAGAAGAATGCGTCCAAATCATAACTAAACACAACTATAATTCGAAAAATACAAATTAAAGCAAAATGCTTTGATTTGCACATCTAATTACCCAGCATTTTATTCATAATAGAACATAGAAAACATATAAAATGTTTAAACTGGGTAAAGACTCAAGAAAGAGGCTATATTTACCACTGTGTAGCATTATCTCTTCTTTGAACAGCGGTTTATATGCATTTGGGAACTGATGAGACTAGTTGCTGGACTTCTGGGAGATGAAAGCCAGTCCATTCTTGTCTGAACAGTCTGCTGTTTTCTTTGTTGTATTTTTTCAAGTAAATATGGGCCAAATGCTTTCACTTGGTGAAAGGTGTGGACCGCAGGCAGGACATTTTACCAACTAGATTCTTCTACTATGAAGCCGTGCTGATGCAATTGATAGAGTATTTGGATTAGCTTTGTCTGGCTGAACAATGCAAGGCCTGAAAAATACAAAGTCTGGATAGTAATATATGTTGCTCTAACGTCTGTATAAAGTTACACTGATGGCTCCTTTTCAGATGTAAAAGTTGCCAATTCCGTAGGCGCTAACGCACCCCATACCATCAGAGATGTAGGCTCTTGAACTGAGTGCTGATAGCAAGTTAGATGATCTCTGACCGGAGTCCAGAGAAGGTGGTATCTTCGTTTTCCACTTTGCCCCAGTCTATTTTAATGCAGCTTTGGGTCATAGAAGATGTAATGTCCATGTTTTTCAAAGAAGTTTTCAAATCTTGATTTGTATCACAAAGTTTTTCACTTTTCCTCATTCCTTTAGTCTACTTTTTTCAAATGTTAACTCCTTCAAATGAGCTTGCAATTATACAGTAATTGCACTTGCAATTACTGTATAATTGCAGCTTCTGTAAAGCTACTACTTTGGGAATGTACCTGCAATGTAAATTCCAGACCCGTCCATGATTTCTAAGTGGGAGAACTTGCAAAATATCATGGTGTTTTAATAGTAATTTTCCTCACTTTAATTCTAATGGTGAATTAAGGATGAATACAATTACACACAAGGCTTTTATTATGAAATAAACAAAACAAAATGTCCCAAAAGTCTGATCTGCAGAATCCTCCCAGAACTACATCAGACGGGCACTTTTATCCATTTCCCAGGTTTCTCTGTAACTTAACACCATTGGGTTCTCATGAAACAATCTCATTAATCTAGCATGACCAAGATGAAACCAATGAGGTTTGAGTACAACCCAAGTAAAACAATGTTATAGGAAAAACCTTTTTATCGTGTGAAATGTTACATAAAGCCTTGTTCTTGTCAGTACTTCACCAAAATCAAATACTTTAAACCTACAGTTTTGACAGTGCTCCTCCATGTGCATCAAGCTTGGTCTGTCTTCCAGACCTGAGACTGATGGAGAGAGAATCAATCTTACTGAATGTATTGGTTTAGGGGCAGCAGCTTCACGGTCAATACTTTCATGGGGTTAGCATTATCTGCAGTGTCTTTTGCAATGTCTGCTTCTGTCTGAGTGGGTTTAATTATGAGCTTTTAGTACTAAACTTGGAGACAGATTGCCTAGTGGTTGAAAAGAACCAAAATGTATTGAATTTTGCAAGATTACATATATGAATTGTGACAGTTTCAGGAATGTGTTACACTCTGCATGCTTGGCTTACAATGACACCCTTGTCTCTCCTTGGTCCATACTCAACATTTCTGGATCATGTTCACATATGGCTTCTTCTTTGTGCTTTAACCTGCATTTGTGAATGACGAATTGTGTTCACAGAAAGTAATTTCTGGAAATGTTCCTCAGCCGATGCAATGATTACCAAGACAGAATCATGCCAGTTCTCACGGCCCAAAGATATACACAATATTGATTTTTAAACTTGTACACATTTTCGTCCCTTTTACACAAATATTTCTAACGATTTTCTTTATACTTTGATAATATTATGTACCGTAGATGATGAAATATTCAAAGTCTTCTCCATTTTTTGTTGAGAAATACATATTCTGAAATTTTTAGATTGTAGATTATAGGGTTTTTTTCAGATTGATGAAACCACACATCTCTTTTAGGCAACAATAATATGTCTCACTTTCAAATTTGATATGTTTTCTATGTTCTATTGTGATTAAAATATGGGTTCATGAGATTTGTAAACCATTGTATTATAATTCTTTTTATATTTTACAGATTTTACAGTTTTCCCAATTTTTTTGGAACTTGTATTTGAGTTGAATTATTCAAAATTAGTATTTAAAAGTAATTGTTACATTTTGGCACAATTAAATATTTGCAAGCACAAAAAAAAGCTTATTTTTGTTCATTTGCCCAGCACGTGTAAAATGGGCGAGTGGAACTGCACAAATATACAATGCCGTGGTACTTGCACCATCTACGGGAGTGGGCATTACAACACTTTTGACAAGGAAAGATTCAGCTTCAGTGGAGACTGTGACTACATAGCTGCCCAGGTACTTAATACTTAATACTTAATAAATCTTAAATACGTCTTTGTCTATTTTGCTGATAATAATTCAGTAGCTGTTGTAAAAAACCCAGGAGGCTAATGTCAGTATGTTAATCTGAATAATAAATTATGAATCTGAATGAAATTAATCAGTCATTTATGTCATAAATTAGTCAATTGAAAAAGTTTTGACTTTTGGAAGATTCAGGCTTACATTCTTAATGACCATAACTGTATACCTGCCCAGTAGTCAGGGATATGTTTTGTTGTCAGATCAAAACATGTATTTTCAAAAAATGTACCTTTAAAAATATTAATGCTGTAATACCAATTTTTTTTAATTGATTTCATGCAGTCTATATATTTTCCAAGTAATTCACACAATTTCTGTTTTCTTTTTTTTTTTTAATTCACACATGCATATATACATGCATAAATAAATAGAACATGAAAAAAGTTTTGACTTGACAGCTGGAAAGAGCTAAAATTAAAAGCAGTACAACATATTTTGCTTTCTAAACAAGTTTTTTTTTATTATTGTTTTAAAGGACAAGTGTGGAAATAAGACTGGAACATTCCATGTGATCACAGAGAATGTGCCCTGTGGAACAACGGGAACCACTTGCTCCAAATCTGTTCGAATTGTCCTGGGAGTAAGAACAAAGTTTTTCTAATTTCTATATAGTGCATGTGTGTGTGCGTGTGTGTAGAGAGAGTTATATATACAGTCTTATGCAAATGTTTGGACACCCCTTGATAAATAACAGATTTTGTTCATTTTAACACAGGAAAAAATACATAATATTTTCAGCAAACATTGATGCATAGTTACTTTTTATGTCATGAATTGGATTTTTAAAAAATGTTTCATGGCACTATGCAAAAGTCTCAGATTGTTGTTACAAGGGTTCAGACCTTAATCAGCTCATTAGATCTGATGAAAGGCAACAGCTGTCATTAGTACATGTCAGCTGGTGCCAAATCTAAAGCTTTACAAATACTCTGACTCTTCAAACCTTGTGCACACACTTGTGGACACTCAACAACCATTAATGTTTCTAAGCAGCTGTGTGAGACTCTGAAAATGAGTTATTGATGCCCACAATGCAGTAAAATGCTACAAGAAGGTAGCAATGCCTTGTCAGCTTGCAGTTTCCACAGTGATGAATGTAAGTAAGAGATGGCACTTGAGGTGCACTGTGGGCTGTTCAGATGGTATAAGGAAGACCAAGAAAACTCTTGGAGAGAACTGCTAGTATGCTGGTCAGAGTGACAAATCAAAATCCCCATTTGACTGCAAAAAACCTGCAGGAAGATTTAGCAGACTCAGAAGTGGTGGTGCACCATTCCACAGTTCTTCATGGAAGAATCTGCTGAAGAAAACTTTACCTGTGTTCCCATCATAAACTCCAACATCAGAAGAATGCAACAGAACATTTGCAGATGCCCGATGCAAGTTCTGTGGACTGATGAAGTTAGAATATAATCTTTGGCCACAGTCAGAGAGAAAAATAGGAGCAGCAAAGAAGACCTTGCCAACCATTAAGCATGGAGATGGATCTATCAGGCTTTGGGGTTGTGTTGCAGTCAGTGGCACAGGAAACATTGCACAGGTGGAGGGAACAATGGATTCAACTAATTATCAAATTTTTGAAGCAAACATCGCATCATCTGTAAAAAAGCTGAAGCTGAAAAGAGGATGAGCTTCTACAACAGGACAATGGCTGAAGCCATTTATTACCATTCAACTGTGTTTATTCTTTTAAAATCATAATTACAACACAAACTACTGTGTATTGCATCAATAAAAGCTTATATTTGCATTCTTGCTGCAAAAATCCTCTAGTTCCTGTAAATTCTTGCGCTGTCTTGCATGAATTGCATGTTTGAGGATCTCCCCAGAGTGGCTCAATGATTTTAAGGTCAGGAGACTGACCTTTTATATACACACACTAATTGCAAACAGATCACAAGTGAAGATGGTTCCTTTAAGAGCTATTCAAACCCTTTTGGGTCAAGTTGTGTGTATCAGGCCGAATGACCAGGGTATGTAAACTTTTGATCAGGGTCATTTGGGTAGTTGGTGTTATCATTCTGATTTAATAAGAGTAAACACAGTTTGACAATTAATGGCTTCGGCCAAACACTAACCATGAGTGAAAGAAAAGATTTGTGCTATCATTTTTATTCTCTGACACGTGCCAAGAAATCATAAATTCTGTCAGGGTATGTAAACTTATGAGCGCAACTGTACACAAGTGAGTACACCCCTAACATTTTTGTAAATATTTTATTATATCCTTTCATGGGACAACGCTGAAGATATGACACTTTTATACAATGTAAAGTAGTCGGTGTACAGCTTAACACTGTAAATTTGCTGTCCCCTCAAAAACACTTAACACACAGCCATTAATGTCTAATTCGCTGGCAACAAAAGTGAGTGTCCAAATTGTGCTCACCTGTTACTACAGCTTTACAGGTGCTACTGGAATCCTCTTCCATGACATCACTGAGCAGGTGGACCTTGTGCTCCTCCACCTTCTGTTTGAGGATGCGCCACAGATGGCCAGTCCAGCACCCTTACCCTCAGTTTCCTTAGCAAGGCAGTGGTCATCTTGGAGCTGTGTTTATCATATTGGAATACTGCCATGCGCCCCAGTTTCTAAAGGGAGAGAATCACGCTCTTCTTTATTATGTCACAGTACATTTTTGCATTCATTGTTCCCTCAGAAACCTTTAGCTCCCCAGTACCAGCCACAAACCATGACACTCCCACCACCATGCTTGACTGTAGGCAAGACAAACTTGTTTTTGTACCTCACCTGGTTGCCACCACACACGCTTGACACCATCTGAACTAAATACGTTTATCTAATCGGACCAAGAAGTTCACAAACAGATTTCCTGAATTTTTTTTAGATTTTGCTGGTATAATCCAGTATTCATTATTTGATCACTGATGACCGACTTTCTCAGATGCCACCATGTTTCACACAAGGGGTTTCTAACTTGGGCTCAGGCGAATCTGCTTTCTGCTTTGTTGAAGCTGAACAAAGTTTATGCCCCTCCTGCACATGAGACCTGTTCCACGCCGGCAATATACAATATTGACAGTAGACTTTAACTGTGTGACAACACCCTGGATTCCCGTATGACCTTGTTGATTATTAGACACCTTGCTAATAGAGTAATCTTTGCTGGCTTATAACTTATGAGAAGGTAAGTGTTGTCTTCAATTTTCTCTATTTGTAAAGAGTCTGTCCCATTGTGGATGAGAAAAGGACTCATTTTTCAAAGTCCTAATTATTTTATGTGATTATACATTTCCTCAAACCTGCTTAGAATTTCAGATTCATGTTTATTCATTCATTTTGAATACAACATGTTTTTGCATGATTCTCATCCCACTGACAAAATGCCACCTTCTGATTGCACACTAATCCTACATACTTTTGGCACGTATGTATTATACTGGATAATTTTCCTAAAAAATGAAATGTAATATGTTTCCTTTAGCAAGCTTAAGTCACATATATGAGGAAGTATAGAAAATTCTGAAGAGCTTACAAAATTTCAAGCACCAATGTACGTACATAGATTGTTGTATCAGATGACATATTGTGTCCCAACAGAATACACAGCTCTACTTGATTGATGGCACTGTAAAAGAATCTGAAACTGGGCCACCGGTGAAGTATAAAGTAAGAAATGTGGGACTTTACCTGGTCATTGAGTCTGACATTGGTCTCACTGTGTTGTGGGATCGTAAAACCACAGTCCACATCATTCTGCAACCACAGCATATGGTGAGTTAAATATACTAAACCCTTTGCAATCACTTATAACTCTGTTTTATGTGCAAAGTGATCTTAACATTTACAGTGAAAAAATAATCGTATGTAATCAGCAAAAAAGCTAAAATCAGATTTTAAAATGTTATTTATTTTTATATATACAGGGGGTCCACGAGTTCAGTTCCTCTGATTATGATGTTACTCAAAATTTGACATAAATTGGAACTCGTGCATGTAATGATGAGGCTTCATTGAACAGCACTGTGCTTTATTAACAGCAGCAACATGTATTAACAGTGTCATATTACAGTAAAGCATTTAGAAAACGTTGCTCCAGATAGAAATGCTTTTTTTAATGACTCCAACATACACTTGTGGCAAAATCACGTTGACGGTGTCTTAGCATCTAACCCACTAATCCAATTTTTGTAGGTCGAGTACAACTTAAGTCGAGGACTCCCTGTTTAATGCCATTAAATTATTTCCACTTTTTTAAAAAATGCTGTGGATGCATTTTCCTGTTTTGTAGGGTGAAGTTTGTGGGCTGTGTGGAAACTACAATGGAAATGGCAAAGATGACTTCACCACTCAAGGCCAGTTGCAAGTTTCTGAGAGTATGGACTTTGTAAACAGCTGGAAAGTGAACAGCCACTGTCCTGATGCAACGCCAGACTTTGATCCTTGTTCAAAAACACATAGACGCCATAAATGGGCACAAATGCAATGCAGCATCATTACAGGCAAAACCTTCGAAGCCTGCCACAAAATGGTACTGTTGAGCTTGTGTATATCCATACATGTATGTAGGGACTGTAATCTAGCCTTCACAATTTTATCACTTAAAACGCTTGCCCTTTTTTCCAACTTCCAGCATGACAATTGACGATTCATTTTATAAATGTAGACACAACCCCAATTTGAGAAAGGTATTACACTCAGTAGAATGTAAACAAAAATCGAATGCAATAATAGCCATAATTTATTCACAGTAGAAAACGTGATATGTGGAAAAGTGAAATATAATTCTATTACATTAAAACTGAAAATTCTCAAATTGTTTTTTATCTGGTCCAAACCTCCAAGCTAATTTTCTTTACAGGTACAGTATGCTTACATCTGACTTCAATTAGCTTTTTAAGGTCTTTAACTTAATGGTTTACATACTTTTTCCACAAGCAAAATTAGTTGTTTATGGTTGCTCTCAATAAAGACATAAAAAGATCTGATTGTATATGTTTTTACTGTAGGCACATTATATTTGTCAATACCCTTGACTTAGATGAAGATCAGATCACGTTTTATGACAAATTAATGCAGAAAACCATGAAATTCCAAAAGTTTCAAATACTTTTTCTTGCCACTGTGTAGGTTTTAGACCAACATCAGCATTCTCTTTTTTTAGAGAAGGCATTGCATAATTCACCAAAACTAAACTGAATAATGCATCAATTACAACAGCATGACCTTGTAGTGCTGAGCTAGCCTTCCTGCAGTCTATTGAAAAACTTTGACACATATTGAAACAAAAAATACAACAATTTCCTATGTATGTATGTGTGTGTACAAACGTCCCAGGTTCCTGTTTCCCGATATAATAATGAACTTCCCAGGAAAATATGCCACCTTAATAGAAGAATATACCTATAAAATAGCAAAATATTCCTCATGAATGGGACAGTCACAACAATGCTGTGGACACTGACCCCTAATTCCATAGATATTCATTTTTTGCTGATAATAATCTTTATGGTCAATTTTGGCATGGAGAGGTTGATGGTCATTTTTTCTCTAAAATAAGCTGAGGTGGACTCATCTGACCACAGCACATATTTCCATCTTTCATTCAATCTGAGGGTCCAGCAAACTCAGCTGTGTAGAACTGATATGTTGCGTTCTCTTTGCATAATACAGTTTCAGGTTGTGATGTGATAGCAGTTCTCCAAAGTTCTTCTGAGCCGTAGTGGCCATAGTTATCACAGTAGCAAACAATTTTCCTATCAGTGCCTTTAGAGGGCTCCAAGGTTTCTGTCCTTGTCCTAAAGGAACTGATATTTCTCTGATATTGAGATATTGTGGTACCTGGGCTAGGAACTTTGTTTTATTTGATTTATTGTGAGTATAAATTCTATAATAAAATATAAAAAATATTTTAATATATTATTATATTATATTTAATATATTATTATATTATATTTAATATATTATTATTTAATATATTCTAATATATACTGTATATAAACTAATATAAGTTATATAAAAATGGTTTATGTTTATTGATGTTAATTTTCTATTTATTATTTTTAATGATTTCTAAAACTTATTTGTACAGGTTTCTCCCACCCCTTATTTTGAAAACTGTGTGAAAGACTCATGTGCATGTGACACTGGCGGGGACTGCGAGTGCTTCTGTACTGCAGTGGCAGCATATGCTCAAGCCTGTAATGAATCTGGTGTCTGTGTGGACTGGCGAACACCAGAGATCTGCCGTAAGCATCTTTCAAGACTTGGATGCCTTCGCTTAATGCTTGAATCCTGTTCATGAATTTTACATTTAGATCATGCCCATTTTCGCGTGTCTTTTGGTGTCAGTATAAAACAAAATAAATATATGATTGTTAAAGCAAGTAACATGTTTCTCTCCTATAATTTGAAAACGGCTTTGAACATAAGTTTAGAAGAATGTTAGTACACTAATGATATGTTGTTTGTAAACAACACCTTACAAAATACTAGATTATTAGTAGAAGTAATTTTAACTTTATACATTGATAAAATAACTTTTGATTGTGAGATTAAATTTCTGTTTTCTCTGAATAGCTGTGTATTGTGACTACTACAATGATCCAGATGAGTGCACATGGCACTACAGCCCCTGTCAGACACCATGCTACAAAACATGCCTGTACCCTCAGGGCATCTGCAGCAATCCTTTACCCAACCTGGAAGGTGAGTAATTACACTGAACAAAAATATAAAAGCAGCACTTTTAGTTTTGCTCCCATTTTGCGATTTGTGCTGAACTCAAAGATCTGAAACATTTTCTACAAACACAAAAGACCCATTACTCTCAAATATTGTTCAACAATCTAAATCTGTGTTGGTGAGCACTTCTCCTTTGCAGAGATAATCCATCTCACCTCACAGGTGTGGCATATCAAGGTGCTGATTAAACGCATGAATATTGCACAGATGTGCCTTAGACTGCCCACAATTAAAGGCCACTCTGAAATGTGCAGTTTGATCACACAGCACAATGCCACAGATGTTGCAACGTTTAGGGAGTGTGCGATTGGCTGCTGACAGCAGGAATGTCTACCAGAGCTGTTCTCCATGAAATTAATGTCCATTTTCTACCATAAGGCGTTACAGAGAATTTGGCAATACATCCAACTGGCCTTACAACTGCCGACCATATGTAACCACACCAGCCCAGGATCTCCACATCCAGCATGTTCACCTACATGATTGTCTGATACCAGCCACCCGGACAGTGCAGCAACAATCGGTTTGCAGAACCAAAGAATTTCTGCTCAAACTGTCAGAAACTTTCTCCGGGAAGTTCATCTGCAGCTTGATGGCGTCTGGGACATTGGAGAGGCGTCCTGTTCACGGATGAGTCCCGGTTTTCACTGTTCAGGGCAGATGGCAGACAGCGTGAGTGGCGAAGTGTGGGTGTCGGTTTACTGGCGTCAACGTAGTGATTTGAATGGCCCATTGTGGCGATGGGGTTATGGTTTGGGCAAGCGTATGTTATGGACAACGAACACAGATGCATTTTATTGATGGTATTTTGAATGCACAGAGGTAGCGTGATGAGATCCCAAGGCCCATTGTTGTGCCATTCATCCATGACCTTCACCTCATGTTGCAGCATGTTAATGCATGGCCCCATGTTGCAAGGATCTGTAAACACTTCCTGGAAGCTGAAAACATCCCAGTTCTTGCATGGTCAGCAGACTCACCGGACATGTCACCCATTGAGCATGTTTGGGAAGCTCTGGATCGGCATATACAACAGTGTGTTCCAGTTCCTGCCAATATTCAGCAACTTTGCATAGATATTGAAGAGGAGTGAACCGACATTCCACAGGTGACAATCAACAACCTGATCAACTCAATGTGATGGAGATGTGTTGCACTGCATGAGGCAAATGGTGCCACACTAGATACATGAGGCAAAACTGCACATTTCAGAGTGACCTTTTCTGCAATAATGCACATCTCTGCAATATTCATGTTCTAATCAACACCTTGATATTCCACACCTGTGAGGTGATTATCTGAAGTGAAAGTGATTATCTGTCATTGTGAACGCACTGTCAGCAGCCACGCCCAAGGAGCAGTGAAGTGGGGACGGTACCTTGCTCAAGAGTACCTCAGTGGTGCCCAGGCTGGGACTTGAACCTGTGACATTCTGTTCTCAGGGACAAAGTCCTAACCACCACTGCCCCTATCTCATCAAAGTAATGGGTCTTTTGTGTATGTAGAAATTTTTTTCTTTGAGTTCAGCTTATGCAAAATGGGAGCAAAACCGAAAATGTTGTGTTTATAATATTGTTTAGTGTATACAGTTTGACTCTATCGCTGTTTAATATACATCTGATACAGTAGTGCTCTGTATTAATCAGGAAAGACTACTGTATTTTGTCCTGCTTCAGCATACCTGATTTTGCTCAGTTAGCAATACCAAGATGTATCAGATATAAAAATTTGACATAAAATAAAAAGAAACAAAAAAAAAAAAAACAAGGATGTTAACTTATGGGTGAAAATCACACAGTAACCATATTGTTCATCATTCAAAATTGTTTATCTTAAAGCATGACTATTGGTTATCTGTACACAAATATTATTTGATTTTAAAGCAGTCGATATGAGGTTAATAATAAATTACAATTAAAAGTCAAACTAAGGGTACATGTTAAAAGAGTTAATAAGTAATGATCTCCAAAAAATCTAAAAAAAATTCTGTTTAAAAATTTCTTTAGTTTCTGTTGCTACTCCAGGTTGACAGTGGTTTTATCTTGTAGGATGTTATCCAAAATGCCCAAAAGACAAACCCTTTTTTGATGAGGATAAAAACATCTGTACGGATAACTGTCAAGTATGCATCATCAATGGAACTCTTTATCCACCTAAGCATGAAATACCAAGTGAAAAACCATGTACATTTTGGTATGGCAATTCAATACTTCATAAAATTACTTTTACATAACTTAAATGTGTGTAAAATTAAGTACAATCACCTTGTAATCAAAACTGTGTTTACAGTATCTGTGATGAAGATGGAAATAGAACTTGTACACCACGAAAGGGTAAGAAAAACCTTTGTGAATTATGCATCACCCTTTAAATAATAATAATACTTAGAAATAAATACATTTGCTTTGTTTCTCAAAGGTTGCTGTGTTTACAATGGAACAGAATATAATGACAATGATGTCATCAGTAATATAATGGATAATATGAAAATGTGCTACATCGTCATCTGTAGAAACAGCATCATCATCAATGACAGTGTGCCCTGCCCAACTACACCAACAGCTACTACAAAATCAACTACTTCCCATGCAAGCCTTAAAACAACGACTGCACGAATAAGAACAGTGGAAAGCACGTTTATCAGTACCAGAACATTGTCTACCCCATACACACCTAAAACTAAACAAACATCAACTACCGGACCAACTACCAAAGCAACATCTTCAGTGAGTACTATTAAATCAACAACATCTCAGCAAACAACCAGGCAAACAACTCCCTCACCTACACCAACAACCATTACAAAGACAACAGAAGTGACCCATGCGTCAACTTCAACACCTAAATCTAAACAAACATCAACTACTGGACCAACTACCATAGCAACATCTTCAGTGATTACTATTAAATCAACAACATCTGAGCAAACAACTAGGGAAAAAACACCCTCACCTACACCAACAACCATTACAACAA
>JBBIGC010000125.1:14004840-14020844 GCA_037576955.1 Lepidarchus adonis | reverse complement strand
TGTGTGTGTGTGTGTGTGTGTGTGGTTGTGTGTTTGTGTATGTATATGTATATAGTTATACATTCCTCTGTATATTATCTATCATACTGTAAGTTGTATGTTATGTATCATACTGCATCCTATCTGTATTGTATTGTATTGTACTGTCTGTATCTTATATGTGCACAGACTTGTTGTTTGAAAGTATTAAAGAGAGGAAAAAGATGCAATAACTTGGAAAAACATGAAACCTTGAGATTATCGTTGTCAGGGGCTGGGGCTGACCCAGGCAACAGATATAGTGGGGCAAAAAAGTATTTGGCAGCCACTGATTCTGCAAGTTGTGCCACTTAAAAAGATGAAAGAGTCTGTAATGTTCATCATAGAGTCACTTCAACTGTGAGAGACAGAATGTACAAAATTCAGGAATTAACATTGTATGATTTTTAAATAATTTATTTGTATAACTGTGCAGAAAATAAGTAATTAGCTCCTACAAACAAGCAAGAATTCTGGCTCTTACAGACTTGTTACTTTAAGAAGCTCTTCTACCCTCCACTCGTTACCTGTATTAATGGAATCTGTTTGAACTCGTTATTTGTATAAATGACACCCGTCCACACTTTCATACAGTCAGACTCCAACCTCCACCATGACCAAGACCAGAGAGCTGTCTAACGACACCAAGGACAAGATTGTACACCTGCACAAGACTGGGATGATCCGATCTATAATAGGCAGCAGCTTGGTGAGAAGAGATCAACTGTTGGAGCAATTATTAAAAACCGGAATAAAGACAATATCTCCCTCAACCTGGGGCTCCATGCAAGATCTCACCTTGTGGTTACAAATGATCTTGAGAACGGTGAGGAAACAGCCCAGAACTACACAGGGAGAGCTGGTCAATGACCTGAACGCAGCTGGGACCACAGTAACAAAGAACACCATACCCACTGTGAAGCATGGGGGTGGAAACATTATGCTTTGGGGCTGCTTTTCTGCAAAGGAGACAGGACGACTGATCTGCATTATGTATCATGAGATTTTGGGCAAAAACCTCCTTCCATCAGTGAGAGCATTGAAAATGAAACATGGCTAAATCTTCCAGCATGACAATGATCCCAAGCACACTGCCTGGGCAACAAAGGAGTGGCTACATAAAAAGCATTTTAAGGTTCTGGAGTGGCCTTGAGAAGATCTGCATGGAAGAATGGGCCAAAATAGCAGATACAGTGTGTGCAAACCTTGTGAAGACCTACAGGAAATGTTTGACCAAACAAGGTTACATTACAAAGTACTGAGGTGAACTTTTGTTATTGACCAAATAATTATTTTTCTGCACTATTATACAAATAAATTCTTTTAAAATCATACACATAATTTCCTGAATTTTTTACATTCTGTTTCTCACAGTTGAAGTGAACCTATGATGAACATTACAGACTCTCTCATCTTTTCACAGGGACAACTGCCAAATACATTTTTGCACTTTTCTGTAAGAACCTCTACTGTAGGTAGCCAAAAAGCAGCAAAAACAGCACTAGACAAAAAAAACTAACAAGGCAACAAGCAGTCTTGCAAAATATACAATACAAGTCCCAAAAAAGCCAACAAGACATGGTGAAAGTACAAGGTCCAACAGGAACAAAATCAGCAGAGCAAAAAAACCCACAAGGAAAATGGTTAGAGAATTTGGCAGGGAAAGTAAGTCTTGGCTTTATCCTGCTTTCAGAAGTGGGAACTCAAAATTACATAATTGCACAAAGTGGGAAATGGGAAGAAAACATGGCTGCATAAATATTTTCTGTTGGGTTTTTCATGGAGAATATAAAACATTTTGAAAGCAGAAGTACAAATTAAAATTATAAAAATACACCGTAATTCTGATGGTTATTGCTTCCTGTGAGGTCAGTTAAATGTCTGCTTACCTCTGAATCCAGGAGCAAATTAATTTCTTGTCTTTTTAAATGTATAAGTTTATTTACAAAATTGGGTGAGTGAGCAAATATAAGTTCGATTTTGAATACAATGAAACTATCTGATCTTTAGTGAGAAACAAACTGGCACATTTTTCTACTACAGCTGCTCAACACACAGCTTAAGTCATTAAAAGTATAAATAGTATTTTACATAGTATTTTCCATGGAAGCAGCCATGTTGGAGATGACATAAATGTGTAAATCAGAAGAAATCATACTTGAGTTAAGGAAATTAGACTTCGGGCCCATGTTCTTTATTTTTTCCTGGTAGAAAAAAGGTGTGGAGGGCTAGATTGTCACTGCTGTAAGTCTCTTCAGAGCTGAGAATGGGGTAAATCATGGACTGGATCAATGCTAGGAGGTGGATGAAATGGCTTAGCTCATGATAATCATATAATTTGAAGGTGAAATGTTAGTCCACCAATCAGACAGTCAGACAGATTGTGTCGAAATTTAGAAAGTTTAACCATCAAAAATAACACTGCATTCAACCATGAGAATCTTATCCCATATGTAAAACATGGTGGTGGGAGTTTCCTGGTTTGGGCCTGTCTTGCTATTATTGATGGAACAATGAGTTATGAATCACACATTTGTTCATTTTAAAGAAAAAATTCTGTGAGAGATGGTGTCATGCAGTAAGACAACAATCCTGAACACACAAGTCACTCTCCCAAAGAATGGCAAATGTTGTGGGAAAACCTTAAGCAAGTGGTTAATGTGAGGAAACCCACCAACATCCATGAGTTGGAGCTGTTCTGTATGGAGCAGTCGATGTGCAGAACTGATCTCAAACATTGACTTTTCGTTATTGCTGCATAACGAATTCACACCAGATGCTGAAAGCACAGGTTCAATTACATGTGCCGCATGCATATATGTTATTGGATTGATTTTTATTGTGGTTAATTCCAATAAACACCTGACAAAATATATTTTTAATGTTTTCCTCTGAAATTCAGATGCTTTAGGTCACATTTAAAAAAAAAATGTTTTAAGGGTTCACAAACTTTCAAGCAGTTTTTCACTGACTTTTTTGATAGGACCCTGCGATTCTGCTGCTGGGGGGTTTCCATTTCTAACATCTGTCTGAATTCTGCTTGCACCAAGACTTTTTAGTCAGTGATGGATTGAGAACTTCCAAAATATGAGTTTGACTTCTACATTAGTGATGATTCCTTTAAATAAAAATGAACAAAAATGGCAGATTTCTGTCTTTTAGTTCCCAGAAATCATTAAGTCTTCTCAGAAGAATTTTATGTGCTTGATACAGCAGCAGATGAAGGTAATAATTGGAAATTAACATTTTGTGACAGTTCAGTCACATGGAAAATCATGTACACCCTTGTGTTTCCTTCATACATTTAGAATGAGATGTTCCAGATCAGACGCCATTGATTAGAACTTCCTGCTGGTCGAACCTGCCTTATTTAAACCTGGTATCTAGGGTCTCATGTGCTCTGAAGTATAAGTGGTGATCTAAAGAACTCAGAAAAGCGTCATGAAGTCAGAAGGTCTGACGTCCTCAGCAGGACCTCTACTCAAAGTCTACACTTGAAATGAAAGTAGTTTAGGCAGTGAGGACATGAAGCGGTTACATTTTATGGCCAGAATGAGGGGCAGGGGGGAGGGGAAGGGTGCGGAGGAGATGAAAAGGAGGCCTGAGGCGAGTGGACAGGCTCAGGGATGGATGGCCTGATGAACACGATTAGGTCAGGGTGCCACCCACTGCGATGAGGCACATCCCATAGCTCACCTGGCACAGACCATTAATCTGTGTCTGCTTCACTCTGCACTGAGAAGAACTTTACTTTGTTAATGCCTCAGGTTCAGGGCTGGAGAAACGGATTACGAGAAGCGAAACTCTTGCAAACTGATATCATGTTTTGTTGGAAAAACACTAGACGTTTTCAGCCAGTGTCATTAAACATCATCAGAGGCCTGAACTAATTATCACTATTCACATTCTGAACTTCCAGGGTTTAAAACATGTTTTCAGAAGCTGAGAAGTAATAATTACACATGAATGTATAATTATCTGACTTGTTGGGTGTAGATCTTGTTTACTGCATATACTGTCTCCTCTGAACGTGTTATCGTCCTTGTTCTTGATGGCTGTCTTTGGATTATGGGGTTTATTCATTCATCTGAATTAAGACAGCAGGTGCCTTCTTCTTCCTCTTCTTCTTTTTCTTTCGGAACAGCGGATCCTCTGTTTTCATTTCTTCATGTCTTCGGCATCTTCCTCTCTCACACCAACCACCTGCCTGTCCTCTCTCACCACATCCATAAACCTCTTCTACCTTCTTCTTCTCCACCCGCCTGGCAGGAGTATCCTATTCCCAATATACTTAGGCTCTCTCCTCCATCTTGCAATCAGAGATGTTGTCACCAAACCATCCAACCTGAGCTGTTCCTCTAATATACTCATCACCAATCCTGTCCGTCCTCCTCACTCCCAACACAAACTTCCGCATCTTTAACTCTGCACCTCCAACTCCACTGTCTGCCTTTCCGTCTGTGTCACCATCTCCAACCCGTATAACAAAGCGGGGCTACAAACTTTCCTTTCACTCTTGACAGTACCCGTCTGTCACAGTACATAGCAAATGTTAACGCAGACGATAAAATCTCTTTTTTTTATTCTTCATATTCATTTTTCTTCAGTATTTGCTAAAAAGTGAATGAAAATGGCGGAAATGTTGTAAAGAAGCTCGTAATGAGTTAATGGTGTGCCAGTAGTTTCAAAGTGCACCCCTGTGGTCTGAAAACGTAAACAACGACCGTAAGGTTGTGAAAAGGTCACTTGTTCAATCCCTGGAGGTGCTGCAGGCATCCATGGCTGGAGTCCAAGGGAGCACAACTGGCTTTGCTCTCTGGATGGGTAGGATGGCCTCACCCTTTCCCCTCATCACTCGGTGTGATGCTAGCCAACACTGGTGTCTGTTAAATTACATAGTGGAATTCGCACTCAAGGCTCTCCACCAAGCTTGCCAGGCTGTCCAATGATGCTGTGTTAGGGGCGGTTCGAGAAGATATGGTGGCTGGTCTTACATGACTCAGAGGGAGCATATGCTAGCCTTCAGCCCTCACTGTGTGGGTGGTATTGTGTCCTAACAAGCGAATGATTTGGAGATGGCTAAAAATGAGTTTTGACAAAGAGAATCTGTGTTTCAACTTTGTTGTACAAAAAGAAAGTGTTTAGGTGATTGTGAACGGGATGAGCCCACGGAAGGACGCGACACAACAGGTTGCAAGAAAATAAACCCCGAAGTTTTATTGACAACAGACAAAGGAATTTAAGGGAAAAGCTGTGGTTAGTAGAGCTCGAGGTAAAGGGGGAAGGTCCACGCGGTGGTGCCTCCTCAATACTAGTTTGCCTCAGTTTCTCCCTCATCTACCACCCGTGAACATTTGGAGAGAAACACATACACAAAGGAATACTGGACAACATTTAGCAAGAGAGAACGGGGAAAAACCACACAGAAGAACAGCTCAGGTCACTGGCTGCTTGTGGGGCGCAAGTGAAAGATCCTGAGCACGCGGCTGTCGGTGGAGACGCCTTTTAAACACGTCAGCGGCAGCCTGCTGATTACCCCAACCGGCCGCAGCTGCGGCGGGGTGGGCGTGTCTCCACTGCGAGCCGCGTGCTCCTTGTTTACCAACAGCGGTGAGAGCTGAAAGGGACTCAGGAGCTGTCCGAGGTGCTGATCTCCGAGATGCTGATGCTTTGAATCCCCTAGCTGGAACAGGGCGGTGACACGTGTTACCGTGGGACCATGTGACAGTGATGTAAATAGTGTCCAGGTTTGGCCTATGTTATAAAACGAGTATGTGTTTGGGCTATGATGTACAAGAGAGAGTGTGTTTAGGTGGTGTAAAAAGAGTCAGATCACCAGGTACGAACATTTCTGTGTTTTGAGCCCAATATCATGATATAACCAAATTTTTTGTTGACAGTCTGTTTCTGTTGTGACATTAAATGATTGTTTTCAGCCTTGGGTTATGATTACAACTTGGAAGAGTGGCATCTCTTCATTGATTCGTCAATGTTAAGCCTGAAAGCTGTTCTTCTTCACAATGTCAATGTTTATTCTTCAGTACCTGTTTGCTATGCAGTGCACATTAAAGAAACATATGAGAATATGGAGCTGTTGCTGAAGTATGTCCAGTACACCAGGTACAACTGGAATATCTGTGGAGGTCTTGCAGTCGTTGTTCTGTTCCTTGGACTGCAGCTCAGCTATACAAAGTACTGTTGTTTCATCTGCGAATGGGACCTTCTCGACAGGACAGGCCACTCCATAAAAAGGTAGTTTTGGGACAGAAAAATGCACATGAATCGCTCATTGACCTGGATATTTTTGCCTCCTCTTCACATAAAACTGGGACTTTTGAAGAATTATGTGAAAGCAATGAACAAGGAAGGCGAAGGTTTTCGTAATTTAAAACATGTTCTCAAGAAAAACTGATGCCAAGATCAAAAAGGGCATTTTTGTTGGCCTCCAGATCAGACATGTTATGAGTGACAAATGGTTTTAAAATTTGTTAGTTGGCCTGGAAAGCCTTCCAAGAGGTTGCTGACTATTTTCTGGGCAATTACAGACCCCCAAACTACATTCAGCTGGTAGACACACTTACACTTACGTATTCAAGAAAATGAAGTGCAACATGTAACTCAAGCTTTATCTCCTCCACTCACACTTGGACTTCTTCCCCACAGATCTCGGTGCTGTTAGTGAGGAACACGATGAAAGTTTTCACCAGGACATTGCTATGATGGAGAAACAATAGCAGGACAACTGGAATCCATCAGTGTTTACGCACCAGACACTGAATTCAAAAGAAAAAAAAATTGTCTATTGAATTTAATTTCTTATGCAAAATGTAAACTTGACTAAATTCTTTCAAGTCAGTAAACATATATTTCTCAGAGTTCCTACGTGATTCAATAAAACCCAGTAGTTATCTGTCACAATCAGCAAAAACTTTGTATATAAAATCAGTGCAGCTGCTTAATTTGAGCTACACTGTAAAAGAAGCAGGATTAGTGATGTTGTGAACCGGAGCAGTGTTCAGACAGAAGCAGTGTTTTGGGCCAGATTGTTTGGGCTGTGTTATCAAAAAGGGGGTAGTCTTCAGGCTATGGTGCATCAATATATCTTTTGCCGGTAAAAGGCCCTGGTGACTCAGCAGGTGTTTCCATCTTGCTGTATCTCAGAGGCGCCATGTGTTCCATCCATTTCTCATCCTCAAAAGAGAAAGTTAATAAGCAATGAACCACCTTTGTGACTGCAGGGGCAGAAATCTCTTCCCTCATGATTAGTCTCCTCCTCTGACCTGTGGCCGATACGCCTCCTCTGACTGAAGCAGCCATTAGCTAACTCACTCAAGGTCAAGGGAAGTGTGATAGGTCCAGGCTGTGGCTGCTGGAGAGCATGTTGTCTTGGTTTACTTACAGAGTGAGTATGACTGGAATTATATTTACCAGCAAGCGTTCACTGGCAGCCACTGTAATAGCACATAAAAGTTTTATTTCCATTTTCCAAGACTAGCTGTGGCATTTTACAGCCTTTGCTGGGTGCGAAAAGACCATTCAGACATTACTGACAAAGAATTGGTATTGTAATGGGCTTAGGCGTCTGATAGCTGTAGGCGTCTTTGTTGTGGAGGAATTTCACACAAAAACATGTACAGACTACGTTCTAGGCCACATTTACTGGGGGGGGGCAAGGTGGGGGCAGTGGTTTTCCTGGGGGGCACGTATGAGGGAAAAATAGACAATAGCAAAACTGTTAGCTCAGTTTATATCAACAAAAATATTAATCAATGATACTGACAAACAAGTGTTCAAGTTTTCAATTAAATTTCAATGTGTGCACAATCAACCTTGAAACTAATTTTCTCTTTTTCCTTTGCTTTCTTTTTAGTACAAAGATTTCTGTTTGATTAAACTGTGCACATTTGAATAGCCAATGTATTCGCTTATTCACGAACAGCAAGACACATTCGTGATTAAGCGAATGTTAAATCTATTAAACTGTGCTTTTTTGCATTCCTCCTTGCAGGGTTGCAATAGTTTGCTCTCACAACCAATGTTCACACTTCGCTCTGCTGGTCCACAGCTACAGACAAAACGATGTGTGTAGTGATCTAAGGAATCCGTATTATTTGTTCAGGACAGGAGGCCTCAACTGTCAATTCTACCGAGGCACTGGCTGTTATTGGCCACAATCTAGAGCTGCCTATGAACATGTCCTATTGCTTCATTATCTAACAAATGCACTAAACGTCTGAGCCTTGGTTCCTCCCAAGGTTTCTTCCTACAGTTTAGGAAGTTTTCCCTCCCTCTGTTGCCCGTTGGCTCAGTAGGACGTCAGTTGTGAAAAAGCGCAATACAAATACATTTGACTTGGCTTAATTAATACATTGATTTCACAGAATTTAACTGGCTGCTGTTTCCCAAACCCACATTCACCAACAACCAACCAAGGTATTGATTCGAAAGATCACAGTTAACCACCATGCAAATGTAGTACAGGCCCTTATTCTGAATTTTCCTTGCAGTAGTCAGCATTGCCTCTGGCCAAGAGCGAACTGTTAATATTTCATTGGGATCGAATTGAGCCCATATGCCACTTTAGAATATCCCCCCAAACTGGAGGACTGGGGTGTAAGAGGAGAGACTCTCAGCTCTCAGAAACTGGGCTGTGCTCATAGCCCTATTGTATTCTTTTGGCCTTAATTAAAAAGAGAACAACAGCAGCCAGCAGGCTGACATTTCCCACATCCAGACTGATAGAGAGGGAAACCTCCTCAACGCAATAAACACAAAATCCAAACAGGGCTTTATGAGGCGAAGTGGAGCTCATTTCTCACGAAAAGGTCCTTGCCTTGTCCTGCTGGGCCTCACACTCACTAATTCTATTAATAAGACTCTGCTTGAGTCGGCGAGCTCGTAATTATCTGCAGTTTCGATAATAAAGCTGAAATACGGCCGTAAACATATTGTGTTGTTTTTGCCAAGTGGAGGGAAGGAGCCGTTGTTGGACTTTCTGAAAAAAGGCCTGGAAGCATCTGGGAGCTTTAATGTTTTTAATTACGACTTGCATTTGTTTTGCTTTGGTATCTGGAACATATAGGTGTCCTCTGGAGTCTCTGAGCGTAGAGGAGTCATTATTTTGTGACAATAGGTGGACGAGGCTTTGATGTAAATGAGCCTGCAGCAGCAGGAGAATGAGGATGAGAGACTGTGAGTCAACAGCCAGATCTTTCTCATTTCAGTAGGAAGACGACTGATCAGTCTTTCCCAGCGGCCACAACAGGCTTGGTGCTCTTAGAGGTAGTTGCTCATAGGACGTTGTTTCTTTTTTTGGTTCTTTCTCAGTGGTTCTTCCTCTCATGGCCTTAGTGAGTTTTATTTTGAGTCTTGGTTCTTGTCAGTGGTTCTTCCTCTTATGGCCTTAATGAGTTTTATCTTTTGAGTCTTGGTTCTTCTCATACTCTTAGAGTGTTTTATCTTTTCAGTCTTGGTTCTTCTCATGCTCTTAGGGTGTTTTATCTTTTAAGACTTGGTTCTTCTCATGCTCTTAGGCAGTTTTATCTTTTGAGTCTTAGTTGTTTTCATACTCTTACAAACTAACTGACTAACAAACTAAACACAGGTGAAAACATTGATAAGAAAGTGGGACTATGGGGAGAAAATAAAACAAACAAAAGCTCATTAAAAAAGCAGGGTCATGGATCACACAGGTAGACCTCAACCCTGGCTTCACTACTGAGATCTCAAAGACCACTCAACTGGACCATGTTCCAATAGGAACAATGGCTACAGTGGCCTTAGATCTTTGGGAAAGATCTCAGAAAATTTGGCTGGAGAATGTGGTGGAAGCTCATGAGTCATGGTTTATTCAGTTCTTCTTCTTCACATGCTCTCAGGGAGCTTTATCTTTTGAGTCTTGGTTCTTCTCAGTGGTTCTTCATAGCAGTCTTATGATAGCCTTATTTATTTTGAGTCTTAGATTCCATCACCAGCTCTTTTCTCATGGCTTTAGAATTTTCTTTTATCTCTTTGAGTCTTCCTCATGCTTCCACAGAGATGTTATTCCTTCTGTGTTGTTTATCTGAGTGGTTCTTCCTTGTACTTTCAGAGAGTTTTCCTTTTGAATCTCATGTCCACTCTGTGGTTCCTTCAGATGCTCCTGCAAGATTATTCCTTTTGAATATTGGTTCATCTCATTGGTTCTTTGCTAATGTTCCCAGAAAATTATTCCATTTGAGTCTTAGTTCCTCTGAGTGTTTTGCGGCTTTGGGGATTATTTCCTTTTGAGTTTTGATTCCTATCAATGTTTCTTCTCATGCTTTTAGTAGTTTTTGTCTTTGTTGTCAGTGCTTCTTCCTCATGTTTAGGGAGTTTTCCCATTTGAGTCTCAGCATCTGTCTATGTTTTGCTCCGTGGTGGTTCCTCACTGCCAAAAAGTCTTGAAGAGTATATTGCTGTTCCCTGGTTCTCAGCAACAAGTCCCCCGGCCTATGAAAGATCATGCAGCACCCAAGCATTTACCGATGGAAGGCGAAGACCTCTTTCCTGCTATGAAATTAAAGAACCGTTACGAACACAAGGGTTTATTTATGGACATGGGAGCGGGATTTAACAAGCGTGTGGAATTAGTGTGGACAGCGATGGCGGCCTTGCCGATCTTTGATGAAGACAAAACAATCCGCCGCATACTCTTCCAAGACTGGATCCACTCTGATCCTGCAGGATTTGAGCAGAGCCGCAGCCACAGCGAGTGCCGTGTCAGAATGACTTATTCATGCTCCTGTGAGTAATCCACCATTTCAATATTCTGTGTCAAAACAAGGGGAAGAAGAGAGTGTGTGCCTGGGTGTATGTGTGTGCGCATTCTTGGCGAGACGATGTAACGAACCAATTCAAAGAGTTCGGAGTAAACCTCAACTGGAGCCAAACGTGACAACCAGCACCCAAACAGAAGTTAAAAATGGACGCGATGGGGAGCTAAAGGAACTAAACATTGCATTAATCTGCAGAGCGGGTGGAGATGGATGGAGATGCCGATGCGCTCGCTCTTCTGCAGCTGCGACGCTTGTAATTCGTGCCTCTGCTAATTCATTGCGCTACAGATAGTAATTATTTATGCGGCACCATATGGTGGGTTTAATCATTAAAACAGTGTGTCATAAATGATTCGATCATTTGTGTCGCAGAGGAAAGAAAGCTCTTAAGATGAGTAATCAAAATATCGATATCTCACTTTGTGTACACAAGCCTGACGGCATCGGAATTGGGGGGAATGAGTCCCTGCCGTGTCTGGATTCCTATTTAACACCCCATTCCTATTCAACAAGCATCCTGGAGCTCTTCTGCTATGCATGAATTCAGCGAGCAAAACTTTCTCAAACCTGTTGTGGTCCCTATCTGTGTTTGCCTTTCGGTCTGAAGTGCATCTATCGAAGACACTAGTGGGAAGATTACAGCGCTCTCGCTTTCAGGCCCTGCCTTTCAGAACTGTGGCGCGAGCTCTGCGTAAAAGCAAAGCTCCATTTGACCACAAAAGACAGGCTCCTCAGAGACAGGAACGGCGTTTACCTTGAAGCCATTTAGTACATTGATTACTAAGACCCAAGGATTCTGCTTATAGTTAGAAAAATGAGTGCAGGAGTTTTCAAAGATGATGCATTTAAGCTATCCTCCAATGTGGTGGGTATAAAATTGCTGAGCAGGCCCACTTGACCCACTTGCAAGTAATCTTGCTTTTTCTAAAGAACAAAACACAAAACAACCATGAAAATTAGCGCTGTACATCACATGTCCTCAGAATTCGATGACTTTAGAAATCAATTATCCATCGGTTCGAAAATGTATCTTAAAAATGTAAAAATTTCTCGCAATTTGGTCGAAACTGGAGTCAGTATGAAAAATGATGTAATATCACAAAATCTGCTACATTTCTATGAACTCTTTCATGCAAACATTATAATCTCGACAGATTATTATTATAGGTCAAATACAGCAATATAGGTGATAGATAGATAGATAGATAGATAGATAGATAGATAGATAGATAGATAGATAGATAGATAGATAGATAGATAGATAGATAGAAATTACAAGTTTCATCACGTTTAAAGTCTACGTCGATTATTTTAGCCAACGGACGTATACCTTAACATTTGCAGTGATGCGATTCGTGGTCAGTATGAAATATGATGGATTTTCACACAATCTGCTACATTTCCGTGCAAATAAATTCTATGACAATTTGGACATTTGTGATTTGTGATTTAGTCCGCAAAAGAAATTTCTTTGTAAAAACAAAAGCTTTGCCAACTGTAACATGAAGTACAGTGCAATGAATTGTAGAATGAACACACATCGATTTTCATGTATCAGAATGATAAATTAGATCATGCACTGTGTTGGTCAATGCATTGATAAATATTCATTAATTGTTACACCCCTAGTAGTCATATACAACTTCTTAATAAAAATATCATACAGTAAAATTACGAAAAATCAATTTGTCAGATCGATTCATTGTTACACACCTACTGACAATGCAATGTCAGACAACAGAACATTGAACTCTACACACAAGATAAGACTAGATCCAACGGGAATAGGAAGACTAACAAACTAAACACAGATGAGAACATTGATGAGAAAGTGGCACTATGGGGAGAAAATAAAACAAACAAAAGCTCATTAAAAAAGCAGGGTCATGGATCACACAGGTAGACCTCAACCCTGGCTTCACTACTGGAATATGGAGCTTAGGTCTCAAAGACCATTCAACTGGACCATGTTCCAATAGGAACAATGACTACAGTGGCCTTAGATCTTTGGGAAAGGTCTCAGAAAACTGGGCTGGAGAATGTGGTGGAAGGTGAATGTTCTGTGTCTTCTATGTCCACGTTTGACTCATTGTTCAGTAGATCATTCCAAAAGAAGAGGGTCTTCAGGGAATTCTTTGGATAGTGTTCCTGTTGAGGAGACATGGCTTCAGATGGTAGAATCATGAGTACTGACCCTATCGGAGGTGAGTGAGGCCAGCAGTTTCTTAGATGCTCATCTGGGTTCTTTGATCGTCACACTACTCTTAGAGGAATTCGGTTACTTTTCTACACGAGGTCAGATGGAGTTGCATAACGTTTTGCTATACATTAAATATCACAAACCTATGCCAATTAATGCAAGTTGTACACTCCGACCAGCCATAACATTAACACCACTGACAGCAAAGTGAATAACATCGAGTTATTTCATTACAATGGCACCTGTCAGTGGGGTGGGATGTATTTAACACTCAAGTGAACAGTCAGTTCTTGAAGTCTGTGTGCTGGAAGCAGTAGCATAAGGATCTGAGGGCCTTATTGTGATGGCTAGAGCATCGGCAGGTTTTATGGAGTGTTCCAGGTGTGCAGTAATTAGCTCTTACCAAAAGTGATCTAAAGAAGGACAACTGGTGAAATGGTAAGAGCATCATGGATGTTTGTGGGGAGTGAAGTCCAGCCTGATCCCAAACAGAAGACCCTGTTGTATTACGTTAATGCTGGCTCTGATAGAAAGTGGTCAGAAGGATGCTATTTTGGCTGGATGAGAGGGACCTACTTTTTCTGTAACATCACTTTATTGTAATGGACTTACATTCTCAGTAAATAAATTTCAAACCTATGAAGGATGTTCATGTTTGGCCTTGTTTTTTGGTCCAGCAAGTAATGACCGCAGTGGATAAACAGAACTTAGCTCACACTCCTGGGTGATTAGGGCAGCACAAACACACACACACACGCACACACACACCCACACACACACACCTTATGGTCTAATCAAGCAGGATGCTGCTTATCGCTGCCCCCTGTTGGGCATATTGACCCTAGTATTTTCATTACCCTTTCAACATGAAGAATATATTTTTGCTATGAATTAATTATCCTGTCAATTCTACCGATAACTACAGATGCCATCACTCCTGCATAATTAAATGGTTTACAAAGTGGCTCAAAGTCGGTTTGGTCTGAAGTGTTCACAGTGATGGTGAATGTAATAATAATTTTACCATTTCAATGTTGCTAATTTTATACTGAAGAATTTACATGTAGACGGATGATTGACAGCACTGTACTGCAGTTCCCCCACCCTCCAGTCTTTCAAATGGAAATTAAAAACTCATCTTTTTCCAGCCAACAATGAACATTTGTTTTTTTATTTGTGTTAAATTGAGTTTTTTCCAGCTTGTATTATACACTAGGATGTAATGTAATGTAGAAAAGGGCTGAAAACGTTTAGCTTCACGCTGCTTTTCAAACTGTTCATCGCTGCAGTAAACAGTACATTTAAATTTAACTAATCATTTGGTTATGTCGTCTTTTGTACTAAATTATACTTTTAGTGAATGTGTTCATGTTTTTAGATAGGATGCCCCATTTAAGCCACACCCAGTGCCGCAGCCTATCATTGGGGAAATATGCCATTTTTATTATAATTATTATCATTAATCATTACTAATGTTTGGTATGTTCCCGTTTCTCTTGTTTGTCAATGCTGTATACTGTTCTCTTTTCCCCTTTTTTGTTTTTTTCTTTCTCTTTTCTCTTTTGTTGTTTGTTTGCCTCCGTTTGGTCTGTTTGTCTCTGTTTGATCTGTTAGTCTCTGTTTGTCTCTGTTTGGTCTGTTTGTTTCTGTTTGTCTCTGTTTGGTCTGTTTGTCTCTGTTTGGTCTGTTAGTCTCTGTTTGGTCTGTTAGTCTCTGTTTGTCTTTGTTTGGTCTGTTTGTCTCTGTTTGTCTCTGTTTGGTCTGTTTGTCTCTGTTTGTCTTTGTTTGGTCTGTTTGTCTCTGTTTGTCTCTGTTTGTCTTTGTTTGGTCTGTTTGTCTCTGTTTGTCTCAGTTTGGTCTGTTTTGTCTCTGTTTGGTCTGTTAGTCTCTGTTTGTCTTTGTTTGGTCTGTTTGTCTCTGTTTGTCTCTGTTTGGTCTGTTTGTCTCTGTTTGTCTTTGTTTGGTCTGTTTGTCTCTGTTTGTCTCTGTTTGTCTTTGTTTGGTCTGTTTGTCTCTGTTTGTCTCAGTTTGGTCTGTTTTGTCTCTGTTTGGTCTGTTAGTCTCTGTTTGTCTCTGTTTGGTCTGTTTGTCTCAGTTTGGTCTGTATGTCTCTGTTTGTCTCTGTTTGGTCTGTTTGTCTCTGTTTGGTCTGTTAGTCTCTGTTTGTCTTTGTTTGGTCTGTTTGTCTCTGTTTGTCTCAGTTTCCTCTGTTTGTCTCTGTTTGGTCTGTTTGTCTCTGTATGTCTCTGTTTGTCTCTGTTTGTCTTTGTTTGGTCTGTTTGTCTTTGTTTGGTCTGTTTGTCTCTGTTTGTCTCTGTTTGTCTCTGTTTGTCCTGTTTGTCTCTGTTTGGTTTGTTTGTTTCTGTTTGTCTCTGTTTGGTCTATTTGTCTCTGTTTGGTCTGTTTGTCTCTGTTTGGTCTGTTTGTCTCTGTTTGGTTTGTTTGTCTCTGTTTGTCTCTGTTTGTCTCTGTTTGGTCTGTTTGTCTCTGTATGTCTCTGTTTGGTTTGTTTGTCTCTGTTTGGTCTATTTGTCTCTGTTTGGTCTGTTTGTCTTTGTTTGTCTCTGTCTCTGTTTGGTCTGTTTGTCTTTGTTTGGTCTGTTTGTCTCTGTTTGGTCTGTTTGTCTTTGTTTGGTCTGTTTGGTCTGTTTGTCTCTGTTTGGTCTATTTGTCTCTGTTTGGTCTGTTTGTCTCTGTTTGGTCTATTTGTCTCTGTTTGGTCTGTTTGTCTCTGTTTGGTCTGTTTGTCTCTGTATGTCTCTGTTTGGTCTGTTTGTCTCTGTTTGGTCTGTTTGGTCTGTTTTTCTCTGTTTGGTCTGTTTGTCTCTGTTTGGTCTGTTTGTCTCTGTTTGTCTCTGTTTGTCTATGTTTGGTCTGTTTGGTCTGTTTGTCTCTGTTTGGTCTGTTTGTCTTTGTTTGTCTCTGTTTGGTCTGTTTGTCTCTGTTTGGTCTGTTTGTCTCTGTTTGTCTCTGTTTGGTCTGTTTGTCTC
>JBBIGC010000125.1:13449001-13462454 GCA_037576955.1 Lepidarchus adonis | reverse complement strand
CAAAACAGGATTTTCCCCTAATTTTAGCTTGTGCGGCTAATATTCAGGTGCGCCTTGTAGTCCGGAAAATACGGTAAAGAGAAAATTACAACCTCAGGAGTAAAGGTTATCAAACTGAGATGTTAAATAAATAGTCACTGTTGCTGCTATCCAGTATGTTTCAGCGCACAAATATTTAGTGCGTATAGCTCAATGAAGGAGCAAAGTTAAAAGAGGATATTTCTATCAAAAAAATAATCGCACCCTTGGGATTTTTATAGCAGCAGTTACATTAGTCAGCAAAGCCACAGAAGAACCACAAGATGTGTTTCGATTGGCTGTGCTGTATTGCTTCTTGTTGGAAAAACACTCCAAGCTGAAACACTTCTAACTTTATTGTGAATAAGTAGAACTAAACAGCTGTTGGCCGTGTAGGGGGACATATACAGCCAACAGCCATTCAGCTACACCCTACATCGTCATGATAGACAGTTCTCGCAGCTTAATCTCCTAATATGTACCAAATGGGTTGGAGAGTAATTGGTGTATTTGGAAACTTTGACAGTGTTAATGTACTATAACTAAACTATCTTTCACTAAAAAAGGGAGGGAAAGATGATTTTCCATGATATGAGTTGATTTTTGGTGTTAGTTGAGGTGGCCTGTCCATAACCTACCTTTTTATTGCCAAAGATCTGGTGAAAGTTGATGTTTGACAATCTTGCAGAAATGTTTGACAGCCTTTATGAAATGAAGTCCCGAAACTCTTATTGCTAGTTCCCCTAAATAAACAGATCGGCCCAGTCTTTGATTCTGGGGGATTTTTGTGGTGCCATTCATTCTTCATCTTTGTTTTCCCATCTTTGATGCTAGCAGATAGTCCTGAAGAACTTTGTGTGGTTGAATATCAAGTGCTTGTAAATGCACCATGGAAATTGTTTTTTTACAGAGGGTAGAATGACACAATTTTCATATTTCTGCACAAAAATTAGCAAGCTTTGCCAATGTTGCCTTTTTTCTTTCCTCTATATTTAATTCTTGTTTTTATTTCTCTCTGCAAATATTCCCATGCAGATATGTGACCATAGTCATTCTTTATGTGTCGATTGCCTTTTAATATTTAGCATCAAACCACAAAAGGAGGATCATTTGCATGCTTGATTTATGATTAAATTCCAAAACAACGTAACAGTAAACTTGGATGACAATTCATGTAAAAAAAGAGGGAGACCAATATATTACACTATGTTGTGCATTATATAATTATATAACTTAATAATAATAGTAATAATAATAATAATAATAATAATAATAATAATAATAATATTTATTTTTTATTATATATTTTTATTATTATTATTATTATTATTATTATTATTATTATTATTATTATATTATTATATTATTATATTATTATTATTATATAACTTACATTATGTTGAGCATAAAAAGTTTGCATTCAGTGTCATTAATGCCACACTAATGTACATTTGATAGTTTTGAAAGGAGATGGTTAACTCCATATTCAAGATGGATTATAAATAGGGCTTCTAATTTATTCTTTATGTGTTCTTTTCTAATCTGTGGTGAAAATTGATCCTCAAAGTCTTAGCTTCTCAAAAAACCCGGATCTTGACTGCAAATTACTATCTGCTGCTACTTAACAATAGACAGCAACTCTCTCCTGTGCCAGAAATGATACACATGTGGTTTAATTTATGGCTGCACTGGATTGTACTGAATCTTGAATAACTTAAGAGAAATGTCATTTGACAACCCTTGGTTCACTTTCAATTGAATTGGAATGTAGATGCTCAGCTGGGAGGGTCCATCAATAAGATCAGAAACATCATTGCTTCATCGCAGCTTTAATGCCAATAGTTAAAATAACGCTTCTTTTGTTTTAAAGCTGACAAGGCCTTCAGGGATAGAAAGCAGCATTTCCCCTGTGTTAAAAAAAAAACATTACATGTTCCATCACATTTTCTTGTAAGGAATTCTCTGGAAGTTATATTCTCAACTCAGAGTCATGGGGATTAAGAGTAAAGCCTTTATAATTAAGGATTCCTTCGTCCTTACATTGAGATTGTTCTAAAATGCTAAAATGTTTGAAACAATTTTGGGCCAAACATGGTATGAAAAGTGATGCAAAACGCAAAACAGATTTTATTTCTCTAATACAAATTGTACAAATTATATGTGATAATTCTTAAATGTGTAACGCCCTCTCCCAGCAAAAAGAAAATTAATAAATCATCCTTAATGCATTTTGGAACAGAACCCTTCAATTATAACATGACATTGTATTGGCTCTGTTCATTTTGTGTCATGTTAGTTGACAAAAGAAAGGCACAGCCCAAGATACAGTAACCCAGCTGCAAACACTGCACATCCACAGCTGGAATGTGTGTCTGCTTGACATAAAACACTCCTCCATCATTATATATAGTGATTATCATCAAACAACTTCTGTACTGTGCTCATTCACTCCTAAAGAGAAAAATATCTAAGTGGAAGCATGTGGGCATTTATCAGCAGGTATCAGATTAAAGAACAGAATCAGGAACTAGGTGCACTGATTGTAGGGAGATTCAGATAGAGATAAGGAACAGTTATTTTGATAGAGATGTGAATCAATGCAAAGTATTCACTCTTTTGATGGTGTGAGCTCTAGAGCTACAGGACAAGGACAAGCACGAAAGACAAGAAAGAGAGGGTAAAAGTAAGAGACAGTAGTAGTAGTAGAAGTTTAGAGTAGTAGAGCTTTAACAACACTTTGGTTTACAGTGTGACATGGCTAAGACATTCAGCTACATTTTCAACACATTTTTATATCCACTTTTTAAAAGAATGCCTTCAAATGTCAGCCTACCTCTGAACTCCAGATATTAAATGCAGAAAAAGCATTATATTATATTACATATTATTACTTGACTACTTATCTGCCCTTCCCAAACATTGTTAATAATGAGCTTTTATTTCCATAGTTATAGTATGTAGAGCAGGGGTGTCCAATACGTCAATCAAGATCTACCTGTCAATCCTTTCTAAATAAACTCTAGCACGTATGTGAGACTGCACAATGTAAAAATGAATTAATAGATGGCATGTCGTTAAAAAAAAAGGTGCTAGACGGTCACCCATACCCACTGTGGCGTTTGGCAGTTGATTGACATATAGTGCCAGTCTATATATACACAGTGGGGCAAAAAGTATTTGGCAGCCACTGATTTTGCAAGCTGTCCCACTTAAAAAGAATCCAGGAAATCACATTGTATGATTTTAAAAGAAGTTATTTATATAATGTTGCAGAAAAATAAGTATTTAGTACCTAAAAACAAGCAAGAAAAAAGGAGCAACATTACATTAAAATACACACACATTGCCAACCATTAAGTATGATTGGGTTGCAGCCAGTGGCACAAGAAACATTGCATGTGTGGAAGGAAGAATGGATTCCACTAAACACCAGGAAATTCTGGAAGCAAACATCACACCATCTGTAAAAAAAAACCCTGAAGCTAAAAAGAGGATGAGCTTCTACAACAAGACAGTGAACCTAAACCTCGAAATCCATCATGGACGACCTAAAGAGATGCAAGATGAAGGTTTTGGAATGGCCATCACAGTTCCCTGATTTAGACATCATTGAAAGTTTGTAGATAGAACCTAAAGGAGTTGTGCATGCAAGACGACCAAATAATATTACAGAACTAGAACCTTTTGCAGAAATAATGGGAGAAAATCCCAAATACAAGAACTGAAAGACTTTTAGTTCTGAAAAGCGTTTGTAAGCTGTGAAATCTGCCAGAGGAGGTGTTACTAAGTACTGATTATGTAGGGTGCCCAAACATTTGTACAGTGCCATAGTAATGTTTTTATTTTTTATTTTCGTTCAATTTATGGCATAAAAAGTAACTATGCATCAATGTTTGCTGAAAATGTTGTGTATTTTTTTCCATGTCCTAACATCTTTCCAATTACAAATCACCTAAATCTATTATTTATCAAGGGGTGCCCAAACTTATGCAAACCTGACCTGTGCAAACTGGTGAAGACCTACAGGAAATGTTTGACCAAACAAAGTTACATTACAAAGTATTGAAGTTAACTTTTGTTATTGACCAAATACTTGTACCATTTGTACCATTATACAAATAATATACAAATAATAGTTCTTTAAAAATCATATATACAGAATAAGAAGCATCTTAAGAACTAAACTTTTCTCAAAGGTAACATCAAAAAGTTTTTTTTAAAAGTAATTTTTCTCTTCCAAGAAGTTTCAAGAAGAATAATCTTAAAGGTATTTTTTCTTTCTTTCTTTAAACAGTCCATGTCTGATTAATAACCATTTATATTTGCTTTAATTTAGTTTTTCCATTTTGCTTTCCTTAAGATTAAACTGAATAACCAGTTATCCATGGATGTGACCTAAAACATCTTTTGGTTTTCACACATGTCCTAAACTTATATAAACTTATTTATACCCCAATTAAACACAAATAATAGAGTTTACCATTTATTTATTTATTAAGGAAATGAAGCAGAATTACTGTATTATCTGTGAGAAGTAAACACAAGCGAACCTTTGCTTTCAGATTTCAGTGTGGCCTCATGTGGACTGTTAAATGTCTTTTTTTCTTGGTCAAGCACTCCTGGAAAGTAATGGATGTCATGAATGTGTGCCAGTTGTCCACTGGGATTGGTGGAGCCCAAATCCTTTACAGAAGGTTTTGTAACATTTTCCAAACTGATGTGCATCAACAAACTCCTATTCTAGAAGTTACTTTTGAAATAAAGTAAATAAAGTAATATTAGTCAAAATAAAGTATAAAAAGTAAAGTATAATATTTTAAGTTAATGGGAAGGAGTGTTATATGTGCCGAAATATAGAAAATTCTACAGGGCTCACAAACTTTCAAGCATCACTGCATCTTACATTGTTTGTTATCCGTCAAGATGTAACACAGTTCTCAGAAAAACTTTTGTGAACCTGTCTCGGATCTACATGGATTTCAAGTTGACTGAACAGACTGCTACATGATTGACTGTGATGATTCCCATCACTTCCCATCAGATTCCACCCTTAAGTTCCTCATCAGAATGTTCTTTTTTCCCCTTTACACACACTGCTACCTTCAGCTTTTTAAGAGCCTAGCTTCCTACATTTGATTAATTAGAAAGCAGTTCTAATTAATATCAATTTTGTTTGTTACCCTCTTGGTTAAATTTGGGAGTATTTGTTGTATCAAACACTGCTTGTATGTGTTCAAGCTGGTGATTTTGCTGACACAGCACAAGCTTTGGTTGTCCCCATCCCCAGTCAAGCCCCCACCCCAACACAGCCTTGTTGCTTGGACAGCCAACTGTTTGGCTGGAAATACGGATAGATGGATGACTGGGTAGGAAGTGTTATCAGCCCGATCTTTGTCTGTCTGTTGGCTTGGCTGGCGTAGGTGTGACTGGAATGCTGCAGGGACAAACGGATAAACAGATGGATGACTGGATGGAAAGATGGACAGACGGATGGATGAGTTGGTCATGTTATCAAGCCTATCTGTGTGTGTTGGCTTGGCGAGTGGAGGCAAGGAAACAGGACGTTAGCAGATCAGATGAAACTTGCTGAGCTTTAGACAATCAGATGAATGTTCTCCATTGATTGGACATTGAGAGAGAGAACCTGCTTACATGGCTATTGTAATGGCTATCTGTTCATTCTTATCACATTTACTTTGAATATTTAAGGTCCTCTATTTCCATGTACAACAAAAGACCATATATAACACTCTAGTGTAATTTATGGGCGTTCAGGTCTGACTGTTCATATATTGATAATAGTTTCAAACTTACCTCAATTGTAATTCTAAATTTGGTTCTGTGATTGAGCATGAAAGAATGGAAAAGCCATGTCAGAAAGGCACTGTACGTATTTTTCTTAAAGCTTCTCCTCTGTACACGACAATATCCAGCAATTAATTAATTAATGTGCCGCAGACTTGTCGATGTAGGACATTATTTATACCAATTTTGCATCATCTACTGTAAGCAATGAAGAAACTTTCCTTTGTAGCTGACGCTGAGTTTCTTTAGACAACAGGGTCCATTTTTTGCTCATAAATATGGAATAATCTGATCCAAGAGCAGTCCTCCATACTCTGTAATACCGTTTGTGGATAGTAGATGTGTGACTGTGGATTGGTGGAGCCCAAATCCTTTACATATGGTTTTGTAACCTATTCCAACCTGATGTGCATCAACAAACTCCTATTCTAGCAGTTCACTTGGAAATTATTTGGCCCCTCGTTGATTTTGTAAGTTTGCCCATTGACAAAGAAATGAACAGTCTATAATAATAATGGTAGGTTTATTTTAACAGTGAGAGATCAAAAAGATCAACTAGTAACCTGTATAAAAAACACCTGTCCACAGACTCAATCAATCAAACAGACACAGACCTCTCCACCATGGACAAGACCAAAGAGCTGTCTAAGGATTGTAGCCCTGCACAAGGCTGGAATGGGCTACAAAACCATGAGCAAGAAGCTGGATGAGAAGAAGACAACTGTTGGTGCAATTGTTCAAAAATGGAAAAAACACATCAATGACCATCAATCGGCCTAAGTCTGGGACTCAAGATCTCAACTTGTGGGGAGAAGATGATCATGGGAAAGGTGAGAGATCAGCTTAGAACTACATGGGAGGAGCTTGTTAATGATCTCAAGGCAGCTGGGACCACTGTCACCAAGAAAACCATTGGTAACACACTACGTCATAATGGATTAAAATCCTGCAGTGCCTGCAAGGTACTCCTGCTCAAGAAGGCACATGTGAAGTTTGCCAATGAACACGTGAATGATTCAGAAAGTGCTTGGGAAAAGGTTCTGTGGTCAAATGAGACCAAAATTAAGCTCTTTGTCTTCACCTCAGCTCGCCATGTTTGGAGAAAGGAAAATGCTGATATTGACCCCAAAAACACTCTGTCAAGCATGGAGATGGAAATATGCTTTGGGGGTGTGTTTCTGCTAAGGGCACAGGACAACTTCACCGCATCAACGGGAGGATGAACAGGGCCACGTACCATAAAATGATCTTCTTCCCTCTACCAGAACACTGAAAATGGGTGGTGGATTAGTCTTCCAGCATGACAATGACCCAAAGCATTCAGCCAAGGCAACAAAGGGGTGGCTCAAGAAGAAGCGCATTCCATTTTAGTCAGTATCCGGACCATAATCCCATAGAAAACCTGTGGCGCTTCAAAACCTTAATGATTTAGAGCTGATCTGCAAAGAGGAGTGGACCAATATTCCTCCTGCTATGTGTGGAAACCTGGTCAATAACTACAAGAAACGTCTGCCCTCTCTACTCGCCAACAAGCGATTGCCACCAAGTACTAGGCCTTGTTTTGCTAGGGGATCAAATACTTATTTCACTCAATTAAATGCATATCAATTTATATAATTTTATATATTATATACATTATATATACATTATATTTTTATAATGTGATTTTCTGGATTTTCTCTTTGGTATTCCATCTCTCACTTGTAAAATAAACCTACCATTAACATAATAGACTGTTTTTTCTTTGTCATTGGGCAAACTTACAAAATCATTGAGGGGTCAAATAATCATTTCCTGTATATGCTGAAATATAAAACAATTCTACAAGGCTTTCAAGCATCTTACACTTGCTATAACTTTAGCCTGGATGTCTTGGATCTAGTCTCAGTAAGATTTTTGGTGACAAGTATTTATAAGTTGAATTGAGTACAGCTGAACAGACTGCTATATCATTGACAGTAATGATTCCCATCACTTCCCATCAGATTCCACCTTTAACTAACAAACAGTTCTGTCATTCTGTGTGTCTTGATGAAATACATAAATAAATTGGATACTATTTGTTAGCAGCATTAGCCATGTAACTAAACTAAAGAAGCAACATCAACAATCCAAAACTGCACTGACACCCCAGGCAACAGAATTACCATGCTGCTTGCCTAACTGTCAGAACAGGACAAAAAAAAAAAAAAAGAATTGATGGCAAGATGAATGCAGTAGATTATCAAAAATACTGGAGAAGAATTTGCACTCATCAGCCCGGAAGCTGTGCATGGTAAGTATTTGGACATTCAATATGACAATGATCCAAAACACATGACCAAGTCGACCTATCATTGGCTACAGCAAAATAAAGTGAAAGTCTCCTGACCTTAATATCATTGAGCCAATCTGGGGAGACAGCCCAAGAATTTACAGGAACTGGAGGCTTTTTGCAACAAGAATGAGCAGCTTCACCATCTGAGAAGATAAAGAGCCTAATCCACAACTACCACAAAAGACTTCAAGCTGATTTTACATTTTTCAGAAATGTAAATTATAACACAAAAACTTTTCTTTCGCTCATGTAAACATATGAGCACAACTGTAAAGTAAGGCTGAAAGTCTAGCAAATATCTCTGCTTCACTAGCACTTTGCTTGTGAATAAGGACCTGACAGACCTGCTGGTGTTATAGCCCTTCTTGAATGTAGTTTTTACAGGAATCCAAAACGGACTCTCTGCATGTGTCTCTGCCACTGTATCTGATGGTCTGACCATTTTTTTCTGATAGAGATCACATGTCTAGTGTCTCACACAGCCCCCCAAAAAAGCCATTATCCAGTAAAAAAAAAAAAACAATCCAAACATACAACATTTTCAAACATCTTTTTGCTGAACAACTACATCTGAGGGAAGTGAAAAGTTTAGTGTAGTTGTATTTACAGTATATCTGTATTAATTGATTGATTGATTGGCTGATTGATTGATTAATTGATCAATTGGTTCATTCATTCATTAAGGAATTTATTCATTAATTCTTAAGCATTTTTTTTTACATTGTTCACATTTGTATACACTGATATTTACGTATCAGAATCAAATCTGAGATCTGGTTTGACTAATTAGATAATGATTTGAATAAAAAGTGACATAGTGGAGAAAACACTGAAAAGTACTAGTGGTTTACCAAGGCCTAAGGCTAGTTTTCAAGCTAAGCCAATTCTTTTTTCCACTCTCCTACCCTCTTCCTGGTATGGATAAACACACACACACACACACACTCACACACACTTAAATAGGCAAGCACACACACACATATGCACACACACACTCACACCCATGCACGCAGCACAGCACACTTAACAAAGCGCTTGCTGTAAAGTATGCCACTCTGGTAAAACCATATTATTTTATTGACCAGGAACATGGCTGTGCTAATTCCTCTAGCTGCAAACCTCATGGACCACAACTTTGTCTATAATTTGCTGGGCACACATGTTCATAGCAACGCTACATAAAGCGGAACGGAAAACAGTAGTGCGCAACGCATTAATCAGTTTCTCTAGCATTGATATACAAAGCAGGACTTAGTTTTGCCTCAGCTGGAGCCAGAGACAGAGACAGAGCAATGTAAACTACACTACATGCACAGCTTCAATTTACAAGAATTGGTTTAAAAAAAACAACATTAACAATGGCGACTGTGCCTATATGAGGGTTTGCATGGCTCCGTTGTGAACAGTGACATTTCTTTTGTATAAGGAGGCTTCAAACTTTGTGTCAATCTTGCTGTGAGAAATGTACAACTCCAATCCTGCAGCGCTCTACAGCCACCAGTGGGTGCCACTTTTTTCTCTAGTATTTTTAAGCATCAGTAGAAACTCTGCTGTTACAGATGCATAGAGCAGTGAATAAATATTCAACAGACCTCAGGCCTAGTCATGGCATAGTCACTCATAGCCCCTCCACCACTCTGGCCTTCATGTAGGTGTTTACTGCATGAATCGCTCAAGCCTTGAGGTGCAACTGAGCAATTTTCCTCAAGTTCTGACTAATTTGTATCACCGCAAAGTGGCACACTGCCGTTTTAGACACGAGTCAGAGTGAATATTTCTTGCTGCAGCTTGTTTGGGCCAATTTTAGACAGACTGAACTCAGGAGGCAATGAGGTGAAATAACGAGAAAGGTCCAAATGCATCTCCTATTTTTAAGACGACTATAACAAGAAATTATAAACAATTATGTTAATCTAGAATTCAATTTAATTAAAAAATGCACTGTTCACTCACCAGCTTCATAGCTGCTGAAACCAAGAGCAGCATTGGGACATTGTTCTTGTCTACAGAGTAGTTATGATTTGTGAGTCACAGCAATTCTAGTAAAGGCTGAAGAAACATGAATGAACTGGACACTGGTCCCAAAATTCAGTAGGAAAGAGCGAGTGTGTACTTTAGTACTTACTGTTCTCTCTTTGGTTGTAAATCTGCTCTGCTGTGTCATACAAGATCCGTTTAGTGGTTCGCTCTCCCCCGCCAAAGTGGTCAGCTTGTCATGAAGACCACAGTCGCACGCCCACCTTTTCCATGGATGGAGTGGTGAAGAGAGTCTATCTATAGGTCACAGAGGGGGAGAACGAGAGCAGGAGAGAGAAAGAGAGAAAAACAGCAAAAAGAGCAGGGATCAGTGCTCTTTCTTACTGAAGCATCTCCTTCGTTTCCATCACAGACACTTGTCACTATACTCTACCAGTCACGTGGTTTAATAACGCTCTGATCTCTCTCTGGACTGCTCCAAGTTAATTGAGGTTTTTCTGGTCAGTCCAGTTTTCCACTGGCAGGGCACAAGGCTATCCCAGGGTGGTTCCTCCTGGAACGGGGCTTTGAGGCTGGAATATTCAGGTTCTTTTTTTCACTTCAGCATTTCAGGAACCATACAGGGAGTGGGAATGGGAGTAAGAAAGCCCTATTCAGAAGCATACGTCTCTTTTAAGTGCTATGATAATATGGATTTAAACGCATTCATCCCTCAGACTGCAAGGCAGGGCTCAGAGGGAATGGTGTTGGTCAATTTTGAGGTTCATTTACAGTTTCCTGCAGCTCAGAACGATTTTAAATGCTGAAGCAGCTGCATGAGCAGGAGAAAAAATTTCTGTCATTGTAAAAAAAATACATTTATTATTATTTAAATTCTTGTAAGAAAACAGCAACGTTATATAAAAGGTAAAACTGTAAAACTCTTCTGAAAATCTGCTAAGTGCTAGCGTTAGCTTTTCTAAAGTCCTGTTGGTCTGTTGGGCATGTTCACAAGATGAAAAAAGGCAGTTTGCATTGAAGAAATATTGAGCCAAAAAACATCCAATTTACTCAGTTTGGTCACTTACACCAAACCTACATCAGAGTCCAAATTTAGCTTTTTAATTTAGCCCTGAAGCTATATGGATAGGTAGAATAGAATACTTTTTATTGGCCCTATACACATGTACAATGAAATTAAAGCAGCTCCCCCAGTGCAGACATGTATGTAGAACACACACACACACACACACACAAATAAATAGGGGGAAAAGTTGCTAAAAAGTCCTGTGGTGATATATATATACATATGGAAAGAATAAATTACAAAAATAATGTATTTATTTTCAACATTGCGAACAAACACTAGAAGTCAGTATGACTTTAATCAATTCTGTCCTTAGAAAAACGTTAGTTATTTTATTTGACATCAGACTTTAGACAACTACACAAAAAATGTGTTTACATACTGAGGATCTGTCACCTTAATAAAAAGGTGTATGAGCTATCAGTTTGTTAGCAACATTAGCTTTGCAAGTAAAATAGGACAACATTGCCTTGGCAGATCAGCTAAATCGATGGTGGGTGAAAAATAGATTTTATTTGCTAAATAATTTATAAGTTAAAAGATTTAATAAACTATAAGGGTTTTGCAATGCTAGCTGTAGCTGCATAAATACTGCTGTAGTTTGCTCTTATTACTAGTCTCTAGTTCCAGACCCAACAGAGAGTGACAACTCACTGACACCCCATCATTTTCACTGTGTGTTTCAGTGCATGTATGTGTTTTTACTATTAAGCTATTGTTGCAGTGTATGTGTGTGGGTGTGTGTGGGTTGGTGAGGACCTTGTTCGTTCCTGGCCTTAGTGAAGGTGATTATTTGTCATTGTGAACACACCACAGCTATGAAGCTGCTCAAGGATACCTCAGTGGTGCCCAGGCTGGGACTTGAACCTGTACCCTAACCACTAGGCCACCACTGCCCATTGTATTTGTTTCATTGTATTCCATGCTTATTTTAAAATCCTCTGTAGAGCAGGTGTGTCTCAAATGCACACCTATGTACCTGCTGGGCAAGACATCCATGCTGTACTTGACAGACCTTCTGTATTTAATCACAGCTGAAACATCCAAACAACATTAGTAACATGTTCTGTACCCACAAAGAAAACCATCTGCAGGCCTACAGACTGCAAGGTGCTGGCAAGGTGCATTGCTGGAGGAATTCAGCACATTGGACAGCACCTACACTACTTTCTCACACTAGCAGGATGCCATTGCGTGGTGCTTGAACAGGCCAATGGCTCACTCTCTACAGTCGTTCCATTTAAACCCAAATTCTAAATCATACAGCCAGTTCTGCTCTCAGAAAACACACTTATTACATTTACATTTACATTCCAAATACAGGAACGACTTCCAGGTACAGGAACAATCAGCATAAATTCAGACATGACAACACTGATGTGTGAGTTACAGGGAGTTCAACTTAATCTTCTTAGTCATAGAAACAGTGCAGATGATAAGTGCTACAGCATTACTACACTATCATTTAGAGTTTATGAGTAATTCTAAACAGACGGTCGGTGCTACAGCATAATTAACATGTGTTATACGAGTTCAGTACATTCATTATTGTCATTAAATCTTTCAGCATCGGTGTTAAGTTGATGTTAAGTTCTTTAAGTGCTTCTTCGTCTATGATAAGGCAAAACACAAGTAGCATATCTAATTACATTGTTGTAAGTTTATATGAATTGCAAGTAGTATGAGCACAAGTGTGAAGCTGTGGGACCTGTAGAATGATGCTCTGTGTTTGATGTATTTAAATAAAAAGTCAGGGTTAAAGTGAACTTTGTTGAGGTAGTTGTGGAATAGTTGAGTTTTGAGGTGTTTCTTGAAGGAGGAGAGAGTCTCTGCAGTTCTGATTAGTAGATTATTAGAAGTGAAAGGGCAGGTGCTAAGTCAATTGGCCTTGTGATTTTTTATTAAATGCAGAAATACTAAATGACAGCTGAAAATCTGAATGTTAAAAAATGTTCATAGCCTTTAAGGTGTATGGCATACACAAGTGACATGCACTTTAGGAGTTTGTGATGTGTAATTGAAAAATGCAAATAATAATAATTAAAAAAAGGTTTTAATGTCTTTGCAGTCATTGCTTTTCTGCTAGTGCATTCTAACACAATTCTAACGCCATTTACAAAGTACCGTAATTTCCGGACTATAAGCCGCTACTTTTTGCACAATTTTTGAACCCTAAGTTTTATAATCTGTTTTGGCTTTTCTGTGGAGTTTTCATGATTTTTGTGATATCGTAAGAGGATTTGTTTCTGTACATCCTATTTCTGGATGTA
>JBBIGC010000125.1:13415128-13429676 GCA_037576955.1 Lepidarchus adonis | reverse complement strand
CACACACACACACACACACACACACACACACACACACACACACACACACACACACGCACACACGCACACACACACACACGCACACACACACACACGCACACACGCACACACGCACACTCCCAGGGTGGTAGAAAGGAAGAAATGGTTCACTGTGTTCAGAAAGGTTTTTAAGGTTTTAATCCAATTTTGCTTTATTGCAGAGCATTTAGAAGTCACTTAATAATTCTTGCAAATTTCTTTTACAATGTCTCTCTTCTTCTCTGGTGGGGTATTTGAGCAAACAAACTCAAGAAGATAACTGCACCCATCCATTATGGCTTGTTGGAACAGAGTTCCAGTACTGGGAAATAATAGATTTATGACAGAATGTCCCCTAGTGAGAATGTTTAATAACTGCGCTTTAATAACTATCCGTTCTAGTGAATAACAGTAAACCGTAAATAATGTTAGATCAGCCGATATGGCAGTGAATATAAGTACATGGCAGAGGAGAGATGAGACATTAGGACAGTAAAGAATAGCTCTCCACTTGGCCAGTATATCTATTTATGTTGGCCGGGCTTGGCCAGCGGTGCTCGCAAAACTCAAGTGGGGTTAATGTGTGTGCGGTGCCGCCCTCCAACCTCACACCGCGACTAGCATCAGCAGTCTGAGAGGGTGGGGTCGCCTAATGGCCAAAGGAAGAGGTTTGTGTGTGTAGTGTGTGTGTGTGTGTGTCTGGGTGTGTGTATCTTCAGTCTTTTACGCAATGTGAGTGTGGTTGTCTGTTGTTATAATTGTTTTCTGTCGGTTTCCAAGAAACCTGTCTGTAAGAACAAGTGTCTGTGTGCGTTTGGCCTGTGTGTTTCTGTTGAGGAGAGCTTTGGAGGACGGCCCACACATGACTGGTTCCCACAGGCAGAGATTGTGTGTCCAGTAGAGGTGGTATTCCAGGCCACTACTTCCCCTTGAGAATATTTTCACCCTCAACCTCTAATGTTAAAACCAATTTCACCCTTGGGCAGATTAAAGGATCCCAAGTACACAAAACACACAGCCATTAACACACACTCTTAGAGATGTCTCTCCGTGAAGAAGAATGTGTTTCCAATTTTTACTGTTCACCTTCCCATACATTTTAACCAGCAATGCAAACATTGTAATGGGCTGTTGACTTAAATTTCCTCTGAAGAATTCAACAATTTGGTGCGCATTCAAACTGCGGCGCATTGTCCATACAGGCTTCAAATAAGCTGAAAAAGCACAGAGATGTTCAAATACAAATAAGCCTCACATAGGCATGGCTCCAACATTTTTGAACCATTTTCTAAATGCCACTGATAAAACATCAATGTGCAGCACAGCTGAGACCACAAAATCTGATACCCCAACGAAAAAATCCTTGGACATTTGGAAAATATTTGCATTTTCAACATCTTGGTTAGCTCTCGCAGCACGCAAGATGTTGTCAACATGAACAGGCGCTGGAGAAAAAAATCATTTGGCAGATGAAGAGGAACATCATTTTGTAGGGAATTTAAGTTTGAGGCTCGGCAGATTAGCTGGAGAAAATAGAAACATGAAATTTGTCGTATGCTTTCAAACAAAAATCTACTATTTGCTGAACAGTTATTGTACAAAAACATAGAATTTGGAATTTCTGCTATTCTAATTTACGTCTCCACCAAACGTAGAGGTGGAGGCCTTTATTTTACTGGCTGTTGCTCCAACATTACTAAATATACCTCTTCCTCAGTACAGCTCCCATAGCCTGGTTAGTGTCTCACATATTTGGGGTTCCTGCATTGCAGGTGGAGGCCACACTGATTTTCCACACCTATCTACTTCATGATTAAGTAGCAAAGGCCTTTGGTCTTTATCTACATTTCCACTCCCCTGCATCTACATCCTGAGTCACAGGGAGTAGAAACAGAGCCACTTTGTATTTGAGCTCTGCTGGCAACACATGGCTTTGTTTAAGTCAATAGTCATGAGCAGGGCTGGTAGATACGTCTAAAGACAGAACGTCACTTCTAAAGACACCTCACACGCTCCCTCAATAGGTTTTCCTTTACATGAACATCCTATGAGAAGATTTGATCTTGTACTTTTAATCAAAATACAGCATATTTGTTGCCTGGAATCACATGATATAGTATATTTACAGTCTAAAATAGACTCTATATTGGCATTATACAGAGAAAACTCACAGTAAAGTGGTTCATTTAATGATTACTGCCCCATATCCCTCCCAGAAATGTTTATAATGTACTTTATTAAACCACAGATACAAACTGCTGCTTTTGGTCCATTATGTCCTTTCATCACGGATAAGTCATGTCATTTAGGGCCGCATGCTGTCAAAGAGTATAAACTAGGAATTTTTTCTGATGATATTTTCTTGTAAATTTTCTTCTACTCTTTTCTACCTCTCCAAAGTAAACCAGGACCCTCACATTTCAGTCTTTATGGAGCAGCATTGTCATAAAATCCACAAATAGACGAATGCATTAGGCCTCATTGGGAAGAACCATTAGATCCCCACAACAGCTGTAAAAGCCATTTTTAACCCGAGACAGTGCACCAACCGGCCACCACATCTTCACCTCTCATCACCCTAGGCAATAAAACCATGCCCCTGCTGCACTGGAAACGGAGCTTTCCTATTCTAGGTTGGTGTTTACAGACCAAAGTCTAGAAGTCCACTTTCAAATATTTCCCATGATTCCTTATATTGATTTTTACCTTTCAGGTTTTTCTATGGAAGGACCCACCAAATTTGACTAATATCTAACTTAATTTTTTTACTTCCTAAATATTGTATTATTATAAACACTTGCCAATATATTTTCTTGCCAGCCTCCAAGTACTAAAATGATTTAATTTTTTTTGTTTAATAAAAAATAATGGAATTTAAACAAATGGTTCTCATTGTTGAAAAGTTCCTAAAATTAATCGAACTAATGTAAATGTTTCAAGTTTATGTTGACAGCACAGGCACACAAGTATTCAAATATCCAAGCAAGAATATTCGCATATTCACTCATGTCAACACGTCCATGTTAATGTAAATACATATATACCACAATCAGCTTGACAGCACCAAAATGAAAAACATAATTCAAATTCAAATTTTATTTGTCACAAACACTTAAAATTACATAATTAATTTTTCAAAGTTGATGTGTTGAAAGCAGGAAAATTGGCATGTTTAACCCTGACAAGGGTCAAATTGTGATGGCTGGTAGACTGGGTCAGGGCATCTCCAAAACAGCAGGTCTTACATAATACTGTACATTGCTGCCCCATATACTGTAGTCCACGCATTGACGTACCAGTATAATGAGACATTATTGTTATTTGCTTCACCTGTCTCCTTAATACTGTATATTGTATATGCAACGTATATTGCATATAGAATGTGTGAGCAAACATGACTGTTGATTACCATGCATACATTGAACAAATCTGAGGACGTCCCAAAATGCACAAAAACGTAAGGGTATAGCCTTCTGTATTTTTGAAATTTTGGTGAAAAAGTCAACGATAAATTCAGGCCCCATTTGGGCAGGAACATATTCCATGGACTGTATTTTGATGCTTTGCAATGATTCCATGAAGAATAAATAGCTTTTTAAAATGAAAATGGATGATTTTTTTGATCAATCCTTATTTCATGACAAATTTCAAAATTCATTTTTAAGAAAAACTTGAAATTCTTTACAAGAAACGTTCATCTGGAGGCATTTTTAGACTGATTTACACATGTCCCCCCCCCTAGAAGCTATCTGGATGAGCCCTTTCTGAGACATGAGAAAAAACACATATTTAAAGAGAGAAACCGGCTGCACTTGCGTGAATTGCAAAAACTCCGATATCAAACGCATACACATTTGGTCAATATTTTAAAATCCTGACCAAATGCCAAAATAACAATCAGTTGATTCCACTCTGAGTGAGGACGCCAAACCAAAAAGTTTTGAGTTGGTTTAAGTGGTGAGTGTTACTATAGAGACCAATTTATGTGTCTGGTCAGAAACAAGCATACCAATATTTTCTGTTGCTCTGATATGTAGGGCAATTAGATTTTTTATGAAGCAGAGGATTAGAAGAACTTCTAAATATAGGGGTAGTGAGGAGCATCAATCTCAGAAATTACAGGCTTCAAGCCAAAGGAAAACAAATGCTGCACTAGGCCAAAATGTCTCCTTCATGTCAGAACAGCAAGCATCAGGATTTCGGTGGGGAATTCACACAGCAGACAAATACAAGTATCACAAGAAATAAAAACACAAGATATCAAACTGAACTACACTGATGTGGCCAGTAGCATTCAAGTTCCCTTCTAGTCAATTCCCCACCCATAAAATGGTAATCAAACCCAAATGCTCTCCTAAGCAGTAATTTTACTATCTACTTCATGTAAAGCAATTGAGCAAGTTACATTTAATGTTGCTAATAAAAAAGATTATTATAAAAAAGACAATTATTTTCTTTGTGGATTTTTTTGTTAAATGCGTAGTTACAGAGGAAGAAGCTGGCAAAGATGGGACAGACCGAGAGATGAAGACAGAAGTACAGGGAAATTAGGTGCAAGGCAAAGGGAGAGGTGGGGAATTATGATAAACTAGCAGGGTTCCCGGTATTGCTGGGAAAGGATAGTACCAGGAGAAAGGGGAAATTTGAAACTTGGAATTCACGGTAACATGGTAAAGGAACAGAACAGGTATGGTGACGGTCATCCAAATAAACAGAAAACTTAGTGTAAAAATGCAAAATATGAAACTTTATTTCCAGAACGTGAAATTAATGGGGGACGGCTTACAGCACTTCTTCATAGACGATGTTGGCAGTTTTTCCTGTGGGAGTGTATATGTATGTGAGCGCAATTGCAGAGTTTGGTTATGAGAAAACGGAACTGGAAGTAGCACTACGGCTTCGGGAGCATGAGATGCACCTATGTACCAACTTTGGTCGCAAGCAGAGTGTGTTAAGGAAATGGAAGGAGTACTACAAAAGGCTGATGTATGAAGAGAATGAGAGAGAAAAAAATGAAGAGGATAAAGAATGGAAATACCAGAGGACATCCCTGTAGGAGGATAATAGCTTTATTTTGTCTTGTTAATAATCATAATAATAATGATATTCTTAGGAAAACACATCACCTTGATGGCAGCACATGTCTCTCCAGATTCCTAATATACGCCTGTAACAGGTTCTGCCAAGCTTATGTAGCTTTGTTTATCACAATAGTATGGTGGTTCTCATGTAAACTAATGGTGGGGAAAAGAATCTATTTATCATCATCATAAAGCATTTTTAAAATGATTTACAATATATAAGAACTGTCTTATAAAAGTTATTTACACTGGCAACACAACAAACTTGCGGGACCACCACCCTGATCCTCTCAGTGAGGGCTAATATTGCCATTGAAGTATTAAACCTGCTTGAAGTATTAAACCTGCTTGAAGTATTAAACCTGCTTGAAGTATTAAATCTGCTTGAAGTATTAAATCTGCTTGAAGTATTAAATCTGCTTGAAGTATTAAACCTGCTTGAAGTATTAAACCTGCTTGAAGTATTAAACCTAGCCTAGATGCAATGTTTAAAGCCAAGCTTCCTATCTCATCACCCAGGGCTGATAACATTAAAAAATGCATTGCTACATTTGTTTGTTAGGACCTCTGCCATTAATACATGGTTGAGAAGAAGGGCTTTCACAAGCTGATGCACACATAAGAGCCAAGGTATGAAGTCCTGAGCAGGAAATATGTCACAGAAAAGCCGTTCCAACTGTTTACATTACTATTTTGGTCCATTTTATTGAACAAGTGGCATAAAACTGTGTACATGTGGCAAATAAAGAAAAGTAAACTTGTTGCACTGGTTCTGTTTTTGTGATGTATTGCTATATCATTCCCTTGCAATATATCAATTATCGCAGAATCACTATATTGTAATATTATCGTTATCATGGGCCATGCATTGCATATAATATCGTATCGTATCGTGATGTACCCTGTGATTCCCAGCTCTAATGTGAACAGTCGTTTCCTGTCTTTCACAATATTTGGTACTGAAATAAATACATAAAATGCGGTTTAATTTTGCTGAAAAATATTCTTTTTGAATTGATTGCAAATTTTCTCATAATCATTGGCACAAAGTGGTGAGACACGTGTCTTTGGTACCCAGTGATGACCATCACCTGTTACCAACTTACAGTAAAACCTCGTTAGCTCGCTATCATAATGGATTGAAAAGTGAAGACCCCTGCACTTTCACCGCAAATGACTTGACTCGTTACACTGTGTTTGGCTGAAAATCATTAAAATTCTAGTTCAGCTTCAGACTGTTTGACTTTTTCACGCAAAACAGCATCAGTAATGGTCAAATTTTATGATCTTGCAGACTAAAACCACATTTTCATCACTTCAAGCTCAGCATGCTTCCCCAGACTCAAACGTTTTTACTCACTTGAGACGTTCTGACATTTTAGCTTTTGGCTGAGAGAATGTCTCCCTGGCAACAGGCAGATCAAATCTTGCAGTAAAAGCATCAGCAAATCCTGCTGCGTCTTTTTTATTGCTGTGACATATGCATTTTTTTGTTTTGTTTGTTAGTCAGATAATGCAACTTTTGTTTACCAGACAATTTGGATCTAATTCACAAACTTGTATGCAAACTCAGAATTGCAGCTGGTCATACTACCGGAGGCGGAGCGTGGACAGGATCAACCAACCCGCTGTAAGTCAAACAGCGGGGTTTCCTGTGTTGATTGGTCCAGTTACTAAGCAGCCCAAGGATGCATCAGTGATTGGACATTAGTGTCGCCTACCCACCAACAGCAGCAGCTGCAGCTGACCTATAGAATTAGCATGACTGACCTCGTTCTAGGCTATAACGTTTACATGGACCCAAGTTTGGTGAGCTATAGATTGAGAAATGCGGGTTTGGTGAGATAACAGAGGGACAACTAATTGGGTTTGACTGTACTTACTTATTGTGGAAAGTTTAAGAATGGTGTAACAAACTTTTCTCACTCTTATTTGCTTCTGTCCAGACTTTTCCTGAGTGTGTTGCGGGCATCAAATTCACATTTTGTTCATATTTACAAAATACAACCAAGTTGTAGGTCAGCCAAATCATTCACAATAATTTCTTTATAATTTCACAGTTAAATAACGCATTCAGTATTGAATATCCCAGTTTTTCTTAAACATGTTACAGGTACCAATTTCAACATATATTTTCCAAGAAACAATAATCACATAATCACATTCCGTTTTTATTTATAATTAACCCAACATCTTTACTTATTTTGGAAATAGAGCTGTAACATTAAAGTATTTGTTGATAAATTGATTGGGTTTTTTTTTTTTACAGTTAAATTCACAGTAATTCACTACAACAAAGCTATAAAGTAAACTAAGCTTTATTTTATTTATTTTTACATTTTTTTTCCAGCTTCCTAATGAATTTTTTCAGCATGTTATTATTTATTTACTTTTTTAGCAAATCAATACCAAAATGTTTAGAACTTGGCTTTTAGCAGGTGCTTTGTGACAGAAATGGCACTGCCACCAACGTTTATTTGATGTAGACTGTTCTGGATTTTGTAAGAGAATCATAAGCCAGAAAAGTACAAAAAACTGGGGGAGGAATGAATGGAGCACATAAATGTGGCTGTATACCATATATCCTATGGAAGTCCCATGTGTGGTGGTTAGGGTAGGCCTCTGTGAGTTGGCAGCAAAACTCAGAATCTGTGGTGCACTCCATACAACTGACTCCTCAACACTCGTCACAATCACTCTTGCCTGGGTGGGAGCCAGTGTGTGGACTATGCCCGCAATGACAGCTGGATATTTAAATCCCTACAGTTCTTAATGAGGTTCATTAGGCACATCTCTTATTCTTTAGCATAATTATGTTTAATGTAAAATGTCTTTCTGCATCCCACTTCTGACCATTTTCCTAATTTCTCATTTTTCAAATGATATTAATAAGGTATACACTCTTCTCAGGTCATTGAAGAACACATAAACACATATAAGCACATATATATAAAGCCATGTGCAAGTACTCATGAATTCAGTGTGTGCTGGAGTTTTCAGAGTTGAACACAATTTAAGTGAATTTCCAGCTTAAAACTGTAGCTGCCATTCTACTGGCAACTGTTTTGCCCTTCTGGCGCTCCATCTGCAGCCACACCCATGGCTACACCTCCCCCAAGTCAGAATATTAGACACACTTGTTTCCAATTACAGCAAATCAGTGTGTAGTAAAAATAGGCCCATCAATTAATTCAGTTTTATAAAGATCATCACATCATTGATCCTTTCTACATGCCCTACATGTTTTAATTACTGTATTATTTCACAGTGTTGTTTCTTCATACTGGGATTGGCTCCTGTCCTGTACTTTGAACAAATTAATTTGTCAAAAATGAGGTTTTATGCATTTTCTGTGTTTTCAGGAAAACATTTCATTATTTCTTTCAAGTTTGATTTGAACATTGACTATTTTACTTTTAAAAAGAAGCATTCGGGATGAAGTGTTGGCTTTCCTTACTCGTTCATGGCAAAAAAGAATAAGAATAAAAATATTTTATTATTCAAATAAATATGCACGCATGTATAATTAGCCATTAGTGCTATTTAGTGTAGCTAAAAGCAAAATATTATTATTTATTACAATTAAAATTCTATTTGATTAAGAACATTTATATAGGGAAGTGCCTATAGAGCCTGAAAAATATTCTCTTAAACTTGCCTCTGGTGCCAACTGGTATAATAAAGCAGCACTGATTAAATGTAATGAATTCTTTACATTTTATTTTCTTGGATTTGTTTTTTTAGGGTTGCTTGACTTTTAAAAGTGGAGATATCCCAGAAAATCCATTTTACCATGTCAAGGGTTTCTAAAGGCTGCCATGTATATCTCACTAACACCTTGGAGAACCCTGATCCAGCGGTGACTGCAGCTTGACAGCCATTAAACATCCATTAAACATCCATTAAACTTTAAACGTCTCTCAAAAATCATCAATGCCATGTTTTCATCTCAATAGAGGGAAAAGAGGTGACTCAGCACCTTCTCTTGTTAACTCAAGGCTTGCAAAACTACAGGATTTATTGCCATTCATCACGAGTAGTTGATAGAAATAGTGGAATGAAGGAGCTCTGGTCATGGTGCAACAATATGGTTTGTGGAAGAATTTGCAGACTGAGTAGACCTTTTCCTTGAAAATCCATGGATGTTTATATCCTGAGTATTCCATGAATTCAAGCAGCAGGAGAGATCTTACCAAGTCCAAAGTAAAGGCATAAGCAGATGATATGTTACCGGTTTCTCGTGGGTTCAGGGCATTATTGTGCAGATGGCCAAATCCTAATCAGTCCGTTTGTCTCTAAATTGGTATTACATAATGTCACTGCATTTACACTACATGGTAGGGGTGGGCCAAAATACTGATTTGGCGATATATCGTTGTCCTTGCTCACGTGATACGATAATCGATAGTAGTCAATAGCATCAAGAGAATCAATAGCAATATTTAAATGAGTAAACATTTGCCGCCAATTTCATTCACCGGCATTGCTACTTCTTCTCTCCTCTGGGTGGCGCTGCTCGACTGAGTGCATGAGACGGGTGAACGCTGAAGAATTGGTTTCTAACAGATTGTGCAGAAGACTTGGGTGAAAAGCTGAAGATAAACAACAGGTAGATGAGAAAAAAGCTCGGTTGTGAAGCCCCAGCTACATTTAAATCTAAAGTCTGAGTTTGCGTTTTAGAACATTGACAAAACAGAGCGTGGATTATTTTGTGATGGCTGTATCTATTTCATAGTGAATGGATTATGCTACCAGTGAACCGGTGTTGTGCTGAAATCTTACCCCTCTACAAATTCCTTCCCTCTTTCGCTGGCACGTACGTCTCCTGCCTTTCGTATGCTACCTCCATGTTTTTAACAAAATGTATTCAAACCAATCTCTGATTTCTGAAGTTATATCAGTGTATCGCACATATTTTCTCATTTCTAACACAATATTTGAGGGTTATTGAGGCGGCTTTGTATAAACATATTGCTGCGTTTGATGCTAAAGCAACACGCACATGTACATTAGCAGTAATAATAACAGAGATTAACAACATCTGTTGCAGATATATCTGTGTGTTTGAACCTGAAGATACGTTTATGCAATAAAGAGAAAATCTGCACATGCTGAGAGAATGTATTACGCTGTATGTAGCTCTATGAGACTAGAACACTATGAAGAGTGTAGTGTAGGTTTAGGATTGGGACGAGGCCACGTCCACAATAACAGCAGCATCACAGACAAGTATCATCGCAGAACAGACAGAGGGAAATCTTCACTCTTCAGAAAGGTGGGAGGAATTTGTAGGGTGGTAGGATTTCGGCACAACTCCGGCAACGTGAGTAAACACACATCGCTGGAGAGCGTCTTTAAAAACTGGGAAAGACTCAGTAATCCATGTGTGCAGAATAGTGCGTCCCTGCCGATATCTAGCATTTGCTGAATTATCCTCAACAATAATTTAGATCAGAGAAGAAGCATTGCTCCCCATGAAACACACCTTTCCTACAGTGAGCCAGTTTTAACCGTGTCTATGCCGGACAAATTATGGAGCCATACGTTTCTTCTCTGATCTAAATCATTGTTCTATGACTAAGAGGAATGTGTTGAACTCCTTGTAACTCTTACATCAGTGTTGTCATGTATGAATTTATGTTTGATTGTTCCTGTACTTGGAAACAAAAGTGTCAGCCATATGAATAAATGTTTGTAGCACGATATTAGGGCAACTTGCCAAGTGACAAAGGGAAACAGACGTAAAGCCCTGAAAAAGGTGACAATATCATTGCTGTTGCTTATGTAAATTAATAATGCAGCCCCGTGTTTCTGAGTTATATCGCTTCGTCATTTTCATGCGATATATTGATTATTGCAGATTTGCTGTATCGCAATATTATCATTATCGAGGGCCACGTATTGCGTATCGTATCATACCGTGAGATACCCTGCGATTCCCACCCCTACTACAAAAATATGTGAACACCCACATGTCACACTCACATGTGCTGGTTTAACATCTCACTACAAACTACAATTCTTCAATACTTCAGCATTGGGGCATTTTGATCTGTGAGTTTACAGGAACTGCTGCCTTATGGTTGAGCAATTTCTCTGAGAACTGGCGCCTACAGGTGACCACACCTGTTATGTTGGGGCAAAATTTGATGAAATGTCTTGGTGAAGTGGTGCAATACCGTAGTTCTATGCCACACTGAGTGCAGTAAGTTCTTCATTTGGCCACTTTCTATTGACAAAGTCTCTTTTAAAAGATGTCTGTACACTTGAATGTATGCACCTGTTAGAAATAGGTGAGGTAGAAATAGCTCCCTAATTAGAAAGTCTCTACTTTAGTATAGTCAATGCATGTAAATTTGAAGTGGCCCGTTAATCAACATAGCAACCTCAAACACTTCCTCTTCACAATAACTACTAATCACATGCCACATTTTAAAATTTGGTGGAATTTTTAACTTTTTTTCTGGTGTTGCAAAATGTGTTTTTGTTATTTACACTCTTATAGTTCTTAAATTATATTAAATATGACTGAGAAATAAAAAAAAACTTAGGGCACACATTTAAAAACTGGACTGGAACATCAATTGTATCAATTATATAGAAGAACAGATTGCCTGAGGAACATCTGCAACCCTTCAGATCTTTCAGAAATGTCATTAATTAACCTTATTGTTCATTAATTTCATTGTTTATTATTTCATGTACTTAAATTCTCTAGCTTAATCTACTCTCTAGCTCACTCTCTCTTTTAAAATAAACTCTGAAATCTTTCTCTCTCACCCTGTTGCAATTTCTTTGGCTTATTCCCACAAGTTCCTGAATTGCTTCCTTAATGTGGGTCATGACAGCTATTCTACCGCCCTGGCTCCATGAACCAGTAATTAATCGCTGAGAATGTTCCTTTAGTCCAGCACAGAATGGCAAGCCAGGTCAATAGGCCCTATGGAGGAATGCTGTCCTGAGCATTCCAATGATAATCATCCTTAAGGTTGCGGTTTTAGGGAACTGACCTGTTGAACAATGGTGCACAGGTCAATGGTTTGCTCTGTCTCAGGCCTGGCAGTATGAATTAAACATTCAGAATACTAAGCCAGTAGTGTGTGGTCATGGCCCTCACTTTGCTCTAAAAAGATTCTGATTTAAATCATGAGGCCCATCCGTCTCCCCAACAATCAGTTGTAGTTAGAGGTAACCTGCTTTGACACACTGATGCCCGTGAGAAGCATCCATGACTGAGTCAACAATGCCATGTGTCACATATCACCTTCCGGATCCCTCTCAACTATGTTGGAATGTATTTCTCCTGCCCCTCATTAGAAAGCTGCTCTGAAAATTCATGACTAGCACACATTGTTTACCCTCCAGCCATCTCCTTACAAATTAAACAGATGCATAAAAAAAATGTAAAAAAATTATATATATATATATATATTTAAAATATATATTTGATCCCTTGCTGATCTTGTAAGTTTGCCCACTGACAAAGAAATAATTTAATGCTAGGTTTATTTTAGCAGTGAGAGATAGAATATCAAAAAGTCAATCCAGAAAATCACATTATATAAAATATATAAATTGATTTGCATTTCATTGCATATTTACCAACCACTAAAAGTTCTGGCTCCCACAGACCTGTTAGTAATTTCAACCCGTCACCCACATTAAAGACACCTGTATAAAAGACATCTGTCCACAGACTCAATCAATCAATCAGACCATGGACAAGACCAAAGAGCTGTCTGAGGATGTCAGGGACAAGATTGTAGCCCTGCACCCGGCTGGAATGGGCTACAAATTCATAAGCAAGAACCTGGATGAGCAGGAGACAATTGTTGGTGCAATTGTTCAAAAATGGAAAAACACAAATCGAGCCATTTGGCCTCAACTCAAGTCGCCATGTTTGGAGAAAGGCAAATGTTGACTTAGACCCCAAGAACACCATCCCCACTGACGAGAATGGAGGTGGAAAGATTAGGCTTTGGGAGTGTTTCTCTGCTAAAATGACAGAACAATTTCTCCGCATCGACCGGAGAATGGACGAGGCCATTTACTGTAAAATCTTGAATGACAACCGCCTTCCCTCTGCCAGGAAATTGGGTCATCCAGCACGATAATTACTCAAAGCATACAGCAAAAAAGAGACTCAAAAAGAAGCGCATTAAGGTCATGAAGTGGCCTAGCCAGTCTCCTGACCTTAATCCCATAGAAAACCTGTGGAGGGAGCTGAAGCTTCAAATTGAGGGGGTTGTTCTTCTTGGATCCTTCAAGCTTTCCAATGAATTAGCTTTTTTCTTAGTGTTTGAATCATAACATTTATAGTGAACAACAGAGATCACTTTATTAACTGGACTAATGTACATTGCTACATAGTTACAAAGCAACACAGGAAAAAATGCTTCTGCCGATGATAGCTGCTGAACTACTAAAAACAAAGAATGTTGCTCAGTTAGCTGAACCTGACAAGTAGGTGCAAATTACTGCAGTCATGAACCAAGAATTAAAGATGTAGCTTAGTTTAGTGTATTTTATCTTTTACTTGTCCACAAACAAGAAACTAACAACAGCCTCACTAGCAGCTAACAATAGTTTATTCCATTAATTACCAGTAGTAATTACTGAAGATGAAAAATGATCAGATTGAATTATGAATTGACAGTGAACCAAACTGTAAACCAAACCTCAATACTAATGAGGGAGTAGAGATCAATTTCAGTCAGGATGGGAGGGGAGATATGCTCAGGGTTTCAACAAGGTAATTTTTTTTTACTTTTTAAGAGCTTTTTAAGATCAGTATGAATAAAATTTAAGATCAAATTCACATCCACATTGGTATAAAAACTATAAATGAAATATCTACAAAACAAGTTATTCACATTTATCTCCTTACTTCTGCACTCAAGTCAAGTGACCATCACATTTAGACCAGTCCTGGGAAAACCCTACTATATTGTGAATGTGCCTGTGTTTTCTGTAGAATTTTAGCTGTTATTTTATGTTTTTCTGATGTCTCATGTGAGACAAACATTAAATGCATCATTCTCGAGCCAGCAACCCAAACTTGGACTTACCCATACAGACTAATTAGAAAACCTTCCATCCATCTTTATCTATGGAGATAAATTCAGAGTGAGCTGCAGTTTATATCAGTTGTCAGTTTTGCCTTAATCTTGGTTTTAGCTACATCTGAAATGGTGAAAGAAACTAAAACACAGATGCATATACACTGTGTCATCAGAGGACTTTGAGCTACATAAAATTAGTGTTTAACCATGTACATCTTGACATTTAAGACCTAAACATAAACATTAAGAATGCTAAATATTCCATTTTTTTAAAGAGTTTTTAAGACATGGCAAAAACCCTGTATGCTACTTCTAGTATATACAGGTCCTTCTCAAAAAATTAGCATATTGTGATAAAGTTCATTATTTTCTGCAATGTACTGATAA
>JBBIGC010000125.1:13380137-13390713 GCA_037576955.1 Lepidarchus adonis | reverse complement strand
TATTGTGTGTGATTTTTGCTGCTGTAACATGTGAAATTTCCCACTTGTGGGACAATAAAGGATTATCTTATCTTATCCTATCTTATATACACAGTGAATATGGAAAGTATTCAGACCCCCTCACATTTTTCACTCTTTGTTATATTGCAGCCATTTGCTAAAATCATTCAAGTTCATTTTTTCCTCATTAATATACACACCCCGTATTGACAGAAAAACACAAAATTGTTGACATTTTTGCAGATTTATTAAAAAAGAAATGGTCCCAAGTATTCAGGCCCTTTGCTGATATATTAAATTCTGGTGCTGTCCATTTCTTCTGATCATCATTGAGATGGTCCTGCACCTTCATTTGAGTCCAGCTGTGTTTGATTATACTGATTGGACTTGATTAAGAAAGCCACATACCTCTCTATACAAGACCTTACAGCTCACAGTGCATGCCAGAGCAAATGAGAATCATGAGGTCAAAGGAACTGCCTGAAGAGCTCAGAGACAGAATTGTGGCAAGGCACAGATCTGGCCATGGTTATAAAAAAATATCTGCTGCACTTAAGGTTCCTAAGAGGACAATGGCCTCCATAATCCTTAAATGGAAGACGTTTGGGATGACCAGAACCCTTCCTAGAGCTGACCGTCCAGCCAAACTGAGCTGTCAGAGGATAAGAGCCTTGGTGAGAGAGGTAAAGTAGAACCGAAAGATTAACTTCCAAATGAGATTGCAAATGGATTGTATGCAGTGTCAACTCTATTCTTTTGTAATACATACTTCTTTTATTAACTTGCTAACTCTCTTTTTATCTGGTGAAAAAGATAGCATCTTCTGAAAATAGATTGTGATATTCTGTATGGTCAGCTTTCAATGCAAGGAAAGTTTTAAACAAAATGAAAAGTAAATGTCATTCATATTGACAAGAGTACAATAACTCTATGATTGCCAAGAAGCACACAAACATGGGCAGTCTGCTGGTTTTTGATGAATGGAAACTTTGCAGTCCTTAACAGTCACAGCCATCCTCCCAGTGGCCCCATTCACATTGCATTCATCTGCTGTTGTGGTTTTCATCCCCTGCGTGTGAACTTGCATTTTAGATATCTATTTAAAAATCAGCCTGCTCTTCAGCCTTCCTTCAAAAAAAACAACAAATGGATTTGGTGGGACAGTGATGTGTTGAAAACCTGCACAGTGGTTACTGGATATCTGTGTTGTAACCAATGCTCTATTGTATATTGTTTTTCCACATGTGCAATTAACATAAACAAGTCAGAACAGAAGCTAATACTGCAACACTGTAAAATGGAATTTTCTTAAGACTGGGACTTATGCATGAAATTCAGAAACTGAAAATGCATTGAGCCATATAACAGTAAACAGGAAACGCTGGGGCTTGAGACAGCCGCATACATCCTCCCACTTAAGCTTATGCTGGGCAGGTCACTGATTGATGGTTGAACTATTTCTGTGCTAGGCTAAAAAGCAGAGACTGAAGATTTGCAGACAATGCTATTTCAATGAAAATCAAAGAGCGCAAATAATCATAGAGCTTAAAAACTGGACAACAGTAAAAGGAAGCTAGTCAGAGAATAGACACTATGGATGCAATAAGCTGTAGCATTGTCTTGTATTAGTTAAGTGGTTACTCTATAGGTTTGGAGCTGTTCGCCAGCATGGCGGTATTCCAGCTTTCAGAACACTTCATTATCTGTGCTTTGTGTTCCCATGATTACTGTGTGGAAGTAATGAATAGCCAACTCTTTCCCATTAAAATAATAGCCTCATCAAACATGCTCATGCCAGGCTTGCTTAGCCAGTGCCAGCCCATGGTATTCACATCCCGACAGCCAACTGAATGTCAGCCAAAAGGTGGAATTTTAATTGTTGCACTAGAATCAACCAGCCGTTGGGTGGTGGAGGGGTGAGGAGGTGGGGTGACATGATGGCAGAAAATTTGGTTTGTCAATTAATCCCCTTAAAGTGCAGCTTTACAAAGTAAAGCCTACTTAGGAAGGCTAAGAAGAAAGAGAAACTTCCCCTCATACTGCACAGGGCTTCTTGGCTAAATATGAAAGGGCAGGAATTACTAAGAGATTACTACGGTTTTTCAGACGCACCACTTGCCTAACTCTCTCTCGGGGTTTAATCAAGATTAACCTCTGACATCACGCAGTATCACAAGACCCCATCATATTAGATGGACAGATTTTGGGAACTATTTGACCCTTGCTGTGATTGTTGAAAAGAGAACAAATGTTATAATTAGACACCTTCAACTCCGGTAATCCCCTCTTGGTCTAGGCAGGGGTAAGAGATATGGATTTTCCAAGGGAAAGTTTGGCACAGTCATTCTAGTGTTTAACACCTCCACTGGTAAAGCCACAGATTAGTCCCCTGCCATTGTTTTCAGGAAGTCAGCACCCAAATAAAGAATGTGGATTTCAGGCATGGGCCAGGGCTCTAAGAGACTGGAAGGTTAGGTGGCATGTGATGGAGAAGAAGGTATCAGGATGACTTAAATTCATACACACAGACCAAGAACACCAGAACATTCCGATGGTCACTCTGACCAAAGATTCAGGAAATAAAGATGGTATCCCAATGTAACCTCTCTGTGTGTCTTGGACATTACAGACAAGCCTCATGATTTTAATAAAGTAGAGTTTTATATTATATGACTTATAACTGCAGTTCAAGCTGAATTTATCTGGAAAATATTGTTCTGTCCTGAAAGTGACATAGGAGACCACTAACAGGATCAACAGCATTTGACTTGGAGGGAAACACTGAAGAGACACAAATATCTTTAACAACATGTCGCATGCACATTGTGTGAAAGAGGCTCTAACCAAAAGATGTAAACAAAAACAACTTTCTAACTTTCAATGAACCATAGGGTGTTCCTTTTAGAGCAATGTGTCTTTAAATGGTTAGAAGTAGATAAGAAAACTGTATACATTAAAAGTTTGGGTCTCTATCTTCATAATCACAATGAAAAAACTGAACAGGCAAACATCACATGTTCAAATCACACAAAAAATACAAAAACAAACAACAAAACAACCAAACAAACAAACAAAAACAACAGCATACCGTATATCTTCCAATAGTTGGCCCGGCATTTATTTAAAAAATTATTTGGCGGGCCCAGTGTTTAATAGTGACAGCCGTTTAATGGAGTCATTATTATTATTATTATATTATATTATATTAATCACTATTATTCTCCTCACAGACGGAATGGTGATGGGTATTTACAGCCACAAAATATTGTGCAGCTTCGTCGCATTTATTCAGACCAAAGATAAAACATCACGACTAAAATCATTCCTCTGTTCGGCGGTGATACTTGTCTGTGATTGGCTGTTATTGTGGGAGTGGTTTAGCAACGAATGCAGCAAGTAGTTTTAACAGAGCCGCCTAATATTTATCAAGAACCTTCAGATATCACGACAGAAATGAGTAATTATGCGCTTCAGAAATCAGAGGTTTGTTTTAAGCCGTTTCATAGCTATTAGGGAATAAATTCTGTTAAAACACGGAGGTAGAAAGTGAAAGCTTCGAGGCGCATGCCCGTGAAATTTAGGGCGGGGTGTCAGGAGGGGCAGGGGTGTGTTACCCGGATACAATTTGAGACCAGCGTCTATTTGTCGCGATATCTCTTCAAACTCTGCGTTTATTGGAAATGGGCGTCAATAAGAGGCGGGCTATTATTAGAAGATATATACAGTATGTATTAAATTACATGCACGGTTAGAGGGCCATTCGTCTGTGTCATAAAACAGAGAGATGAACCAGAGCCATAAACATCCCCAGAGGTTACTAGTGGCCAATGTTAGCACTATAAAAATAAAATGGACTCGCGAGGAAACACAATGCAATGCTCACATCTCCTGTAATTGTTGACGAATATCGGCTTTTAGCAAAAATTCAAAGGTTGACTGATTATCATTCACAATGATTATCTGGGAACGATATAAGGCATTTTGCCAATTATCAATATCTGTGTTTAATTTGAACCATCGCCAATATTAATTACAGTGCACTACTGTGGGTCCATTGCATCTCTTCTCTCTGTGCCGATTGGTCTTGACATGCCACCCACAACAGTCTCTGATTGGCTATATGCCACACTAGTGACATATAACCATATAGCTTTTTGTCACTCACAACACACACACACACAAGAGAGGAGAGTTTCAGCTGAGCGTGGACTGGAGCTGAGTATGGAATCAAAATTAAAACCCACAGTTCTACACACAGAAGCTGCAAAACACCACATAGCTCCTGTGAGTTATTTCCATAATGAAAAGCCTGGCCACTTTCACAGTTACCCGTCTGAATAATGAACTTTGTTGTGGTGATAACGTGAGCCTATGGAGCTTATAGTGTAATGCATTCACTAAAAAACTAAAGGAAAAGTAAAGATTTTTTGGGTGATTGTAACATTTTGTGTTCATGTTTGGTTATGTTACATGAAATAACAGAGTAGCATTATGTAAAAGCGACAGCTAATTTATCATTTATGTTACTATAATGTTTATTGAATATTATTTAAAGTTCAATTCAAATAATGTAATTTATTTATTATTATTTTATTTTATTTATTAAAATCAATTTTGTGTTTGTAAAATTCAAAGATTCAAAAATAATTGATTGAAAAAACAATATCGATTGACCTCTAGCACAAATGAAAGTTTAGCTATTCCATTTATAATGGTATGTGAAAGTGCCTCAGACCATTTCCTCCTTGTCTTCTTTAGATGCTCTTAAAGAAAAGAAAGAGATAAAAAGTGATGTTACTATCTACCATTAGCTGACAGGCATATAATTTAGAGTCTATGTTGTTATACTGAGAAGTATACACACATTTCCTTCCTCATAAATGCAAATCACCAAACATATAATACGCAGCCACTCCATTTCTGTTGGGGTGCGTTTCCCAGTTTGCTTTAGCAAGTTCCTTTGTAGAAAGCATGCATGGACCAAGAGAGCTTGGTGAACTATTCGAATAAAAAACAGAACAGTAAAAAACAAACATATGAAGTGAACGAAAAAGCAGTGAGCAGATTGGCCAGAAAGTCCAGGATTTGCTTGGGTTTTGGCTCTTACACTAGAATACTAATTTGTTTTGTCTGTAGTTGTGCCTGGTTGTTTGTCTGAGGTAAATGCTCCAACTCCTGGGGTTTTCAAATCCTTCAAAACCACAAGCATGCTTGCTTGGTGCACCTCAAGGAAAATATGCCTTGACTTAGTTCCTAAATGGCCTTAACCACATTCAATTATCGTTCAGGTCCTGCATTATCATTTGCAGAACAATGACCATGATCACTACAATGGTTAACTGAATAAACATTATATATTAAACTAGGTCTGTGCTGAGGCCAGAGAGAGCACAGTGGCTGTATTATCTTCAACAGAACTGATCATAAACTGATTTTCTGTTCCAAAAAATTACTCAAGAAGCTTGGGCACATCATGGAATTTAATGAACTCTAGTGACACAGGCTGATGTCCATTAATTAAAATAAAAATGATTATATTTAGATATAAATGTCTCTAAATATCATTTCTATTTAAATGAATGGGCTGCAGTCTGTGTGTCACTGCAGAGTCAATTAAATTCCATTATGTGGAACCATTTGTTCTTGTCAGCTGTCAAAATACATGATTAATGTTCCCTCAGTCTTCTCAACTTACAAACTGCATTAAAGTAGTGACAGTAGAGTGTAAAAGTCTATTTACACGAGACATTATAGCAGAAATGAAAGCATATATGGCAACAATGTACCATTTTTGTGGTGCTGATTTGGATATGCTTGGTTTGATTGGAAAGGTATCAGCTGCCCTGTTTTTCTAACCATACACACATAATATCATCATACTGAGAAACTGTAGATATTTGCCACAACTTGGAACACACAATGGTTCATCCCACAGGGCACTGTGACAAATATTATAATGCACAACTTACCCTCCCTGTGTAAATAAATAGGGTTTGCCAAAACAGAAACCCTGCATTCACTGTGTTAGATCATATGTCTGTGATTTGGGAAGTATTATCTTAACTCAGACATTTCAGATGCAAATGGACATTTATGTAAACAATCAAGAGTAAAAACCAATGTAGATTTTGATACTGATGTCAGATAATTTACACTTAAACTAAAAATATACAGACTTCCTGCTGTGTTATATTTTGCAAAGTTTATTTACAGCATCCCTGTAATCGGTTGGTCCCAGCTGGGATCGGCTCCAGCTTCCCCACGACCCACAATAGATAAGCGGTACATGTGGACTATGTAGTTTCTGGTGCAGGACAATAGGTGGGTAATACGGGTGGAAAAGAGGTGGAAAGAGATTTGCTTTCTGAGACTAATGGCGATATTAATGGCGGTAGTAGAACACAATTGAACGCCTACAAAATGCTTTACGGTAATACAGCGAGAGATACTGGTGTTAGCCATATGCTCGAGTTCTGACTTGAGGATCTCCTGTAGTATGGAAAATCGTACAATTTTGATGTAAAAAGAACCCAGGTGTGACTCCTTTATTGCTGAATTGATCTATTGATTTATAATCATGGTTCAGCTCATAAAGGCTGCACAGTCAATTGATAAGCTGGATCAGGTTTTTAAAAAATAAGTTAATTGTGATAATCAAGTAATAGTGCTGTGGGTCACCATCATTCAAAAAATCATTAAACAAAAAGTGTAAGTGTTACTAGATGTTAGTAGAAGAGTGTGTTGTTACTACATTGCTATGGGCGGCATTTTTAGGTAGATATAGATTGCGGAAGAGACTTTCCCATTCTCTCTTCCCACTCTGACTCTCTTCCCACAGACACACACTAAAATGACCAACCATTGGAATGTCGCCTTCAACCACTCAGTAACTGGCTTTAAATCCACACTTCCATGCTCTAGCAGTCTGATGGGAAACAATTCACAACATTCACACCATCCAGTTTTTAAAAGTTATTTCTGAACTTTGTTTGAAGCTGTGACTATACATAGTAAGTAATTAAATTAGATATCCTTGCTTTTGCACCAGTGCTTGTATTTCATAGTTTGCATGGCTGGCACTAGAGCTCAAATGATATTGGAAATTTTGAAATTTTTTTTGACATTATTTTAACTATAAAAATATTAAATAAACATTTTAGTCACATTATAAAATTTAAAATGTAATAACTTCCTGTTGAGCCATACCACTATTAACACTTTGTCATTTCAGATAACACTGCTGGCTCATACAGAAAATCATTCACAAAAAATTCACTTTTCTTTTTTTCTTTTTTTTTAGCAAATAGCCTCAAGTTCCCATTGTCAGTGGTGTAACTGAGAAAGTGGGCAGGCGTTTCATTAATTAATTATTGTTTCTAGAAACACTACTTTACCTTTCATCCTCAGCTCTAGTCCACACTCCTCTTCTCCTCCTTCTTTTTCTTTTTTTGCCTCTTACTTGCTTATGTACAAGTGTGGTGTGAGTGACAACCAGTTGTCAGCATTGATTGGCTGCTACACTTGTGTCTGTTGTGAGCACAGCGTTAAATGAAACTGTGAGAAGAAGAACAAAGAGCACAGATAATAGTAATTACTTAACATTGGTGATAAAATTAAACATGTCTAATATCAGCAACACTAATCGGCCTGGCTGATAATTGGTCAACCCTAAGTTTGCACCATATGTATTAAATTCAATTCAATTCAATTTTATTTATATAGCACTTTTAAAAAACAACTTAGTTGTCCAAAGTGCTGTACATCTGAAAAAACAACAACAAATTAAACAAGTTAAATTAAAACACTAAGCACAAAGACAAAGCCCTAAGAACAAATAAAAAATAATAAAACTAAAACACTAAAACAAACAGTGGGTCACAATAAAAATCTTAAAAGCTTTTGAAAACAGGTGTGTTGTAAGAGCAGACTTAAAAACACTAAGAGAGTCGACCTGTCGGATATACAATGGTAGATCATTCCACAGTTTAGGGGCAGTAATTAAAAAAGTATGGTCCCCTCGAAATTTCCTCTTTGTTTGCTTTGTTTTTTGATGTTCCAGTTCTTGCCCCACTGAAACAAACTTGGGCTTAACCTCAGTTTGTAGAATTGGCCCACAGAAACTAGTGGCATTGTTACAATTAAAATAACTAGTATTTATTATACATTGTTCATGTATATGTACATAGCTCTTCTACGTCCCCTCTGAGGGTTGGAATTAGTGATGGTAGAACCAAGTGGGATAGTCTTGAGTGTTTAGGTTCTTTTGGATCTCTTATGTATAAAGCAGCAGTTTCATTACATTTCATTGAACACATCACCAATTTTCTATTTCTAGGTGCTATTGATAACTTAATAACTACACATAACTTAATGTATGGTCATCTGTGGTTTGATTTCTTTGCATGTATGAATTGGATGGGTTGTTACTGACATTGGTGAAAAATTCATGTCAATAGCACCTTTAGAAATAGATCTATTTAGGAAATTGGTGACATGTTCAATACTTATTTTACCAGTTGTATTGACAAAGAACCTCAAAAACAGCTGAAAAATATACTGGCATTGTTTTCTGTGAGAAAAAGAGACTTATTTCCAGCCTACAGATGTTTTTCTTTTAGGAGAAATTCAACAGGTGAATAATTTTATAAGCTTAGCAGAGTAATTTGTAGTTTTTAAATGTGACTTCTGTGCAGAGAATAGTCCACCAACCAAAAATATCCAGCCTACAGTGTCCTGTGGCCAGAAATTGACCACTGAAAAAGGACTAGGTGGTCAGATGAACAAACATATCAACTATGCATGCCCAAAACGGACAGATTACATGTGTCTAAAGCCTTGTTTTTATTTCAAAATGGATGATAACAATAAACTGTAAGTACAAGTAGCAGTTAATTTCCTCACATAGCTTCTCCTCAAACAACTTGTTTATGTGTTTTGCACATGTGCGTCTGTTGTGCACACATTAGTTATGGCAAATAATCCCATTTTTGGATATTGCATTGCGATAATACAAGCAAATAGCAAGTATATGTCTAAGTTTTATCTCTTGCTCTGGAGTGTCAAATTGGAGGAGGTCATAGTGCATGTACAATGCATTTAACCCCCTACCGCTCACCATGAACGTCGCTCTGGCGTCTGCCAAATGCTGTAAAATAAATCAAATTAAAATACTTGGCCAAAGAACCAGGGTTATACTAGGATAACTGCAGTATTACCAAGCGGCAAGAAACCATTTAGTCAACTTGAGTAGGATACAAGTGCTAGAGGTACTTTAACATTTAACATTTAACATAGCTCGCATCTAAATCACATCTTATATCACAACTATTTTACTCAAGTAGTTTTCAGCTTAGGTATTGATAATTGTCACAAATTGCCTCTGGAAACAACATCAGCAGAAGAACTGTGCGTCAGCAGCTTCATTTAATGGGTTTTCATGGCTAAGCGGCTGCACACACTCCTAGGATCATAAAAAATGGTCTGGAATGGTAACACACACCGGCACTGGACAGAGTAAGCAATGAATCATATTTCACTATCTGGAGTTGGCATATACCATGAGCATGCTACTTACAGGAATGCAAAGTGTAAATGCAAAGACTAAAGTTTGGTGGAGGAGAAATAATGGCTACGTTTTGGCTAATGGGTAATTTTATTTTACAGCATACAAAGATATTTTAGACAATAATAATTTTAAATTTGTTGCAACAGGTTGGGGAAGGTCCTTTCCTGCTCCAGTCCATTATTAGGTTTAATGTATTTTTAATGTTATTATAAAATTACTACTTTGTTATCTATCTATTGCTAACTAGCATAGTAGTTTATGTAAACCTCAGCCAGTTACAAACCATTAATTTGTTGATTTAAACACATCCACTGTGTAATTTAATACAGTTTTCTATTGTATTTTTTTTTGCTATTGACATGACTAAGATACACAGGCATTGTATAGGTATGTTATAGGTATGTATGTTATGTTATTTTATGTCATTGTCTCTATGTTGCAGTTGTTACATAAGCAATTTCCTTCAGGGACAATAAAGTTTTTTCTGATTCTGATTCATTCTTAGGATTGTTAAACACTGGGGCTTAGTCCAGTTGAAGCCAAATCTTTGGCTTGAAGATTTATCAGCTGGTTTCTACAAGGGCAAAGTAAGATCATTCCACTTTCTTTCTATGCCTAGGCCATGCTACACATCCATACTGCAGTGACCATCCAGAGCAGGATAGCTACATCTGCAGTGTGCTGGAGGAGCCGATCAGCTCTGATTTGAAATGAGTTTAATTCATGAGGATTCAGTCATACAAAGAGGTGTGCTATAGTCTTACTGTATATAAAGTGTGCCTTGTGACAAAAAAACAGTGAGCTAGTCTAGCTAGCTAGCTTAAGAGCCAAGAACCAAGCTGAAGCTGTAGAAGAGGCAGCGATGACTCACATTTGCAGCTGCAGGAAGTAAGTCTTCCTCCATCCCTTCTAGCCTTGTCTGAATTTTCTTGTTTTCACTCTTCTTTCTGAAAAAGCTATTAATATCCACAGACACAGTTTCACTGTGGTAAATTAGCTGGCTAGCTAGCT
>JBBIGC010000125.1:13242303-13262036 GCA_037576955.1 Lepidarchus adonis | reverse complement strand
TGTAATGTAAAGCGGCACAGCATCTATTTTCTTTCAAGGATTTTGAGACAGATTGTAATAACAGCTGTGTACTACTGGAGCGCTATAGAGTCTTTGTGTGACGTTCCAATGTATGATCCTCTTTTGCGTACAGTTAACAATGGTGTAATGACTGTCATGTACCACTAGGGGACTTTAGAATGCCACTGTCACATAGAGAAAAACATGGTGTAATGACTGTCATGTACCACTAGGGGACTTTAGAATGCCACTGTAACATTGAGAAAAACATGGTGTAATGACTGTCATGTACCACTAGGAGACTGTACCGTGCCACTGTCACGCAGCGCATGCCACTGTCACGTGACACCGTCATTACGTGCATGACACTGACATTAACAGTACACTCAAAGCTGTAACTGCTGCTGATTGATTTTTAATATCCATATGTCCAAGAATGTTACAAAAACATTGATTCAATTGCAATAGGTTCATAATGCATTCAAGTACTGTACTTATTCATGTCCTGAATCACCAGGTACTAAAGTTTAATTGTCAACCCTGTTTTCTCTTGTGTTAAACAGAATTCGTCGACCGGTCTACCTTTGACAGCTCAGTGCAGACTCACACTGTTACCGCAGCAGGACATCACTGTGACCATCTCAGGATGGCTAAACCTTCACACACTACTAACAGTAAATGCAAACACCTTTATATGTTATTTCTGATATAAACTTTGATCTTTGCTTAACAGCAACAATCAATTTAGAAATTTATTCTAAACTCTGTGAACAGTAATATGTATTGTTTTACTTTATTATTTATTTAAAGGAAATCATTTAAAGGGGGATATTAATTGGAATTACATACACCCTGTTCAATTCCCACTTCATATATGTATAGAAAGCTGCAAAAATAGCTTGTCATGGTTGTGATGTCATATATGACCACTACTCCCAGTCAATAGTAAATATCTCATTCTATCCAGACATCTGAAATAGTGTCTGAACTTGTAAAGTATCAGAGAAATTCTGTCTACACATTTTATCCTACTTTGATCCTACTTTTTGAACAGTTTTATGTCTTCTATTACTTATGAAGAAGTCAGAAAAAACAAAAAAGGCATTATATACAGTTTTATGCAAAAGTTAGACCATATATAAATGACAAGTTTAGGTGATTTTGTAGTTGAAAAGATGTTAACACAGTCTCTCTGGGACATGGACAAATACACAATATTTTCAGCAAACATTGATGCATAGTTAATTTTTATGCCATCAATTGAACAAAAAAAACCAAAACATTATTACGACACTGTGCAAAATTTTGGGCACCATAAGATTTCTAATCTGATGCATGGCAACAGCTGTCTTTAGTAAATGTCAGTTGGTGGGAGTTCCAAAGCTTCACAAATACTCTAACACTTCCAACCTTGTGCACACACTTGTGGACACTCAACAACCATGGGTTTCTCTAAACAGCTGTGTAAAACTCTGAAAATGAAAGTTATTGATGGAACACTTGAGCAAGGTACCATCCCACTTCACTGCTCCCCGGGCGCCTCTGTTGACGGCAGCCCACTGCTCCACGTGTGCACGTGTGATGGGTTAAATGCAGAGAATAAATTTCCTACTTGTGGGACTATAAGGGATAATAAAATAAAAATAAATAAAAATAAAATGTGTTAACATCTTTTCAAGTTTCAAATTCACCAAAATCTGTTACTTATCAAGGGGTGCCCAAACTTTTGCATAAGGCTATATTACATATCTTTACATGTAAAGGCATCATAACAATACAGCCTGTTTAATCTTAATGGTGATTAGAAAATACCAGTAATTGTGTAACCAAAACAGACATAAAAATTAATTACAACTGTTTTGGTACTTAAAACCAGTAAGAAAAAAAACATTAACTTTGAAACTTAAAAAAGAAATGTAATGAACATCACACATCTTAGCTTCCAAGGAAATGTTTCAGCTAAGAAAAAAAAAACTTGTTGTCATTTCCTTCTCTATTTCCAGATAAACTTCAAGCATCTGCAGATTATGATAACAGCATCAATAGAGTTAAGCCAAAACAGCCCTGCGTTCCTGCATGAGGACAGAGTTACAAGACATGTAAGCAATACAACTGAAATCTGTAAATATATAAAAATATTCCATTTTGGTTGAATCAGAAAAAAATCTAAACTACATGACATAGGGAAATAGATACAAACACCATTTACAGAAAAGTTAGTTTCTGTACAATAGTTTTTATTTTATTAAATGTTTTTTATAGTTATACTGATCAATTTAATTGTATTTAGTGAATATACACTAATTAGAATTTGATGGAGGCAATTTATAAAATACAATTAAAATGGTCAGTAAAATTATTGAAAATCGTTTCTTTGAACTTTTGTCAGTTGATTCACATGGATTAACATAAACCCATATATTTCTGGAAATTATGTTTCAAGATAATGTCTTTTTCATTAAGAGTTTGAGCCTAACATTGTCGTTTTTGGTGTCCATAGATAACCCTGGAAATTAGGAAGGATGAAAACTACAGAATTCCCATCTGGATAATAATCGGAAGCACTCTGGGAGGTCTACAGCTTTTGGCTCTGCTAATACTAGCACTCTGGAAGGCATGTCGTTCTGATTCATTATTAAAGAGTAGAGAAGATAAACATTACATTAGAGTCTGTGTTGCAATAAAAAACAACAGTCTGTGGCCATGAATAACAATGGCTAATATTTGTTTCAAATGAGGAATACCATCTGTTTCTATACTTTACATTGATGCTAATGCTTTAATCTGCATGAACAAAAGTCATTAGGAATACTCCACTTTAGGGACCTCCATAAGTGCATCAAATTCACCATCTCATCTTTCATGTTCTGTGTCACATTCAGTTGTTGTAGCAAAAAAAATAATTCCAAAGATAATCATTCAGGACTAGAAGTAACAACTCACCTTCTTTTGTCTCCAGCTGGGATTCTTTCATAGACAGAGACGACAAAAGGAAGAGCAAGTTGTCAAGGAGAAGACGAGTGAAGAGTGGTGAAGCACATGTTCACTCTTTCATAGACTTTCACTCAGGGACTCTCCAGGTGTAAGGACCTGTCTTTGCAGCACTCCAGCCAATCAACACCTGTCATGCACTGCTGAGCCCGCCCACTTTCTGACAGGACCAGTCACCTTTCACATACATGGTCTGTAGTGCTGCAGTACAGACTTGGATTTGTAATGAGTTGTAGTAAGTTATGACCAAAGCCTTAAAACGTAGGACTTGCGCTCACGAGACCAAAGTCATATTTAATTCAATTTTTAAAGTGAAGTATTGTAAAATTAATAAATAAATAAATAATGGTTTTTTTTTAATGTAAATAAAAATACATTATGCTTAAAACATATAGTATATTTTACAAACTGCATTTCTGGAAAAGTTGGGAAAGTTCGTAAAATACTTCTCATAATGTTTTATTAAACTGACAAAAGTACAAAGAAAGAATTTCCAATGCCTTTACTGACATACAGATATACAGAATATATATATATATATATATACATACACATACACACACACACACACACACATATATATATATATATGTATGTGTGTGTGTGTGTGTGTGTATGTATGTGTATGTATGTACACACACACACATACATATTACATGATATTTATATATATCTTGCAAATGTAAACCAATTTAAATTTGATTGCCTACAACACATTAATAACAAAGTTTAATAAGTGTTTATCACTGTTTTACTATTTTACATAGTGTTTAATCATTTGGGAGATTTTGTCGGTCTCTGTTCATGATGAAGTTTCAACTGGAGAAAGTTCTGGATTACTGGCAGCTTAGTCAAACATGCATTGTGTCTACAAAGCCAAGCTAATGTAGCATGCCCAAAATAAGGCTGGCATTGTCTTAGAGAAATAACCACGGACAAACCAGGCAGTGTATGTGTTTAAAATCACAATATTCATCTTTATCATTATTTATATATTTCCATTTCCCACTTCTAAAACCCAAAGAGCTTAAAAGAAGCAGTGCTTCAGAATATAACTGAGGTATTACTTTATGTTAGTGTTTAATTTTCAGTTTCAGGTTAGAGTTTTTGATGCAGTGGAAAACAGAATTAGGTGGAGATGGTTTGCTTACAGTAAGTTCTCCCACGCCAGTTTTGTCTACATTCATCTACCCAGCATGGTGATTTCTCATACAATACGTTCAATGCACATTCAACTGTGGTTAGCGGTTTGTCCAACATGGATTGAAATGTGTTTTTAAACTTATTGAATTCTTTGGAATGGTAGAAAATTGTGAGCCATATTTAATCTTTGCTTGCAAAAACTTATCCTTGGGTGGATGGTCCTGTAATACATGATATTCTCACCTGTCACCAGTTTACCTGCTTATTGTGCAATGTTTCAACCAGAGTAAGTTGAATATTCGAAAAAAAAAAAAAATATTTCCCCTGCCCCAAAGTCAAAATGTCAAATCTAGTTGGTCAGCTGAACAATTAAAAGTAGTTTCTTTGTACATTTGTCAGTTAAATAAAGAGAATTTACACATTGCTAACGATTGTTTTTCTTTTTCAGAATGTCCCAACTCTACTGGAAATTAGTTTTTTAGATAAAATAAATTTCTGCATGAACTCTGCAGAACTGATGACAAATCAGCACTTGATATTGTCCAATCAATCTTTAGCAATAAATTCATGTTGATGCACTTGGTCAAAAACTTGAACTTTGTTAACAACTCTGCCCTTTAAAATGGAGCAAGGCAATAAATATAAAATAAATATTAAATAGCTGTTATATTTGCTGTTATAATCACAGAAATTGCTGTTCACACCCCTGTGATGCTACTTGGCAGCTTAAATGAATTTTGTTTCCTTTGTAGGCTTCCAGACATTAGTTCAACCAAGTTGCCAAACTTTCTCAGACATTATACCGTTCCTTCCTGCATACCTGGCCTGCTGTTTATTCATATTTTTATGCATTAGTTTAACAGCAATTTTAAGATTTTGGTCATGGTCATCATAATTTGGTGAGTACAGAAAAGCTTTTTCAGTTTCAGCTGATATATCAAATGCAAATGAAGCACTGTGCAAGATTGTGAGGTTTAAGTACAATGAAGACCAGTAAGTGAAAGAGCTTTTTGTTTAAGATCTGCATTAACTATGTCTGAAAGAGAGCAGCGTTTTATTATGTGGTTTACTGGAGCTAAGGTGAATGTGTCTATAACATGATAACAATAATGTAACTGAAGATGCTAATTTAATAAATATAATATTGTGAACCTTTAATTGAATATCTTTATTGCCATTGCACATACACATACAACGGAACTGTATTCAAAAGAAACTAATGTCTTGCTTCAATTTATAGATGTATAGAAAATGTGTGTAGACCGAAAAAATCAATATCTTAATGAACAACCAGCTTCTTTAGCAATTACCTTTTGTGGCTTACCCTCCTCAGTCTCCCAGACTGAGACCATTTAAAGCAGGGGTGTCCAACTCCGATCCTCGAGGGCCGGATTCCAGCACAGTTTGTTGATTTCCCTGGTCAGGCACACTTGACAGAACTCACCTGTTAATTTCCAGGTTCAGGGAGTGTGTTTGAGGAAGGGAACTACCAAACTGTGCAGGACGCCAGCCCTACAGGACCGATTTTGGACACGCCTGATTTAAAGGCTCAGGAAATTTTTGCAGGTGTCTTGAGTTAATTCGCTGATTAGCATGTGACACCATGACTTTCCAAGATTTAACTTTTTTACAATATTCTAATTTTCTGAAACAGCGTTTTTTAAAAATTATCTGTAAGCCATAATCATCAACTCTATGTGTAATGAATCTATATAATATATGGATTTCACTTTCTGAAAGGAACGTCAAGAAATATTGAACATTTTCACAATATTCTAACTCTTTTAGATGTACCTGTACAGAGGTATGGCTCACATCACATATTCTTCTTGTGTGGAGCAAATGCAAAATGTTTGTATCAGTCAAAGTAGCTCTGGTCCACACCTCCAAACTCATTTTCTTAACAAGCCTCCAGGTATGCTAACACCTGACTCCAATTAGCTTTGTGGAGGCCATTAACTCAAGGGTTCATACTTTTTCCACCAGAAATATGAGTTGTTTATGGTAGTTCTCAATAAAGAACATTTTTACACGTTTGCCAATACCCTTGACATAAGTGAATATCAGTTCACATTTTATTACAAATTAAGGCCACATATTATTTATATAGTGCCCACCATAATGTTTGGGACAAGGACACTTTTTTCTTTGATTTAAATCTCTGCTCACACTCCATCTTAGCTTCACCATGTAGAAATTACAACTTTTTATACCAGCTTCCATCATTTTAGGGCACCGTAATGTTTGGGACAAAGTAATATTAGGTATATTAATTTATATTTTTGGTACTTTATTGCATATCTCTTGCATGCAATGACTGTTTGAAGTCTGTGATTCATAGACATCACCAGGTGCTGAGAATCTTCTCTGGTGATGCTCTGCCAAGCTTCTACTGCAGCCACCTTCACCTCCTGCTTGTGCCTTTAAGTTTCTTCCTCAGCATATGGAAGGTATGATCAAATAGATTTAAATCAGACGACTGGCTTGCCTGTTCAAGAATTTTTCTTTATTTTTGACTGCCATATTGCTTTAGCAGTATATTTGGGATGGTTATCTTGTTGGATGATGAAGCGCCATCCAGAGGTTGGAATATAGACTTGGGCATATAAGGTGTTTATATACACAATTTATTGTACGACTGCGATCAGCAGTTACATTATGAATGAAGATAAGTGAGACGCCGTGGTGCAAAACGTACACCACCATGTTTAACAGATGAGCTAGTTTGCCTTGGAACTTGGGCAGTTCCTTTTCATCTCCACTTTACTCTTACTGTCACTGTGATACAGATTAATTGTGGTCTTGTCTTTTTCCGGAATTCTGCTCTTTTAGGTACTTTTTCACAAACTATAAACTCACAATCCTGTTTTGTGGTTTGTATACAATTAACTTTAAAGGTATGTGCACTTTAATCATGTCTCAAGTGTTTGATTTAAAATTGTACACTGAGGAGATGAGAGCTTATGTCTAACCAAGTATTTAAAAAGAAGTAATGCAATGAACTAAACCACAGTTAGATTTATTCTATGGACGTCTGTAACAGACTGCCATACTTTTTGACATCAATATTCTACTCAAAATCAAATTATTTTATGTTGTATAGAATTAGTTCACTAAATATCTGTAGCTCAATGGTTAGAGAAGTGAGTTTGTAACTGAAGAGTGGCAGATTCGACTCTCGGAACCGGACAGCAGCTGAAGTGCCCTTGAGCAAGACACCTGACCCCCAACTGCTCACCATGTACGTCGCTCTGGATAAGAGCGTCTGCCAAATGCTGTAAATTAGAAATTAAATTAAATTAGAAATTAAAATTAGAAATTAAACATCTACAAAAATAAACAGAATGGGCCCTTCGTTAGTTACACCTCTCTTTTCGATGGAAGATCCTAAAACAAAGATCAGCTAAGTTTGCACAGTCATGAGTATGAACAAATCTTGAGAAATTCATGAGTATCTATTTCATTGTTTTAATTTAATGTTTAATTTGGACCAAAAAGTGCCGATTCTCAATTTGAACTCTAAACTGACTGTAAATGCGGCAACATACCAGATATAAATTAGTATAAATACACATAGTAACATAAGCCATAACTGAAATCCATGGTTCAACTCATGACGCAGGAACTATACTAAACCATGGATGAACTGTCACACCACTTATACCTAATAAAATGAAAACAACATACAGCAGAAAAATAAAAAGCAGTTCATTTTTAATATTGGATCATTTCATTTGGAAATAAAAATTCGCTGACAATACAATCACTGGTTCTCAAGGACATGAAGCGAAGTCATCATCCAAATCCCCTTTAAAGTCATGCTCACAGACTCAAATCTCAAATTCTCAAGCTGAAACAGACAAGCCCACGCAACTGAAGAGGGAAGACATGATCTTTCTCTCTCAGACTGAAGTAAAAACGTCCAAGCACCTTCCAGAGTAAGGTCCTTTAAGGCACTGCAGCCTATGCGAACAGAGCTAATGCCCCAAAAACTCTACTTAAAGCAAACAATCACTGTAGATGTTATAGTGGCATAGTGGTTAAAAATAAATCTGGACCAAAAAAATACTTGTCACACACAATTTAGTGTACTTATAAAATTGTTTTTACTAGGATTAGCTTTCGTACATCAATCTTCTGCTAATGGGTCCTTGCAAAATAAATTTTCTAACTGTTTTTAAATAATCTTTTATAAAACTCCAAAATATATGAAAAATAACTTAAGAGCAAAGTGCAGTCAATTAAAAAAAAAGTGTTTTGTCAAGCCAAATTTTTTTTATCATGCACTTACGGAGTGAAGACCATGTTCAACGTCTTCAGTTCCATAGCAATGGCCCCCAAAATTATTTCAAAGCATCTTACAAAAGATACTCCAATGCCTTGTATTAAAATCACACAAGCCATTGCCAGTCTAGATAGAGAACACCAATTAAAGGTGCAGACTGTTTGCTATGAACAAAGAGGAATATTTTCACTGAAGCACCAGTCCAGTTTGGGCAGTACTGAACCAGAAGCTTCCAATTTCTCAAAAATGCATGACCGACACTTTATTATAAATTTAAGAAATCAGGATGTAAAATCCAGTCGTATGCCCTTATGACTAGCACTTTAAATGAAGAAAAAAAATCCAAAAATATTTTTTGATTAAGAATTCCCAGCACCATTTGGACTGATAAAACTAAATTAAATGGCAACTAATGGCAAAAAGAAAAAAATAAATCATACAAATCAGTGAAACTCAACAAACTCCTCCAGGCTTTTAGGGATCTGGTCTCTGTAAGTGATATGATGCTGTCGGACAGCACGAGCAGCCAGGCACTTTAAACTCATTTTCATTTGTGTCTTTAGGAGGATCTCAGACACTCCTGTTGTGCTCTTCTCCAGTGGAGTTTTCTTCTGTTTATTTGTCATGTCTGTGTGAGCTCCAGCCTCCACTAGACTGATTATGATGGCGTGAAGGGTGAGAAAGTCACTGATGGGCCTGTTATACTGCACTATGAGGTGTAAAGGGCTATTGCCTTCATTGTCTACACAGTTCACCAAAGAACCGCAGTCCAATAGGAGTTTGGTTACCTGTGCGTTGGGGAAGCTGCACACGTCATTAGTATGAAAGTCATCCACAGGTGTGCTAGAGCTGGCAGCCAGGTGCAGTAGTGAGGAGCCCTCTCTAGTGCGTGGATCGAGGCGGATCAGGTCATATATCTGCTTGTTGAGTCGTGCTCGGTCCTCCTCACTGCACTGAGTCTTGGTGGAGATGCACACCAGGTAGAGAAACGTGAAGATATTAGATTCGTAGTTGTCAGTACAGGCTGGAAGCTCCGCCTCCGAGGCCGACTCCACGCGTGCCATGCTGCGTCTGATCTCCAGAACACTACAACGCAGGACCTGTTCCACGTCTGAGGCAAGTACCGGCTCCTTCAGATGAACCATTTGTGAAAACACCTGTGCGAAGCGCAAGAGGTCCTTGTGTGTGTTACGGTTGCTTCGCTGGCGCAGACGCAGCGCATGCAGCCATAGCTTAATGCATTGCTCAAACTCCATGTTATCGGCATAGACAGCACCACGGTATATTATGGGATGTGAAACATCTATGTTGTCCGCACCCAGTATTCGCTCACGAACCATCAGTCCTTCCATGTGCAAAGCATCTCGATCCTGCCTGATGGCTTCCAGGTCCTGAGGGGACCTACACTCTGCACGACCCCCATACGCCTCCACAGGTGATGGGAGCTCTTTAAAAATAATCCTCTCAGGGTCACGGTAGCGCTCCAGCATGGCCAAATACATATAATGATAAGTCTTAAGAATGTCATAATTTTCCCGGTCGTTAGCGAAGGAAGCACCCAGCAGTTCTAAAGCCTCAATGCGGCTGCAAGGATCGCAGTCAGCATGAGAGAGAAGCAGCTCCACGACATCTGCCTTACAGCTTTCCGCTGCCACCTTGAGAGGGGTCATCGCATGGCCGTTTACCACCATGGCTGCCTGGCATCTCACCAGCTCCTTCACAATGTCTAGATGACCGGCCTCTGCAGCAAAGTGCAACGCGGTGGCACCACAGTGAGCCTTTGCATTCGGGTCAGCCCCCTGTTTGAGCAAAAAGCTGACCACATCTGTATGGCCCTTATAAGCAGCAATCATCAAACAGGTGTTGTCATATTTGTTGGCAATGCTGATGTCAGCACTATGCTCCACCAGGTAGCACACAATGTCCAGTCGGCCATCGAAGCAAGCAGCCCTGAGAGGTGTGGAGTTGGTGAGGGTGGTGTGGTTCACGTTGGCATTGTGAGACACAAGAAGCCGCACCACCTCGAAGTGCCCTGCACCTGCTGCACACCACAGAGCTGTGGCTCCATCGATCACATACCTGAGGACCGTAAGAAACATTTCTTTGATGGTTCACGAATACTTTTATCACTAATATTATTCAATTAAGCCTAAAAGATGTAGTAGAGAAATGTACGGATAGTTTACCCATCAAATCGGACTGTCCCCGTCTGCTCGGTGTTCACTCGATAATGGTCTAGAAGCAGGCGAACCACTTTATCATGGCCGTTCCTCGCAGCAATGATGAGAGGGGTTGAGCGCTGGCCGGCCAGCTGAGTCACATAGTCCAACAGGTACCGTGTCTCGGTCCCAGAATGGTTCAGCAACAGCGCTGCCAGTGTCAGGACTCTACCTTCGCTAGCCGCTTTATAAACGTACCCTGCCAGTGACTCCATTCGGGCCACCGGTGCCTCCGTCGTTTTCGCAAGCATCGCCCACAAGATTCACTACAACCCATTAAAATGTCAGTTTGAGCTCACAAGCTCATTTGAAAGAAACAGCTGAGACCCGTTTTAACGAAATTCATCACCGTCTAGCAGCTGCAATCAAACCAAAACTAATTGAAAAGGGGAGAACACGGCTAACAGGTCCGACTGACAACCTGAGGGCAAAGCTAACGAGGCAGACAGCACTCGTCCCGAAGAAAAACAGACGGATTAGCCGAGACAAGCTGTTACTTACATGGACGATGCCCAACACATATTCTAACCGGCTGCATTTATTTTCTTTCAGTTACATAAACGTCAGTTAACACTTAGCTAGCATTCAGTGAAGTAGCTAACCAGTTAGCGAAGTTAGCAGCTACAGGGAAGTCATCACCTTCAGTATAACTCACGGCCCAGTTCTTTGGCAAAAAAACAACCGATGTTAAATTTATCAGATAATGTTGCGAAAGAAACAAAAACGTAAATGTTATATTCCACAAAAACTTAAACTTTGCCACCAATTTAGCAGAGACAGGGAAACACTCAAGCGTAGTTTGCGAGTCCGAGTAATAACAGGAAACAAGAGATATACGGTTCCTGCAGTGATTTCCAGAATAAAAGTCCCCGGAAATAAAGGCAGCATTAAGTGCAGTCCGTAGTGCATCACTTATTTTGTTGTTTTCTGGGATTAAGTTGTCTTTTTTTATCCCCATTCAACACATATTGTAGGCTATATCATGCGGGTTAGATGCCTCTTTAGCCTCTTAACTGCACAAGGTTTTCCATTTTATTTCCTATTTATTTTCGATGTACTATTTCTTAGTTTGAGCTTTATATTGTACTTATATGACTGGTGCTACACGAACAACATTGTGTATTATTTGTGTTGCTGTTGTTATACTGTTTATTTGTTTATTTATTTTTTAAATAATTGTGATTTCAAAAATATAAATGTTTTCCATTGTTCACTCAAATGGAGACGACTGGGCCTACTTTAAATAGCCTGAGTAAAAAATAAAGTTGGAATGGGAATTTACCTTTGGATGAAGCAATATTTATGCTCAAATCAAATCCTCAAAAAAAATGTATTTACTTTTATTTTTTTAATCTGGCTGTTTTAGGAGCTGAGCACTAGTCACACTGATCTAAATAAATTTACTTTGGGTTTAGAAATATATGTAATGTTGTGTTAGCCCAATATCCTTACTGCCTGATCAAGAGTTCAAATCCTGGCATATCATAGCCATCTGTGGTTTAAGATTAAGGATTACAGCCCCTAAAGTTATTTTTTTAAGTTACCCTTTCTAGGTGACCTGCCAATGTCTGGGTCCATTTAAAAATAAAGTAAAGCAAAGACCTAATTAATGATGGCAACTAAAATGTACTAGGATCAATACTCTTCATACAATAGGAAAGCTGAGAATTAATCCTAAATACAAAAGGGAGGGAGTGGATTAACGGTTTATCTGAAAATGAAATATCACACAGTGCATCAGATGTTACAGTTTAGGTCACAGGTGCTGAGTGAATTCTTTTCATATTTGAACTGAAATGGGTCAGTAAACATACAGAGGGAGAAATAGCGCAACACAGAGGCTGAATTAAAAGGAAGAGAGCCGGGGAACCACATCTCATGTTACAAAGTGAGACAGTACAGGCCAATGGCCACGCTGCTGCCCTGTAAGCAGGGTTCAGCGGGGGAACCATCACAGCTAACCTTCCTGTGGAGTGCTTTACAGAGGGCGTTCACCTTGCTGAGGTTAAGGAGGACAAGAAGAGAGGAATACTTCTGGAACTGGCAAATTTCACAGTGCTGCTGGACGTGCAATGCAACCCACTGTGCGAAAGAGGCAGAACCCTGCCATGCAGCTGGCTTTTCTTGATAGGTTTGACCATTGATCTGGGCTCAAAGCCACGTCAGTTGTGTATTAGAGGTTGAATATCTGAATTTTTGTCTAAGTTTTACCAAGTCATGTTTGGCAAAAAATAGTTTTTGAAGGCTTTCATCTGTGTATCAAGCAGATTAGGTAACACTATCGGTACAGGCTGGAAAAGTATTGATTTTGACAGTAGAATAGTTAGACAGAGCATGATATTCAGCATGCAGAGTGCAGGAGGCAGCCTGCGTGATGGCTCAGAGACCAGCCCGCAGTGAGAGGATTTTTGGTGAGGATTTGAAAGGATCAAATCGGATGAGATTAGAGCGTGTCTCTGCAGGCTATGTAAAGCAGGAGATGCACTGCATCCTCTGTGCATTCTGACTGCTTAGATGTGGGAGAAATTCGAGTTTCCCCTGCAGATTACTGCAGAATCAGCTGCTTTAAAAACCTGAAGAGAGGAAACAATATAACTTGAATTAGCTGGAAGGGACTTTGACATGGAAGTATGATAGTATAATGTGGTAAAAGTGACAGAACTTATATTGGACAATGGAACAAATAAATAAAAGCAAGGCTTAAAAAATTGTGGTCAACAAATGTAGTCAAGTTAATGCAGTACAATGAGTATGGAGGGGAGATGTGGTTGGGATTCCAAGAGAGATGCCTTCACTTTCTCCCCAACCCAGGTGCCTGTTTGCTGATGTAACAGAACTGGCAGTTAGTGTTCTCCTCCAAGCGTGTTGAGCTGTGATGCTGTGTTAGTAGCAGTTTGAAAACTCTACTCTAGTGTTTACTCCTCCAGACAGGCCTAGTTAAAAGTTGGGTCTTACTATGACAAAGGTAGGGTGAAAATCCAAAATAACTGAACAAACTAAATTAAATTCCATATAAAATGAACTAATTCAACCTTTTCTTTTCAAGGGTCATATGTTTTAAGACTACATATTGTAATGTTTAGCTATTAAAACACGTTATTTCTACATTGCCCAGCATAGATAAATCATTGCTGAACAAAATCATTTTAGAAGAAGGGAAAAACATTCCTTAAAAACATAATCTGCAATGGAAGTGAATGTTATAAGAAACATTTATCATTTTAAACTGTTTTATTAATCTCAATGTATTTTGAAAAATATGTAAAAATAGGGATATGTTGTTTTTTCAGATTAAATATACCTATAATGTACAAATTACAAATCTGTTCAGCGAATTTCCTTTATAAACACTGGTAGTATAACAGGACAGCATGTCTGATCAGTTACAATGATCAGGAAACAATTGCAAATAATATCTTCTTGCTGGTGCCTCTTATCAGCTTTATCATGAACCATCTGTAAATACTGTAATCTGTTATGGTTTAGGCCTTAGTGACAGTTTGTATTCTCTCCACAGTCACAGATATGGATCTAAAGACACAGACTCTGCGAAGGAGCCTCAGTTCCACTTAGATCTCTGGTGCCTTTTCACCATACAGAACTGGGTGTTGGACTTTGGGAGACCTGTACTCATGGTTAGTAAATTAATTGCAGAGGAAAAAAATGTTGAGTTACATGAGATAATCAATGGAATATGAGGCTGATTTACATGGCTCTGAAATTGAATGCACCAGAGTGGATATGAGCAGTTCACTTATTTCTGCTTAACAGCAATTAATTGTCTAGAGCCTGGTGTCAAGCAGCTAATCTTTTTTTTTATTTATTTTTTATTGACAGTTTTATATCACAGAAAAAAGTGAATCAGAAGTTCACCAGTGAACATCAGTAGTATAAATGAAAAGCACAATACACAGACAGAAACAAAAAAGAACAAACAGGAAAATAAATAAATAAATAGATCTTGACAATGGCAATAATAAGAGTGACCGTGACTCAAAAAAAAGAAGAAAAAAAGAAAAAAAAAGACAAAAAGTGTAGGTAAGCAGCTTATCTTAATCTTTAAAGTATACAGTACAAACCATTGAGATGTACGTTTTCCAGAACAAGTACAATACTGATGAGCATTTTTTTTAACATTGCTGCTACAGTTATGAGCAGTAATTAATATTGTCAAATTCTGCAAGTTTGTCACATATTCTGTTTTGGCTACGTGGCTAGTAACACAGCTTTTAAGACACTAAAGCTAAATGTGACTGCTAGTGTAATGACTATTTCTTAAGAAAGACATCTACACACTCGCAGACTGACCTGAAATTCACTCACTTGTCAGAAAACCTGTTCCTATGTGGAACTAGGGCGTCCTACGTCGAAAATAAACGGTGAGCAGCTACGTTTTTGTTACTTTCATCCCAGAAAATGATTTTTTCCTATCAGCCCATATTTTTTATTGATGTGTAATATAAAGCTCTACCTATTTACTCTGGAAAAACATGTCCAACATGCAGAGAATTCAAATAATTGAATCAGAGTCTTTCAAGAATTGGCATAGGATTTCATATTTTTGTATTTTAATTCTTTCTGTCTAATTGATGGTGTTTTCTTCTCAGGTCCTGTTCCCTCTCGATGTGTTCCCTCTGAATAAGCCCATTATTGGAGACTATTTCCACATGGCTTACAATATCATCACACCTTTTCTTCTGCTGAAGGTTAACCACTGTTAATGGGAGAAGTGTAATGTTTATATGTGGTCAGAATAAGTCCAAAAAACATAATGTGGTACCTCCAAGGAGACACAGAGTGAAATGTTGAATGTTACTGGTCTTCATTACTTACCAAAATGCTCACAGTCAGATGTGCTAGTCTCTAGTGTTTGAAAATCTGCCTCAGTTGTTTTTTGAGGGTAACCCGGAAGCCCAAATAACAGTAATTAGACTTTCTAGTACTGTCCTTTACTCTTTAACCACAACACCAGAACAAGCAAAACAGTTGTTCCTAGAGTTAAGCTACAACTGCTAACATGACAATATACAGGTGTAACTAGCACACACTCGTGCTGAAGGTGCAGCCTTTCAAAACTGAACTTTTTCAAGGACCTAGTCCAGGGGTCGGCAACCTTTACTACCAAAAGAGCCATTTTGCCCTCTCTTCAACTAAAGATAGATCGCCCGGAGCCGCAAAACATAAAACAGCTTATAAACTTATAAACATTCAGGAGTCCTCAACCACCGACTGTACCAAAAATTACAACTTAAAAAAAAACGATCTCAATTCATAGCATCTAAGTATGTTAGAGACATCAAGTCATGGCAGAAAACCCTGAGATCGACACAACAGCACTGAAAACGTATTGTGAAAGGACCGTTTACACGTTACCATAGCGACCAGAGCGCGTGAGGGGGCGTTACTCTAAAAGTTGGCGCATTTCACTTTATTTACACTGCTAATAAAGTTACATAATTACACAATGTTAAAGTATCACCTCAAACTCCAAGCTAACTAACAAAATAAACAAAAATAAAATATATAATTAAAAGTTGAATTAATAAATAAAAAAATTTTTGTCAAGGCCAAACAGAGCCACAGCAAGGCGGCTGAAGAGGACTAAACTACGTTTTCTGAGTCACGCAGCGCAGCTGGTCTTTTGTTGTTGGTGGTCATTTAAGGGGAGGTCAAGCTTTTTGTCAGTGTGAAACCTTCTAAGACATTTTACCAGATCTTAAAGGACACTGAGAAAATCAGAGGCATGTGTCTGAAAGCAGTTGCGCTGAGATGAGGTCATCAGTAAGGGACTGAAGATGTACAACCCAGACAGCTGGAATTTTCCCCACTGACCTTTACTTCTTTTTTAATATCTGGCAGATCTTTCAGGTTTTTTGGGCTCCATAGGAAACTAAATGTACTGTATTCTAGGGCTGACGTTGCCTTTGACTTTGAGCTTATTGCACTTTGATTAATATAAGAACTCCTTGAATGAATTGCGTCGACTCATTCTTCAGTCCCTACTGAAGACTGACACAATGACAACTACTGCACAAAGTCATTAGAAAGGTTGGAATTAAGCTTTAAATCTGTGCAATAGCATGAACATGTAAAACTTGACCAAGTAGTTTAGAGGTTATGTGTCCTGCACTGAAATAATGTACTGAATACACTTAAAGTAAAAGCATTTGCCATTCTGCATGACTGAAACATATTACATTGCATTTTTGATTCATACAGACATATCTGTAATCAGACAATTGCATTTAATATTTTACTCTTTTCAGTTTGTGTGTGCTGTAATAATTGAAATGTTTTGTAAATGCTTTCTCTTCTTGCTTTTGCAGTTGATAGACCGTAGTCCAAAGACTTTACCTCTATCTGCTGTTTACCTTTGCATTATCACCTTTGTAATGGGGGCCAGCATGAACCTGGTGGGAGACTCCATGAATCATCGACTTCTCCTCAGTGGCTACCAACTGCATCTATCTGTGAGAGAGAACCCCATCATGAAGAACCTATATCCACCATCTTTGGTACAGAAACATTTACAAATTGCTGATTTTTTAAATAAAAAAGGAAAATACAGAATTTATGGATTTATTAGTTGAAAGAATGTTATAAAATGAAAGTGGAAAGTCTGAAGTTCCCATTTATTTCCACAGGTTGACGCATTTGAGCTGCTTTATTACTATGATGAGCATTTTGGACGATGCCTGTGGTAGGTAGTGGAAGTCTGGTGTTCACTGACAATTAATTACATGCTCAATTCAATTGGCCAGAGATGGTAACATGTAATTACATTTACTTGTTTTTGCTGGATTTGTACCTTTCTGAGTATTTTCTAATACTTTTTCTAGCTATAACATTTAACCATTAACAAAATATTAGGAGATCCTAGACCAGGGGTCACCAACATGAGGTGCCCTTGGACCTGTTCCAAAAACTCACCAGTAAGCAGCATCTAAAATGTAATTTTATCTTATTCTTCTTTAATCACATTTGCATTGAAACTGACAATATTTTGTTTAAAAAGCATTTAAAACATGTTTATTATACATGAAGCTTTGATACGTTTAGGTAAACGCTGTTCTATTCTACTTTAATAGTCACATGACAAAAAGCTCATGGAGAGTAAACTCCCTGGCGCAGCGATGATGGAAAACTGAATGCGGTTTTTTATCCCAAAAACATGGCAGAAAACAGAAAGAAAATGTATTATAGTGAATGGGAGGAAGAGTTCATTGTGTCTCATTTGTGGGGTATGATGTAAAGACACTTCACAACATGGCACAAAAACGCAGTAGAAGTGATCATTTGAACATTTAAACAATTACTGAGATTAATATAAATAAAATGTAGAATACTGATATTTTCTTTTTCCCACCTTGTTAAGTCATTGTTGATAAAATCGTAAATTTGATCAGTGTCTTCACATAGATGATTAATCATTAATAATAATATATAACTGAACAAATTTGTTATTTAAGAAGTAGCTCTCACTTTCAGAAAGGATGGTGACCCCTGTCCTAGACTAATAGATACTTTAATTTTTTCCTTCTAGTTTAGTCATTATTTCTTGAGGGTTTGTTATATTTCTTCTGGATGTTTTATCCACCTCTGCCCTTGAGTCTTTTGATTTAGTAACATTCATAAAACGTTTAGTAATGCGGAGATGCTCTGAACTATACACTGTGCATGTGTCTTAATAAAATTACCATTATTAATACTGTACATTTGTGCAAACTCTTTGTTCAATAGGTACATCCCTTTCTTCCTCATCCTCTTTCTTTACTTCTCTGGCTGTTTCACCATCCTCAAAAAGGAGAAGAGAATGCCTGTGTCAGCGTGGCTGCTCCTGGCTCCTAGTTCCCTGTACTACTGGTCAGTATCTACACCCACCTGCTCAGCCGTATGGATGAACAGATGAACGGGATGTAGCCCTTTATTTCAGTGTATTTCCAGATGGGAGGGGAAATGCCAAAACTAGGGTCACTTTAGGCCGGACTAGTGCTTGCAATATATCTTAATTCATGTCAAGGCAGAATTATTTATTGCTCTTGCTGGTACAGGGGAGAGTTCGGCCATATCGGTTGTTGAACCACTGCACACGTGTGTCAGGTCCAAGCAGCGTCTCAAATGACCGGAGATAAAACACTGCGACAACAAGCTCTGGTGTCAGTGTTAAACACTGCTTCTAGGGTGTGTTCACACGAATGTAACTGAGCCAAACCAGGACACGGTTCAGTTAAATGAAGGCACGTATTGTCAAGCACCGCTAGCCCTGCAATTACCTACAGATAAAGATAAAGATTCTTTATTGTCATTGTAACAGAGTACAACAAAATTTGTGTGGAATCTCTCTCTCAGCAGCAGAATAAGTACATACAAAAAAAAAAAAAACACAGATATGTGTATATTGCAGTCTAGGTTGTATATTGCAGACATTTCAATTATATTTGTATTAATAAATATCTTAAAATAATAGTAGATTTTAATTTTATAATGACATTTTTTTATGACACAATCCTTTTTTGTGAACTGGCAGAGTAGATTATGAAAACGAACATGAATAATGTTGTTAATAATTGTGCTAGTGTCTGCACTTTTAGAAAAAGAAAACACATTTTAAATACAAATTCAGTTGCCCAGGGTACAAATAATATAGCAACAAGGGCACAATGAAACTCAAGGTGTGATTGTGAACCTAAAATCAGCTTTACATATTAATTCACCTTCTCAGATGAAAACCAATATCTTTCTTTAAAATAAAATAGAAAGTGTAGATACTAAAAATGCGTGAGGCCAGAATTGCAAAACACTGGCCTAGAGTTCAGACAGATGTATGGACTCAAGGAAACTTACTGGAGTAAACAAACTATACAGTTTTATGCAAAAGTTTGGGCAACGCTTGATAAATAACTGAATAATTGAAAAGATGTAAACACAGACTCTCTTAGACATGAAAAAAATCACAATATCTTCAGCAAACATTGATGCATTGTTACTTTTTATGCCATAAATTGAACAAAAATGAAAAAATTAAAACATTATTATGGCACTGTGCAAAAGTTTGGGCACCCTACATAATCAGTACTTAGTAACACCTCCTCTGG
>JBBIGC010000125.1:13212660-13223593 GCA_037576955.1 Lepidarchus adonis | reverse complement strand
GACGCCATCTACCGGAATCAAATTCCTTGTATGTGTTTACTCACTTACTTGGCCAATAAACACAATTCTGATTCTGAAAATAGTTAACCGTAAAGGTAGCCAGAAATCCAGTATAGTTAAATAAATAAATAAATAAATAAATAAATAAATAAATAGTTTGCAACCAATATAAAAAAAATACATTTAATTAAAAATAAATTTAATAAAAACATAGCAAAATAAGTATGTCCAAATATACATTAGCATATAGCAAACACATTCTAGGAAACCCTAAAAAATAATTAAAAAATAAAAATAAAAAATGCTAAACTAGAGAAATATATGTAAAGGGAAATGTCAAATATTGTACCCAGTTAAAGGAACTACAAACCTTAGAAAACTACTTTTCCTAATAAAAGTTTATATTTAATGATTAAAATAGACTCCAGCTCGTTTAATTTAACCGTCAGCTATAAATCACAACCCTTTACATGTAATAATGAAAATATACATATTAAAGCCTACACATTTCAGTCAGAGATACTAATCATCACTACTAACTTTCTCCCACTGACTTGCAAGAAATGTCATTGGAGAAACAGTAAAGAACTCAGTCTCCATCTGCCAACTGTAGGGGATGGATATAAACGACAAGGGATGTGTCTTCTGAACTACACTGAAATTGAAAGAAAGCTAAGCTGCTAAGCTAACTTTGGGAAACTCTCATATAAACATTGATTGTATATGAATTGAGGAAATATATGTCTAATGACACATCAACTTAATGTGCACTGTATATTAATTTTGTCTTGTAAATAACTTTTTTGTTGAGTGCTGTTTTGCTATGTCTTTTCCTGCCCCCAGGTGGCACACTCCGCCATCTTTTTACAAGGTGAATGGCGGCCATTTTTTGCAGGGGAAGGGAAGCAGTTCAGGAGGTGTGAAGACGTAATGAACACAGTAACATCAAAGGCAGAGGTAAGAGACTGTAAAAGTGTTAGAGCTTGAACTCTACATGAGGTTGAAAGTTAAATGGCCCTGTGGTCACACTCTCAGCCAGGACCAGGGACCATATTTGACCTGCTATTGTTTTTTTTTCAGAAGAGCGTTGTGTGTTTTCTCGTCCCTTGTGTGTTAGCATAGCGTTATGTTCACCCCTAAAATTCTTTTAACACTGACAGTTGTATAATAACTTAAACACATCATTCCAAAAATCACAGCTGGTGTTCCCAAGGAGGTCTATAAGTGCAGTCTATAGGTTGGTACGATGATTTTTATGATGTTCAGAGATATCATCACACAGAGCAGCTGGATGCTTCACTACGAAGTGTAGTATCTGGAACCTGGATGATCGTTAAAGAGAACGATTCTAGACGTTTCTGGAGGATTCTAAACTCAATAATGAGTGTAGGTAGATGTTTTGGCTCATTAGCACTGTATCACCCAAATATGCTGCTCTTTGAGAAAAAACATCAATACTTAGATATTCACTAATGTCCTGGACAAACTGATCAGATCCACTAGGGCCCAGCTTCACAACTTAAGTCTTTTGCCATATTTTCCAGCCTTCAAACAGGACCAGGACTCTAGAATAGCTTCCCCTCATCCGCTAGCCTGTGATTCAGTGTTTTTTGTTGTCTGCACAGGGGAGGGTTGCTGGTTTGTAGGAGCAGAACATGGTGGGCTACTAATTCTGTGCCAGGACCTGAGGGAAAAGCGTTATATTCTGCTCTCTGTGTTCATATCTCTCTCTCTCTCTCTCTCTCTCTCTCTCTCCCACTCTTCTCTCTTTCAGCCGCTCACTCACTTGGAAAATGTGGCTATGACAGCTTTAACATCTGCTCCCGTCACAGTACGTACAGCCCTTCCTCCCCAGTGCTTCTCTCGCTCTCTCTCTCTCTCTCTCTCTCTCTCTCTCTCCACATAACACACACACCACACACACATGTACAGCTACATCACATTAGATTCAATAACATATTGACCCAGAGGGAGGCATTTAAATGCTGCACACTGATTTCCTGCCTGAGGGTGAAGAACTCCTGTTTAAACATGATTACTCCTCTTTACATTGTAGCTGGGTAATTCGTGGGGCGTGAGTGTTGATGACAGCTTTTAGTGCATCTCCCCTGGTCCTGTGCTATAAAGGTGCTTTAACAAACACTCTCCAATCCTGTTCTCTTATCTTCTCTTCAGGAACAGGCCTTGAATCGAGCTGAAAGGGAATCAGGCTCTTTTGAAGCACTCGAGCGGATGAGATTAAAGAGAGGTGCAAATCAGTGAGTAATTACTGTTGGCTCATAATTATTTGAATCAGATTACTAAAGCTATTCAACAAATTCTCTCTCTCTATCTCTCTCTCTCTTTCTCCCACCTACCCCCTCCTTCCTTCCTTCCTTCCCTCACTCTCTCCCTCCTTCATTTTATTCTCCCATGCCATAAAATCAATTGTTGGTCTCTTTGTCGTGAGTGTGTGTGTGCATGTGTGCGCATGTGTGCATATCTTGCGGGTAAGCCGATAATTCCCCCTGAGCACAGATCTCACCCGCCCACGCTTGTCTCCTAGCAGCCATCCTTGTCTGTAGTTATCTCTGTCTGAGTCTGCATGAGTGGATGGGGAAAGCTTGGCTGGCCCTTATGAGCCTTTGTTGCTGCGCCTGTCTGTCTTGTTCTGGGCAGGACTGCAGGAGAGTGAATGTGAGAAAACTGAATAAGCAGGGGTTCCTGCAGGCTGGTGCTTCAAACAGCATTGAAAAGGTCAGTGGAACGGTACTGTTAGATTAGATGCTACGGCATAAACAAACAAACAAACAAACAAACACTTACCACATAGCCTGGTGTACAGAATAAGGGGATAATAATAATAATAAGTTATATTTGTATAGCGCCTTTCACAAACCCAAGGTTACTTTACAATGAAAACGCGCACACGGGGTAGAAAAAATAAATAAATAAAAATAAAATAAATAAATACCGTATATCTTCTAATAGTAGCCTATTCTAATAGTATTATTTTAAAAATTATTCTGACGACCAGGCGTTTAATAGAGACAGGTGTTTGTTGGAGACAGGTTATTATTCTCCTCACAGACAGAACGGTGGTGGTATTTAAAATAGCCACACCCACAAATCAACCACAACACCAGATTAACATTTAATGACATTATTATGCAGCAGTACAGTATTATTAAAGTACGGAGCCGCAGCGTTACCTGCTGGAGAAAAAAAACAATCCGTGGCGACGGATTCACAATCCGTTCCCTCAGTTTATAAACCGTACCCACGAATTTCCAATTTTATAAACCGAACGTTCGGTTTTTTAATCTGTACCCACAGATAGAGATGGAGAGTTTGATGATGCAACTAGCAGTTTGCTAATATTTACACAAGGAGAAGCCTCCTTTTAAAACTGTGATCTTTAAACATGTTTAAAATGTAAGTTATGCCCAAATAAGCTCAAAATAAAATAATTTACATTCAAATCATCTGAAGTATTGACTCCAGCAGCAGGGATGAGTCCAAAAAGATGCTTATTACAGTAGCTTGCTCACTTTTTCATGGAGAAACGCAGTGTTCAGTAAATAGCACGGTCTTCACAAACTCTCTCCGACCACCCAGTTCAAGCTTCTACATAATATTATACACGGTTCAACAGCTAAAGATGTCTCTATAAAATCAGTTTGTTGTTATTTGCTGTGAATGAGCTAGTTTTTATAAAACTGATAGCGCAGTGGGTCATTTCAGATCGCCGTTTACAAGAGAACGCGTTTGCCACAGACCGGCTACTATTGGAGACCAGCGTTTATTTCCATTTTTATCTTTCGATCCCGACGTTTAATGGAAACAGGCGACTAAAAGAGACAGGCTATTATTAGAAGATATACGGTAATAAATAATTTTTAAAATTATTTTTAAAATTATATTTAAAAAATAAAAATTGTAATAATTAATGAGATAACCATACAGACATTTTCTGATGTGATTTCGATTTTTGATAGTGAGATTTGATTAAAAAAAATATTATAACAAAGATTCTTTTTCCAAAATTTGAAAATAAAAGCCCAAGTCATTTGAGAGTGAGGGTGTAAACCTGGTGGAAATCCAGGAACCAGGTGTGAGCTTGTAATAATGTTGAGGTTTGGCCCCAAGTGAGAATAAATCGACGTAGTAACCCAGAATAAACTCCTAATTAAACATGTAGATATAAGTGGAAAACACGTGCAATAAAAATGAACATCACCTTATTGCAAGGAACAGACAGTCCACTCATGTGCCCATTGCTAAACTACTAAACTACATTTGCTACTACTCTGGTCCTTCTCCTCTGCCTCTTCTCCCATTGATCCCTCCATGAGGTTCTGGGGTTGGAGTGGAGCAGTAGGAAAGCGGAGCACCACCCTAATACTGCGGGTAGCTCCAGTGTTAGACAGATCCGGGCAATTTACAACCTTCTCTGTGTCTTTTGTCCTTCCTCTCTGCGCGAGAATGCAGTCATGTCACTGTAAAGAGGTGTGAAATGCTTCCTGGGCGTCGTACACGTCTGTATCTACCTGCTTCCACTTCAGCAGGTGTTCTGAACAGCCAGCAAGATTGTGTCACTGGCTCACAGAAGAGGAGAGGAACACTGCCACGGAAAGCAGCAGCTCTTGATGCCTCTTTTGTCAGGTCTTCCCCCAAGTGCAACCACCCACTCTCTCAGATCATCAGGACAAGGCTCAGTTTATCTGGTCTATACTTATGTATTACTATTACAAGATCACACAGAGTCCTGTGAGATGCTGCCAGATGCCAGTTATGATCACTGACAGTAGTTTTCATGAAAGACAGTAAATAACTATGTTTACACACCCTCTAATAGTTCAACTCTAATCCAACTAAAATATGAGCAGGTAAACTCAACCCAACTGACATGCAATCCAACCCAAAACTGGCCGCAGAACTCAAGGCAAACCTGGTTATATAAACACACACTGCTCCTCTGACTGGCAAACAAAGCTTTTGCAACATTGTGCATCTTTGTCTGTAGTTTCACATGACGCAGAATAGAATAGAACTGAACAGAATAGAACTGAACAGAATAGAACTGAATAGAATAAAATAGAACTGAATAGAATAGAACTGAATAGAATAGAACTGAATAGAATAGAACTGAATAGAATAGAATAGAACTTAACAGAATAGAATAGAATAGAACTGAATAGAATATAATAGAAAACAATAGAACTGAACTGAATAGAATAGAACTGAACAGAATAGAACTGAACAGAATAGAATAGAACTGAATATAATAGAATAGAACTTAACAATAGAATAGAATAGAACTGAATAGAATAGAATAAAACTGAATAGAATAAAACTGAACAGAATAGAATAGAATAAAACTTAACAGAATAGAATAGAACTGAATAGAATAAAATAGAACTTAACAGAATAGAATAGAATTGAATAGAATAGAACTGAACAGAATAGAATACAATAGAACTGAACAGAATAGAATAGAACTGAATAGAATAGAACTGAATAGAATAGAATAGAACTTAACAATAGAATAGAATAAAACTGAACTGAATAGAATAGAACTGAACAGAATAGAACTGAACAGAATAGAACTGAACAGAATAGAACTGAATAGAATAGAACTGAACTGAATAGAATAGAACTGAACAGAATAGAATAGAATAAAACTGAACAGAATAGAATGGAACTGAATAGAATAGAACTGAATAGAATAGAACTGAACAGAATAGAATAGAATAAAACTGAACAGAATAGAATGGAACTGAATAGATTAGAACTGAATAGAATAGAATAGAACTGAACAGAACTGAACAGAATAGAACTGAACAGAATAGAACTGAACAGAATAGAATAGAACAGAATAGAATAGAACAGAATAGAATAGAATAGAATAGAATAGAAGAGGCTTTTATTGTCATTGTACAGAAGTACAACAGAATTGTGGGAGCTCCACCCAAGCAGCGGTGCATCAACTGAAAAAAAGAAAAACAATAAAATACAATTTAAGAATTTAAAATATTTTAAAAACCAAGAAAAATGTACAAGGATGAACATGGAGAAATAAAATAGAATGTGCTGGTGGTTTAAACATGTTTCTTGCTTGATTCTGTCCTTAGTTTATTAACATGACACTTTTATGAAACCTATACAAACAATATCTTAAACAGTTCACTCTTCACAGCTCTGCTTTCCAGGAGAGAAACGCGTCCCTCAATATAAACATTTTGTCAGAAATAGTCATAAATTCATATTTAAATGGGGGAGAAATACACCTGTTGCTGCAGTATTGGTGCGACCGACTGTGTGGGAACTATTTTTGATGGAAAGTAGCTCAATCCTAAGAGAAAGTCACTAAATATGAATAATATCTGCAGCTGCCAAACACACAAAAAATTATGGTGTGAGTGTGTCACCAAGGAGGTTGAATACTTTTCCTACTTCTACTCAAACTGAGAAAAACAAACCAAAAAAAACCCAAATAGGTTAATAGTGGGTCTGAAAAGTCACTAATAAAAGACAGTAAACATCTGCTGTAGAGCATGGCTACCCAACACACATTTCACAATGGGTTTTATTTTTATTATTTAAACAATTGAACAACAAATATACATAGTAAAGTAGTTATAGAAAGGGTCATGTAAACAAAAACAAATGTGTAAACAACAAAGTATACTTTAGGGGGAAATTTTTTTTTTTAACAATGGTTACTCAGGTTCGGGTCGGGTTCAGTGATCATTAAAATAGTAAAGGCTACTACACAGTGAGGAGCCAAAAGACAGAAACACATAAATGCAGGTCGGGTTCGATCAGCACTCTAATCTGTTGCAATGCAAGGAAATGTGACTCCAGATCTGACAAAACAAGGCAGTGATTAGTGTTTGCTAACCAGCCACTTAATATAATCTTGGGTCTTTTTTTTAAATAATTACTACAAAATTGACATCACAAAACCATTTCCAGCTCTCTTATTGGGCCTCTGGTTCCCATGGCAGCCTGAGCAGGCGTTCAGTTTGCCTGTGATTCTCCAGGTTGTAAAAACCTTGGTCTGGTCCAGTACAGGCTAACTATGTGTGCATGTAAACATGGTGAGAAGAGGCTCTCAGAAGAGATCATGAAGCCTGCTAGCGATGGTTTTAAATTTCCAAACATCATCCCAAAAAACACCCATGAAAAAGCCTGAATTGGAGTCTGTTTTTCTTATCATTTTTTAAACAGAAACACATTTTGCCTCAGCCACTGTCTCGCTTCTTTCTTGCAAGCACGTTGTTCCTCAGTCTCTTATCATTGCTTCTGTTCACTGCTCACTTCCAGATGAAGAGGAAAAATTCAATTATAACCCAAGGCTGGCTCACTCTGGGCGGCCATTTGAGATTAACGTCAATAATTACGCCGTGAAAATAAACACTTCGCTTTGTGTCACTTTGTTTTCTCCCATGTAGCTCTTGATTGGAGGCAGACTCACACAAACATGCAACCATTTCTCTCTCTCTCTCTCTCTCTCTCTCTCTCTCTCTCTCTCTCTCTCTCTCTCTCTCTCTCTCTCTCTCTCTCTCCACCCCCTCTCTCTCTTTTTCTCCCTAGCTTTCTCTATTTTTTTCTCTTGCTCTCTGTTACTCATTACTCTTTATATCTTCTCTTCCTTCTGTCAACACTATTTGTGTCTCTGACATTCTCACTCTCTCACTCTGTCTTTTTCACTGTCATTCTAGCCTCTTTCTTTCTCTCTCTCTCTCTCTCTCTCTTTCTCTCATATAATCACACTCTTCTGCTGATCTGAGCTCACATACATGTCTTCCTGTATCGTATCAAAAAGCTGTCTTTCTTCACCTCTTGGCCGAGGCCCTCTCTGTGCTTTATTGATCGGTCAGAGCTAATGAGAGACAGGTGATTCTGGTGCTTCAGTCCTCTAATCTCTTTCTCTGGACTGACCCTGTATATTACAGTCCTCTCTGCTCAACACGAGGCCAGAGGTCAGAGCAGATATTGAAAACCAATCACGGCCTTCCCCAAGGCAATTTGCCCACGGCAGGAGGGCGTGCAGCGGAGCAGGCAGAATGTGCTAATTCCCCATCTGTCCATTAGGCCTCTCAGGGGAGCTGGTGCTTGTTTATTTACTATATTTGGATCTATTCATGTATTTATTTTGTGACCACTCTCATTTAAGGGAGCTGTACCTAGCATATGAAATATGTTTATAGGCATATATGACCTTTTTTTTACAGGTTGGCAGTCAAAGCTCACAATGACATTCATTGTTTTTGGTCTACACCCAAGTACAGCTTAAGAATGTCCTGTTCAAGCTTGACCACATTATTAAATTCTGAGTCTGATCCCAAGCTAAGCACAACTCAAGTAATATAATCAAGTTATTAGGCCAAAATTGGCCCACGCTCAAAAATTCTGTTCAAAATTGACCTTAGCTAGCCCATCATCAATCATCATGCCAAATAAAACATGACCGGGTAACGCTCTTTAAATTGTTCAGTAGAGACAATAGCAGCCATCTTTAAAATCGTATTAATGTAAGTAAAAAATTTAAAGAAACATTCAGGTCTACAAAACTGCTGTAACAAATGTATATTTTTAATGAAAAAAACGTAATAATGCACTGTTCTGATTCCATACACGACATTAGCATGTCTGATGGAAATTATCCTTTAAACCTGTGATGCTGTGAAGCATTCTTTAAACAAATAATTCCATCCTGCTCCAAAATATTCAGAAATATTGCTTGTAAATGTTATCGTACAGATGCAGCGCATGGATGTATGTACACACAGACGTGTGGATAGCTAATCAGAATGAAATCCGCATAATCCCAATAGCAGTGGCCAGAATAGAAATACATTTCAGACTCTTCCTGCATGTGTGGTTGGTGTTTCAACCCTTATCTCTCCATCAATACACAATAGCATTTTCACTGTTGTACTGATGTGACCTTTGGGACTAAGATCACAATAACCTTATTTAGAGGAGTAATCTCAGGAAGAATGGATTGTAATTGATTTACATGCCCATGTTCTTCATGCATGATTGAAAGCTGTTCTCTCTCTCCTCTCTCTTTCTCTTTCTGCTCGTAGACATAAGCTATGGAGTGTCAAATCACCCCGTCCAACCACCAGACAGAAGTGACCTGAGAATAACATAATATGCAGCAACAAGAAAAATAAATCAGTGCGGTGAGTGCAGAGTTTCTGCAGAGATGATTTCCTGGGAACCTGCAGGATTGTATTGGATATGGGGGATTGTATGAGGGTTATGAGGGCTGGAAACACCTTCTTGGCTGGAGTACAGGAGTAAAATGTCTAAGGAACACTAACTGGAGTAGTGTCAAATCCCCCTCAACCTCACAGAGTCTAACTAGGTTTCAGTCAGTTGCTGGCAAACGAAACAATGCAACTGCACTGGATCCAAAATGCAAAAAAACTAAAACCTGTAACCTTTATTTTACTCACAAAAGTACAAGTAAAAGATTTCAGTACATTCACTGACCAAATAAATGTAGAATTCGATGGCAGCAACACACTCAACAAATGAGCCAACAGCATATTTACCATTGTGTTGCATCATTTTTACTATATAATTGTTTCAAAACAATAAACCACAGTCTATACATGAGTTTTACAAACCTGGTATTGTGTGTGGCTTGCTTAAAACATGAAAACACATTTGCTAAAAGTATAATTCAGTACAAAAAGACGACATCCCTAAATAATTAGTTGAATTTAAATGTACTGTTTACTGCAGCAACGAACAGTTCGAAAAGTAACGCAAAGCAAAGACAGATCAGTGACTGAAATTCCCGCCCAGTGCTGCATACAACGTAATACATTCTCTCAGCTTGTGCAGATTTTCAGTTTGTTGCATAAACATGTCTTCATGTACAACTCACACGTTATACTGCACAGGTATTTGCACTTAAAGTTGTTTTTCTCTTTTATTATTACAGTTAATGTACATACACGTATATCTTGATTTAGTACTGAACCCAGCAATATGTTTAAACTTTGCTCAAATGCTCAAATTTTGTTTCAGAAATGCACAATTACTCGCATTACACTAATATAACCTCAGTTAAATTCAGTTAAAACACGGAGGTACAAAGTGACGGCTCAGTATCTACCTGTATCATGAATTCTTGCATTGCAGCATGATATCGGTAAGTTCAAAATGTTATTGATTTAATTGTTTATGCTCAACTACTGTATAATGTCACTACTGGTATAGAGCTAAAGAGGCAAAGGCCCCCAGGGGCCAAATTAGAAGCTTTTACTTCACATCAGTAAATTCAGTAACACTGAAACTAATACAAGGGGCAAATTATCTTAGTTTTAAAACATAAATGAGTATTTGCTGTGGTTTGTAGAATGGTGGGACGGCCTTTTGATTTGGAAATACAGAAATTTTTGCTTGATAAACAATTTCTGCTCAACAGTCTGTGGTTCCGCATACATTTTCTATTGTCAGGCACACATACCTTGTGTCTATGAAGCCATACTGTTCTAGCCCAGGCTGAATTTGATTGTTCTGCTAAAATAAGCATGGGTGTTCCAGGAAGAGATATTGAATTGCAATATTTGTCTCTAATATCCTAATATGTATCTCATATACATCAAAAACCGTAATTTCCGAACTATAAGCCGATACTTTTTGCTAGGCTTTTCTGTGAAGTTTTCGTGATTTTTGTGATATCGTAAGAGGATTTGTTTATGTACATCCTATTTCTGGATGTACAGAAAGACTTAAAATGGCAAAGATGAACATATACAAGTGTAGTACTCACAGTAAAGCTCTACAAATGTTTGGTGAACTAGCCGCGACCTGCTGCTAAGCTAACCCTCGCCGCACGAACATGTGCGTTCGTCTCCATTTCAAAATAAAAGCGTTTGTCGAGGCGATATTTTCTAAGTGTAACATAGACTTACCTTCATTAAGT
>JBBIGC010000125.1:13143876-13162250 GCA_037576955.1 Lepidarchus adonis | reverse complement strand
CAAAACAGGATTTTCCCCTAATTTTAGCTTGTGCGGCTAATATTCAGGTGCGCCTTGTAGTCCGGAATTTACGGTATAGTTATTTTAATTAAGAGCCAAGAAAATTCTTGGAATTTCTCTGAAGGTCTTGTGGTGTAAGTGGGAAAGCTGTTGCTTTCAGTGTTATGGCAGATTGGTATAAACCCTGTTCAGTAATGGTGGCTTGGTGAGTTATCTAACATTTTTTTGGATGTCACAGTCTCAGCCTTGAATGCAGTATCTGTTTGATTCTCTCATGAATGCAGCATGTAAAATTAATGTATTTTGATCATTTGGCTTTTGTTGTTCTGCGATGGTGCAGCATGGCTTCTCTTGCAGACATTCTCTCACTGGCTTATCCTCAGTTTAATACTTAATCCAAGCAATTTCAAGGGTGCTTCACTTCTGCTCTTAATTATGCATCACTGTAAATAATGCAATGTTGCAATCAAAACAGAAATTCTTGGTTGCGGTCTGTTTGTGGTCATTTTCAGTGCCTGAAGTTCCACAACCTCATATGAACATGGATCCCATTCTCTAACTGTGCGTCTGTCTCACTCTTCATCGGTCTGTCTGTCTGCCTGTCTTCCTGTCTAACATAGGAAATGTTGGGCTTTTCCATCTCAAGCTACACTCGTTGAACTGCTGTAATATCTAGCATGTGGGGCCTGGGGGATGGGTTTAGCTATTAAAGTTGATTTATTGAATTGTGCTCATTTGGAAATCAGCTGAGGATGAACCCAGCCCCTCAAGGCCTGAGGCCTGGCTGCTCTTGATTTTACGTAAGTGTTTAATTGATCAATAATCTGTTCCAAAGAAACAGCCGTGTGATTTACGAGGCTGAGGTGAACACTAGAAGACCAGCAGATATAGAAGTTTCTTATCTGACGTTGCTTGTCATATTCAGACTTATTAATATTTCAAATCTGCTGCTTAATGTTATATCAGATATGTCTGACATTTTCATCAGGAGTAAGACTCTGCTTATCTGACATAGTAGCTTGTGTTAAGATGTATTAAGCTTAGTGGGCTAATGAACAAGCTAGCCAGCCTCGCATTTAGTTAAGTGAAAGGGAAAACCCTGACACTGATGTTCAGTGCACTTGGAGTAGTTTGCACAGTAGAGAGCAGGGGGATTTAAAAAGAAGAGCTGTCTAATCTAAATGTTCCTTTAAATTTCTAAAATGTCTTTAGAAAGTGAGTGATTTGTCAATTAGATTCACTATGTTTATAACAAAGCTGCGACATATATTCATTATCAAATGTTTGACTGAAAATGATCAAATACAGTATACATCTGTTTTGTTTGAATTTATTTGTAATAAAATTTATTTTAATATTGTTTTTTATCGTTTATCATTTATAAAATTACTGATTAAACAATTATTGACACAATAGAGGATCCTGCCCAATTTTGACAACAACGCATCTTGGCGTGCGTGCGTGTGAACAGAGCTAATATAGGGATTTTTATTTTCTGTTACCCAAAAATGGCTTCATTTGTCGTTTTCACTGAATGAACTCTGAGATGGATGGTTGATAGTAGATTGTTCGCACCCTAGGGGATGCTGTTCATTACGGATAAAGAGAATTTTAGGTTCACAGTACTGTTTTGCTGCTTTACACATTTCTTTTTGATTTTTCATTTGTAAATTAGCCTTAACATCCTCTTCAGGAAACTGCACGCAAAACATGTGCATAAAACACAATCACACTGCTGCAGTGATTATTGCATCCATCCCATGGTCTCCAGAGTCCTCGTTGAATTGAATTGAACGATGTGCAACACATGGGTATTGGCAGATATTTGCTGGAAAACATATTATACGCATCGACAGGTATGTACATTAAAAACATTAGCCTACAAATCCTGCACTGATGCATCCCTTATCTTTTTGGGATATTTTTCTACTGTTTCATTGGTATTATTCAGAATCATTGATGCAGTGTCTAGGAGCCAAAACGTGGAACGGATGATATCAGAATTGGTATCAGCAGACTTGCTGAGAATTATGATCTTATGACCAACAGATATTTTATTGTTTATTACACCAGTCAGTCCCACCACATGGGCTTTCAGGATTCTTGTTTGGTTGGCATAAAAACGTTGCATACAACCTTTTCTGCCAAAATCCAGATGAGTGCAAAAAAAGCATCTTTGTGTTTTACATGCTTTTAGTTTATTGTTATGGAGGACTGGAAATGTCCCATGATGCTTTGCGCATTTGTGCAGTCAAAGGGCTGATGTTTTCTCTGCCTGCGAAGAATTTTAAGGTTCGTCGCTAATAAAGACAACTGTTTCGTGAATGAAGGATGAACCTCAAACCCCACAGGTTACAGAAATCCTCTGGACTGCCTCATTACTGACCCCACAGGTCAACACACAACATTACAGTCTCTGCTTCAGTTTGGAGTTCAACAGAGGCAAATGAACGTGAATATTACGTGTATTACATGTTCAATATTACATGTTGAAGTTAAGTTTCGCTACAAAAAATATGATAACTGGGAGAATATTCTTTTATTCAACCTTTGAATGCCCTTGTGGCTATAATCTTTTATATTTTACCTAATTAAGCTTATAGAAATAAATGTTGATGTAAGTTATATTTTCTAATCTAAGCAAATGTGGTCCCAGTTTCAGCAATACATTCGGCATCACGCGGCACTAAACCGCGTTTTTCATTCGCCATTTTGGATTCACCAGGTGCTTATTCCGACATGTGGCGAGAACACATTCTGAAGAACCGACGTAATACTGTTAAGGTTTATAGGACTATGTCTCAATTATAAATTCCTATACAGTTTCTACTCTGAAACATTCTGATCCATATGTATTTCACTTTTCCCTGCAGTGGGAAGGACTTTAAAGTTGCGTGAGGTCTTGACATAACAAATCTTTTATATAAATAATGTTTTTTCCACACAAAGAATGAGTCAAAAGAGCGTTTGATATTAAAAACTGAAGAATCTTTACTCACAGTTTCTCAGCTGAACAGCCGTGTTAGACAGAAGCTTTCTCCAAAGAGCCCAGTGTTGAGTTTGGTTGGATGAGCCGTCTCTTTGGCATGACCGAGTGTCATACCTTCATGACTCCCCAACTGCTTTTAGGAGAAAACCCCAAAATGTGGTTATTGCCGGCACCATCTGGTTCTATCCACATTTTGGCTGTTACATCCCAACATGAGATCATCACAACAAATGCCAGACTTGCCTCTGGCCTTGAGATATTAACAAATAGATTGTCTAGGCTACAAAGTCCCGTACGCATATCCCTGTTAGCTGTTTGCTAACATCACTTAAAGCTGCTGCTTTGGCTAATCTTAGCTTTTAGCTGATATCTCATGCTACTGCATGAGCATAAGTCATTTGCTTTTTCTAGGAGGTTATAAAAGCTGCTTAACACCTGGCTTGATTGTGGAGCCAAGGACAATGCATTTCTACTGGCAATCTGTGTTCTTGGGGTGAGGTGAGCTCCTGTACTCCAACAATATAAAGGTTTTAACGTTGTTGTTGTTCTATTATTATTATTACTACTACTACTATGATTCCTCATTCAACATAAAGTATCTGTAGCAGCAAATTAAACCTTAAATCATCTGATCTTTTTTCCCCCTTGAGAAACATGTATACAAGTGCACTATATTTTGTGAGTCCTTGTTTTTCGAATCCTTTTTTATATTTAATTTATTAGACTCGAAAGTGAGCTACCTGAAAAACAAGCATTCAGCGAAGGTGCATCGCCCACTCTTGCGAGCCTGTGAAATCAATCTAACACCTTGCTTGGCTTCTGAAAGTATAGACTTATGTAAGACACCGTTTCCTCACTCTCTCTTTGAGCTGGAAATGATCTGTGACAAAGGCTATAAAACTCCTCCCTCCAATCCTGCACACTCTTCGAGTATTCATGTCCTGCAGGGTCTGTCCAGCTTCTCCATTTGCCTCTCAGCAGACAGCCCTTAATATGACTCAGCTTTCAGGTGTACTTTGTTCAGAGGTGCATCGTGGGAACAGAGACGAAAGAATGAGGAAGTGTTTCATTTCTGCTTCTTTGCTCCTTATCTGAGTGCACAGGGGCAGTATCAAAGCACGGCTCAGAGAATGCTGATTGGAAGGTTGCCCAAGTGTAGCAAAAGTAAAGGTCTACCACTGAGAGATGCTTCAGGACACAGCCCTCCAATTGTCCGTATGTGCTAAAAGCTCACCTGGGTCGACTCAATCGGCAGCCTTTCTAGGCTTGGAGGGCGAGGGGAGTGGATATCCTTGAAATGGTACGTTGCGTGTCGTTACAAATTGAAGTCCTGCTGCTTTTCCGAGTGGCCTCTGCTCCTGACATTTTGCTGAGATGGAGCCTGGCTGACCTCTCAGGAGTCTTGATTCCCATCACTTTGAGCTCCCTGTGAATTTCTATTTCAGTCAGCAGCTCAAGCACACAATCCAATTACACAGACGAGCCTCAGTGTGGCTCTCCACATAGAACCAGCCTCTCACCGCCAGGCAACTACTCCGAAATAGCTTGTTAGAAAAGTTCTGCGCCTGTAATTAGGGGCCTGTGCTACTTGGTATTTTGCACGACTAGAAAGAATTGTAAGATGATTTTTTCAGAGATCACATCACCAAGGTTTCTTCTTTTTTTTGCCAAACTAGGGTTTCACAGTATCACAGCTTGATCTACGTTAATTTGGTAAATTACTTTATTACGAACATGAAGTGCAAACTTTCATTAAATATTTATTCTATTTATTTTATTAATTTGATTATATACTGTGTATTGCATTTATGGCTTAAAAATACCAGAATATTATTTATATGCTATATTGCCAGGTCTCTGTAAATTGTATCCGTAAATTCTCTCTTTAGCTTGCTAAATAACTGCTGATATTCACTGTTATTTAAAGGTTTATATATCACAAACAGTAGGGCAAAAAAGTATTTAGTCAGCGACCAATTGTGCAAGTTCTCCCACTTTAAAAGAGCCCTGTAATTTTCATTATAGCTTTACTTCAACTATGAGAGACAAAATGAGAAGAAAAAAAATCCAGAAAATCACATTGTCTGATTTTTAAAGAATTTAATTGCAAATTATGGTGGGAAATAAGTTTTTGGCTCAATAACCAAAGGTCATTTCAATACTTTATTATATATCCTTTGTTGGCAATGACAGAGGTCAAACGTTTTCTGTAAGTTTTCACAAGGTTTTCACACTGTTGCTGGTATTTTGGCCCCTTCCTCCTCTAGAGCAGTGATGTTTTGGGAATTTTTTGTTTCTGATGTCCTTTGACAGCCCTTTGGTCTTGGCCATTGAGTTTGGAGTGTGACTGTTTGATGTTATGAACAGGTGTCTTTTATACTGATATCGAGTTCAAACCTGTGCCATTAATACAGGTGATGAGTGGAGGATAGAAAAGCTTTTTAAAGAAGTCGTCGCAGGTCTGTGAGAGTCCAAATACTTATTTTCCACTATAATTTGCAAATAAATTCTCAGACAATGTGATTTTCTGGATTTTCTTTTTCTCATTTTGTCTCTCATAGTTGATGAAAATTCCAGGCCTCTCTCATCTTTTTAAGTGGGAGAACTTGCACAATTAGTCGCTGACTAAATACCCCCACAGTAAGAGACAGCAGCAGTATTGTGACCTGTCCTGTGTTTGCTTTGCGACTGTGGTCAGAAGCGTGGGGGAACCGCTATAGATATGTTGCAGAATTCTAATATTTTTTTCTTTTACTTGTGATGCTTCTGGAAAATGTTTTGTCTGGAATTAACCTGGAAAATGGTTAATTTTGAAAATACCAGTTTTGTCATGTGATCAGATTTTTAAGAAACTTATTTTACATTGCCTATCAGTGCAGAGTGTTGTGTGCTGTAATGCTGTTGGTCAGGCAGCGCATAATGAGGAGCCTTTTGTAGGTCTTTTGTCTTGGAAGCTATTGTAATGAGTAGGTAGTGTTTTGATACTAATCTACAGGGTCAAATAATTGATGGTCTGTGTTCGTGCATCACTGGTCTATTTACAAAGGTCACCACCAACACTTGTCGCTGTGGGAGCTGGTTTGTTAGTGTAGCAGCTTTTTATTTGTGATAAGGATCAGGTGATGACAGTTCATTGGTGGTGAAACACTTTTTGCAGAATTCATGGATCCATTTATCACAGTCAAGAAACAAGGAGATTAGTCTAAAAAGATGTGCAGCTTTTCTCCTTTGGGACGACTGATGTTTTAGTAAAGAAACTGACTGATGCCAAAAATGCTACTTGCTGTTGAGTACTGCTGAACAAACAAAGGATAATAGGATTGTTCACTGTTGGATCAGCAACCTGCATATTAGTAGAAAATCAGTGTTTTTTGGGTTTTTTGTTTTTTTTTTGCTACTGCTGCTGTTCTTTCTCAATATTATTGATGTACTGTTGTAATCACTAGTCCTGAATTTGCTCCGCAATATTAGTTTGGTAAATACCATTTATTCCTTCAAGTACATATGATTATATAAGGCAAAAATGTAATGCACAGTATTGATATCTAACATGTAAAGTAGAACGCACTAATTACTGACTCACTCCAGCGTTTTCATGTCCTACCCAACACTCCTCCTGCATTCCAGTTCTCCTCCAAGTAGATTATGCAACAGTATGTCTCATTTTCCTTACAAATTTTGTAAAATTATTCGAACTTAGTATGGTAAATGTAATTTGGCTTAAGCAGATATATCCATCAGTTGTGGATGTCAGGAAGTACAATTTCTGTGGTTTTAAAAACTGAAATCGTCATATTTGTCTCATAATCATGTGTATTTCATGGCCTGAATCAAATGTTTGGCTTCAGAAAATTCTTTTCTTTTCTGAAACAGGGTCACGCTTGCCAAACTCATGGAATGCATCTACTCACTTTGAATTTTACACAAAATGTATTTAAAACAAAAAAGCTATTATTTAAAGTCTACTTCATGAGCATTTGGTCTTTACCACCTGAAGTGATCGGCTACATTACATCATAACATCTGCCATTCTGTTCCTGTAATGTAAAAGTGATTTATGGACTCTAAACAGAGAACTACCACATCAGACCATAAATTCCTGTTTATTTTTCTCGTTGTAGATGCTACTGTGGGATGTAAATGCATTGCTTGCGCTGCTGAAACGGACTGTTGGAGAAAGGTGGATATGTAGGAGTTTCCACAATCTGTCAGGCAGTATTTGCAGCTGAATTTTTTTATTTTTTAACTTTTTTTCTTTTTCAGAAAGAAGCTTTTGCTTCTCGACACTACACCTCCATCCCCACGGTTGTGTCCTCAATCAGCTGGAAGATGATATTTTGCACACCATAGTAAAAGCTTAGCTGAGTGCGCATTAGAAAAAGTCTAAAATATATAAATTAGCAGGAAATGGAAAGAGCCACTGATCCAGTTTCCTTATGTGGCTGCATTTCTTATTAACAGCCCTCCATGTTTTGCTGTGGGAAATGTTTACAGCACAATTCCTGGTTCTGATTAGAAAATGCATAGATGCATACCATATAGGGGTCGTTTCTAAGCACAAATTGTTAAGTTTTCTGTAATGGATTTATGTTTTGTAGGCATGAACCATTACACAAACTATTTGTAGTAAATCCTGGTGCATTTTTTAACAGCTGGACCACATAAAGGTGTCTGCAATACTTTTTAAATGCAATTCTATTACTGGCATTCCAAAGTTTGGAATAAATGTTTTCAATTTTTAAAAAAAAATTGCTTTCAAATGCATGAAGTTATTATGCTCATTCGATATAATGATATACTGCTATATACATGTATGACATTGTAGAAGATTTCAGCATGATACCTACCTGCGAAAGTGGTTGAACCAAGGTGAGGCTTGGCCATTGAACTTCAGTCCCTTTTAAATTCCCCAAGTGTGGGAATCGCGATTGCATAAGGTCGGCAGTAGTGGCCTAGTGGTTTAGGATGTTTCCCTTGCATTTAAAAATGTGTTTAAGTGAAGGATTTTATTACGAAGGAAGAAAAAACATCCAAACCTACATGGCCCTGTGTGACAAAGTGATTGCCCCTAAACCTAATAGCTACTTGGGCCTTAGCAGCAATAAATGCAATCGAACATTTGCACTAACTAGCAATTCTTTGCAGAATTGTTGAAGTTCAGCCACATTGGAGGGTTTTCGAGCATGAACCACCTTTTTAAGGTCATACCACAGCATCTCAATAGAATTCAGGCCAGTGACTAGGCCACTCCAAAGTCTACATTTTATTTTTCTTCAGCCAATCGGAGGTGGAATTGCTGGTGTTTTTTGGATCATGGTCCTACTGCAGGACCCAAGTTTTTTTCAGCTTGAGGTCACAAATGGCTGGACATTCTCCTTTGGGAGTTATTGGTAGGCAGCAGAATTCATGGTTCCATTTATCACAGCAAGTCTTCCAGTTCCTGAAGCAGCAACACATCCCCAGACCATCACACTACCACCACCATGTTTTACTGCTGCTATGATGTTCTTTTTCTGAAATGCGGTGTTACTTCTATGCCAGATGTAATGGGATACACATCTTCCAAATGTTTTTTTTTAAATATATTAAAAATGTCTTTAGGATCATTAAAATTTCTGTCAAAATGTTCTTTTTGCTCAGCAGTGGATTTTGTCATTGGACTTTGTACTTATTTTTGCCCAGTCTGTTTCTTATGGTGGAGTCATGAACACTGACCTTAACTGAGGCCAGTGTGGAGTTCTTCGGATGTTGTTGTGGGTCTTTTGTGGCCTCTAGTCATCGCTGCGCTCTTGGGATAATCTTGCTCGGCTGGTCACTCCTGGGAAGGTTCACCACTGTTCCATTTTTTCGCCATTTGTGGTTCGCTGGAGACCCAAAGCTTTAGAAATGGCTTTATAACCTTTTACAGACTGATAGATCTCAATTACTTTCTTATTTGTTCCTGAATTTCTTTGGATCTCTGCATGATGTCTAGCTTTTTCAGACATGGCTTATTTAAGTGATTTCTTTATTGAGAACAGATGTGGCAGTAATCAGGCCTGGGTGTGGCTAGAGATATTGATGAACCACTGTTATGTTTTAACAGTGGTGGCAAAAAATCAGGAAGGGGGCAAACCCCCCTTTTCACACCACTGTAGAATAATTTCCGAAAGAGTTCACTAACCCAATGATGCGTTGTTATAATTTCATCCAGATAATGTGTGTAATTACTAAAAAATATTAATTATTACAATTATTAAATTAAAATTCTTAAAAAATATTATTACTAATTATATATACAAAAAATTGCATGTGATTTAAAACTTTTGAATGGCATTGTGTTGTCTTGTTTGACTGGTGACCCATTAGCCAATTGGAAATGCTAGGAATTAAAAAAAAAAACCCAAGTTAATATCATTGTCCCACATTTTTTTTTGCTAAAAGTACTGTATATTGGATCACCTTGCCCAATGGAGGCCTTAGGAATTTACATTAATCAGCCAGGAATTCTGCTCAGCATAATATTGTTCCTTCCCAGGTTTTCTGAATCCTTGTCCTTGGAATAAGCATTTCGAGGTCTGAAAATGAATGAACTTTGCCAAAAACAGCCATTTATTTGTCCGCCCAACTCGAAAAGTCTTACTAAGCCATTCCTGAGGAGGGTAGCACAGTAGGTCAGCCTCAGCTAGAGTATCAGCCTTCTTCTCTTTGTAGTGTGATAGGGCAACTCAATCCCTCCGAGCATGCCCTGGCCAGCTGCGTCCTCCCTTCTTCTTCACAGGCATCGAATGTCTCCTCATGGGCACTAATGTGGCTGCTGGAGGTAGACTCTGTTTGAATTGGCCGATGGTGAATCGCTGCGTGTCGTGAGGCTGGCAGGCCGAGCAGGATGGCCATTTGGGAGCTGCTTTCCTGCCCTAATCAGTGCTTGAGAAATGCAGGCACAGCTCCCGGGCTGATCCGAGAGAGGGGAAGAAAAATGCACGAGAGCGCGGTTCCGTCAATACCGGAGCAATCGATGCCTCGTTCGGAGAGATGTGGGAAGCACCGGGAGGCAAGAGGCCATCCGTGCTGCTCAGTGTGTCATCATTTCAGCGCAAGAGCTCTAGATAAATCCTCCATTGTCACTCGCGTCTGCTCCCGCATCTCTCTGCTACTCGATGTGAATCAAAAGCAGTAGGAGAGAGAGAGAGAGAGCGAGTAGAAGAGAGAAAACGACAGAGAGAAAGGGAGGAATCCAGAGGGGAGAGATGAAAACACAAGTGGCGGGCTCTTTCATCTGATGCAGTGTGTAATCTAAGCGAGGGGACGTTTCTCAGACTCCCACCCCTCGCAGCCAGAGCTCTTCAGAGAGAGCTGATTTACACAGAGCAGCCTGTCACTTTCCCTCCCTGCCAGCAGCCTTTGAAACCCATTCTTTATTAGAGATTGTCAATTACTTTGCAGCGAAGGGGGAATTAACTATGAAAGGCGACTAAGGCGATGAAGGCGAGAGAAAGCTCTCCGCAGTGTGGGTTGCCAACCCTCTTGTGTAATGGCACTTGATTTCGGTTTTTAGCGCTATCGTTTCAGCATCATTCTTTCGCTTTCAGATACAGACGAGCTTTTTCTTCTTTGAAATCGTCGAAGGGTGCAGACAGGTATTGATCGCTGGCCCTTTCATCTCTGAGAGGTGTTTGCAAAGCACCCCTAACTCTCGTTCTACTCGTTTTTGCATGCGGCAGGGGCGCCCGCCGCTGATGCCGGTGTTAATTAGGCCTGTGTGGTGTTGGGTTGGGAAGGGGGGATGGAGCGGAGGAAAGCAGCTTCTCCACCAGCTCTCCTCCTTGCACTCTCCCACCGCTCCCTGGCATGTGGCAGGGAGAGCTAAATTAGCTTAGAGCCGTTATTTACAGCCGCTGGAAGGGCACCAGTAGCTTGCACACCGAGGCGCTGGGTTTATGTGCGCCTGTAATGAAGAGGACAACCTGTTCCAGATCTATTGAAGTGCTGCTGGAGCGGGGAAGGGGATGTTTGTGGGTGTGCAGTGATCTGTGGCGATGGAGGAGGCATATTTCTACCATCTTAGCAGGAGCAGAGCCAAATCTTCAAAGAAGGGGGAATGGGAATTGGTTTTCTATGACTGAGCTTCTCTAGTGGGTAGATGATGCTGTCTGTGCCAGGCTAATTTTTACCCCAGATGGAATGGAATTTAACGTAAGTTACTCTCTGTAAGTACTGATAGCGATGTTATTTTGATTTTTCCCTCAAGCTTAAACACACAAAAACATGTATCAATATATAATAAAATATGTATTTGTTGTTTAACAAGCACACTATGTCTCAAACCTTATCTTCTTATCTAAGTTATTCATAGCATATCTAATGAGTCATTATATATACAGTCAAACCTCGTTAGCGCGCCCCTATTGGTCCGGACTCCAAATTTGGCGAGAGGTGGTGTTGGTGAGCTGTCATAACGAGGTAAATAAGATGGATGGAAATCTGTCCTGTAGCCTTTCATGGCGAGAGGTGGATTTGGCAAGATAACGGGGAGCTAACAGGGTTTGACTGTATGTATATATTGCAGGCAAACATACATGTACCTATATGCACATAGGTAATGCAAAATGTATCCAATAATTAGTGACTACACAAATGGCAGATACATCTATATATTCGCACCATGTAAACGTGTGTATAGGGGTATAAAATTATTATATTTTTATAACACATTTTACAGTTTCAATATGATTTTTTTAATTCTGCAATCTTTTTTTTTCTTTTTCTTTTTTTAAATAATTCCCAAAATTGTACCACCTGCAGTTTGTTTGAAAAATTGCATGGTCATTTAAGTGTGGTGCATGCATAAGCATAACCATAACGTTCCCTTTCTTCATCTACTTAACTGTCGTTTTCACAAAAGATGGCAAATGAGACTCTTAGACCCTGTTCATCTGGCTGCTAACATTTTAGTTCTATGCATTTACACATGGCTGTCAAATGTGTATCCTTTCAGCCATACTGCAATCTGGTTACCTATTGGCGAGTAATATATAAATCAGCTCAACAGCCAATTGCGTCCGCTGCCATTTTTTTTCTGAGAAGAAATGTACAATTTATAGGAAATAATAGGATAATATCATGTGTTTTTCGTATTGTTTACAGTATCCTCCTGAATGCATTAAAACACATTGTAATGAGAGAAAGTGGAACCAAACTAGTTTATCCAATATGGGCTGTGGAATTCATATTAAACTCAGAGGAGGGATTTATAAACTGGACTGAGCCTAGATTCTCACATTAAGTAGTGGCAGTCTAAACAGGAGTCTCTTCTCATTGTCAGAACGTTTAGTTTTGTGCCGGATGGATTTACACTGTATCATGGCTGTAATAAAGTGGTTTGAAAAGTTCTGGCCTTATCCAGAGATGAACTCCGATACTCAAGACACATGAATAGATCAAGTGTAAATAGGCTCAGTGTCTGTTTACATTTGACCATCTTAGAAAAATGAGACCCTCATAGTTCTTCGAGTATGTTTGCTTGATTGAGTTATTGTGCCATCAGCTCCTGAGTGATGGTAGAAAATCAGAATCAGAATACTTTTATTATCCCGGGGGGAAATTAATATTTAAAAATTTTTTTTTTAATTTTTCCCAGAATCAGAAAAAGACAATAAGACAACTTTTCCACATTTGAACTAAACGTTTGAACATGCAACATGAGTTAAATTGTGCCTGGAACAAATGAAATGATAAAAACACGGCTGTTGAACTGTGCTGGTTAAAAACGTTCCGCTCTTGGGACGTCCTATCCGTTCTCTGAACTTAATGGAGTTAAGTTCTGTGCTTTACTTACAACCAAATGTTTTACTGAACCACACATTTTGAAATTATTATTTTATAAATTTTGGAATTTGCTTCATTTAAAAATGCTTTTTTTACTATTGGTAGAACAGCTATTGATCATTTAGATGATCGTGTAGAGCAGGGGTGTCAAACTCAGGTCCTGGAGGCCGATATCCAGCACAGTTTGGTAGTTTCCCCCCTCACACACTTGCTCAGCCTGGCGATTAACAGCAGGTGTGTGAGAGCGGGACAGGAACTGTGCAGGACACTGGCCTCCAGGACCGGAGTTCCACACCTCTGGTGTAGAAGTTATGGGAGCAAGCACTAATGATGTGAGGGCTTCATCATAAATAACAATCACAGTGTAAAGCACAGGGAAAAAAAAGCCCCACCCCCCAATCAGGGGTTAAATTATGACTTTTTTTCTACGCAGTTGCTAATATAAAAGGATTGTGTTACTGCCATGCTCCCACCTTCAGGAAGATTCAGAATCAGAAAAACGTTATTGTCCCTAAGGAAATTGCTTATGTAACGACGGCAACATAGAGACAGTGACAAAAAGTAAACATACATCTTATACTAATAAAAATACAAAGGTAATAAATATAAAAGTACTAAAGATACAAGGTAAAAATTACAAAAATCATAACTACAATGGTAAAAAAGCTACAAATGTAAACCGTGATTTTAAATGAAAAGCAGTAAAATAAGATAAATAGCATAAATTATAGTGTAAAAAAAAAAGAAGCAAAAAACAAAGGCAGTAAATTCACTGAGTTTCATTTTTCATAATGTTTTGTAAAATAACCTTTGCACGTTGATGTTTGCCTATATGATATTGTTTGGCAATAAAGCAGTATGTATCTTATTGCTGCCATATGCATTCACAAGCTTGTGGTTGCAGTGAAGCAGATCAAGGTCTTTTGAGACATTATTAGAAGTGACTGAGCCGCCGTTTTCTAGACAGGATGTGATTATAATTTAGCATAATCCATTTCAGTTATCAGTTACAGTTTTCCATACTGATGCAGTTTGTTTTGGGTTTCATTCTCGATGGCTTTTAAGGAGCAAAATCCTGGTGGCGTCTCAGAGTATGAAACAGAATTAATGTCGAGATCTTCAGTTTAGTAGAGGCTTTGTTCTCGGCAATAGGAAATCGACCTGCATTACAAATCAAGTGTTAAGTATTAGTAACGGAAAAAAAACAACCTTTCAATCTGTTGTACTGGTTATTGTGTGTAAAATTATTTTATACTAATCCTTTGGTAATCTTGTGTGAGTTGTTAACAGTCTGGAAGTGTCTTAAATGTTAATAATCACAAAGTGAAGCACTTTTAGTGGAGCTGTAAGCGTCCTTGGGCTATGTTTGGAAGTGAAGTGTACACTTTCTTTCTCTTATTGAGGCAAAATAACCTTCGTTGTCTAGAGCAGTGGTCCCCAATAATAATTTTTTTTAAATACGATCTCAATCCGTAGCATCTAAGTGTGTTTGAGACTCAACTTTGCCGGTGTTCTGGATAAAAGTCATGGGAGAAAACCCTGAGATCGCCACAACAGCACTGAAAACCTATTTTGAAAGGGCGGTTTATGCATTACCATAGCGACCAGAGCACGTGAGGGGCAGATGAGGACGTTACTCTGATCGTTGTTAGCGCATTTCAGGAGGACGCTGCTAATAAAGTTAATTAATTACACAGTGGATTCATGTTTATTATTATATTTACAAAATACCACCGTTTTTTGTGTTGCTCGTATGATTTTTTTGTTGTTTTTATCCGTGACACCTTAAATGCCGGTCTGCGAAAATATTGTCTGACATTAAACCGATCCATGGCGCGAAAGACGTTGGGGACCTCTGGTCTGAGCAAGTTTTTGTTGTAAAGGAAGTCCAGGGAAAGACCTAATAGGAAACTACCAACACAAAATTCATTGGAATATGTCAGCAAACTTATTCACGCGTTGATGATTTTACTTTTTAAGTAAATATTGAAAATATTCTTTCAGGAACAGTTTGCTAAGCTAATTTAAAGGTAATGTTTGTTCAGGCTGCTTCAGAAACTTTGTGTGCATAGGCGGGTGTGGACTAGTCTACTCCAAGACCAGCAAGGAAAGGAAAGGAGATTGCTTTTGTCGCCCACATCTTTGAATAACCTGATAAAATGCTGCCAGCAATGACGTGATGGTTTATTTTTATGGATTAAGCAATCTTCTTCACTTGGAAGTCTGTCATTGTATAATTCAATAATAGGAGAGTTCTCCTCCTGTGATGTTCAGCATCATCTTCCAGGCTTGGTTTCTGAGTCACTCATAGTTGGGTGTAGAAGAGAAGCTGTGCAGCTTGTTTGAATTGTCTGGGAGTAGATAAAGTGTTGCGTTCATCCTTCATCAGTATTAATCATTCACACTGATGGGGCAGTTTATAATTAATGGCAGGAGTTTGCCTTTATTTAGTACCAGAATAAAGAGTGGGATGAAATGGGAATTGTCTCAGCTGTAAGCACAATGGCATGATTACCGAGAACAAACAGGCAGGTTTGCGCATTAAAATATCACTTTCTCTCTGAAAGTATTGATAGCAGTTGAGCTGTTGGCTGTGTGTTTGTAATAAAAACATTTGCCAGTTAAACAGCGTTTGGCTCTCGCACCAAAAAGGCATGGATTGCCAGTAAAAATGCGTTGTCCTCGGCTCCAGCCGGACACAACTTCAGATATGAAGAGAAGCTTGTCCAAACTCTGAGGAAAAGACACTGAAAACAGGAGCCAGCTTTTATAGCTTCCTGAAAAAAGCACACAGGATTTTTGATTGGCCAAAATAGTTAGCGAGGTGGCTGGGCTGATTAGTTGACATTCCAGGAAAGAACAGAAAGAGACTGCTAGCGCTGAGCTAAAACTTGTAAACAAAACTTTGTTTATACTTTAGAAGCAGGGGGGCTAGCAAGGTGGCTAAGCTAACATTTCAAGGACAAAGGCAAAGCATCTGTTGTTATTAACTGGGGGACGCATGCACATGTCGTCACTAGTCAAAACATTTTGGGGTTTTCTCTATAAAGCCTCGGGCCGGTTGGGTGGAGCTTTGTGAGTTGTGAGGGTATGACACTCGGTCATGTCTTCTCTCACCCTTCGCTGCGGGCTCTTCCGGGTAAACTTCAGTTTCATATGATGGTTTATCTGTTTAATGTAACTGCTAAGAAACTGTGAGTAAACATTCTTCTGTTTTTAATATCAAAACGCTCTTCTGGCTCATTCTTTGTGTGGAAAATCATTATTTAGATAAAAGATTAGCTATGTCGAGACCTCACACAACATTAAAAGTCCTTCCTGCTGTAGGAAGAAAAGTTTTTCATTTTTCCTAAAGTCTGAGAAGGCAGCCTCACTCATCGTGAGGTGTCAGAGTATAAAACTGTAAAGAAATAAATGGATTATAATAGATATAATTCAGATTTCTGCCTTTATTAAAATGTCATACCTTCACCAATAAATGCTGCTATATGTGGTTATTTTTTGGTGTCATCATAAACAGACTGTAAGGGTTTTTTATGAGGATGTTCTGTGGATTTTAAAAAATAATTTGTGCCATTTTACATTACTGCATTAAATTATAAATGATGAAGGACGTGAAGAAGCTCTTGCAGTCGGGGAGCACTGGGCTTCCTGCTGCCTCGGTAGTGAGCACTAGCGCTGGTGCCGTCATGGATCAGCAGTGACGCTGTTGGGGTTGAAGCTGGGATCATTGAACACTACACTGTGTTAGTTGTTTAGTTCTGTCTGTGAGCAGATGTCGGATTATGTTTATTGGATCTTTGTTCTATGTCAGAACCTCGTAAGTCTGTTCTGCATGCCCCCAAGACTAACATCCGTGTAAAGCTCTGTTTCTGATTGATTGTTTTAGTAGAGGGAGCTGTGAAAGACAAAAAAAATATTGATCACTTGAAAACAAAGACTTGGAGAGCAGGAGTGTATGACATCGGTATGTGTTTGACAAAAAGGAAAAATGTTCCTTTTCAGTAAAACAATGGCAGTTCATGTGTTGGGTTGAGATTTACCATTCTCCTCGTTCGCATGTGAGCCGGAACCTCAGCTGGAAAAAATGATTTCCCATTCTTAACCAGTGTAATAAGATTGTGGATTTGCTCCCAGAAGATGAATCTTGTAGCCATCTGGCTTTCTGTGACTTATAGTGGTTACATACAATATGATAGACTATGTGTATATTAAGAGGAACATAAACATAACTGTCATGTTGACAACTCCCAATGACTGTAATAAGACCATTTTATTCTGAGATTCCACTGCTTTTTGACATTCATGCCACGCCAACGAGCTATTATTTAAAATCTGTTGATCTATTCAATGCGTAGAATGAATGTAAACGCTAATGTTGAATGTTAACAGCTCATTCTAATATTTTGTACCAATTCTGTACCAATTCCAATCTTATTTGTTTGCTTTTAAACATAATTTTTTACTTAATGGCCCAAGAAAATGCTTAAAACACACAGTACTTTCTGTAGCTATAAATCACAATATATGAACAGTTTAAATAATATACTTTAATGGCATTTGCCTTTTTTGGCTGCTCCATTTAGGGATTACCACAGTGGCTCCTCTGATTCTTCCTGTCCTCTGCATCTTCCTCTTTCACCGCATCCAAAACCCTTCTTCTCCTCTTGCCTGGCAGCTCCATCCTCAACATCCTATATTCAGTAAACTCTCTCCTCTGCACATGTCCAGACCAATGCGATCTCGCTTCTCTCACTTTGTCTGTAAAACCATGCACTCATTTCTTTGGCATCCTCTCACTTTCCCAGATTTTGCTTAAAAACTCCACTGCCATCTCTCCTTAACACCTCCATGCTTCTGAAGGTCTGTCATCTGCCCCACCAGTCTGTCCATTCTTCATTTTCTTCATCGCTGTCCTTACTTCCACCTTGCCTTCACAATTCCCACACCAAGCACACGTACCCCATCTACAGTAGTTGCCCAGCAATCCGGTAACTCTTCCCAATCTCCAAGTGGATTTCCTCTTTTCTCTCCACTTTACATGACTTTCTGCATTCCTCTCCTTAACAACAAACCTGCCCATCACATCCTCGTCATCCTCTGTTCCCCTAACCAACATTCCCATCGCGGTCCATACCAATCTCCTCTCTCTCCCTTCAGTATACTTTCCAGCACTTTATCTAACTCAATTCAGAATTCCTCTTTCTTGTCCTTCTCACACCCAACCTGTGGAGCATAATCACTAATCGTCATGCTCATCACTCTGTCTGACGCCTCCAAACACTCTAAACATGATCTTCCTTCAGAATAACCCCTTCACCATTTCTCCTCCCATCCACACCATAGTAGAACTCTCTGGTCTCTTTCGCACACAAGATATCAAGCTTCCTTCTCTCCATCACATCAGCTAGACCTCTCCCTTTACCAGTCACAGTACCAACATCCAAAGTTCCTACCCTCACTTCAACTCTTTTACCTTACCTTCAAATCAATGGTTCAACGGGTGCTTTATTGGCATGACAAAATAGTGTTTGCATTGCCAAAGCATCATACATATATAAACAGGTCATGAGACCAA
>JBBIGC010000125.1:13079658-13095228 GCA_037576955.1 Lepidarchus adonis | reverse complement strand
ACATTTCCTCATTTTGGGAACTTTTCCTCTGTGAGTAAGTTCCAGAACTGTCCCCTCGACTTCAGCTCAATGTCAGTGTGTAGAGTCAGAATCTCATCTTCCACTCAAGGAGAGTTGAAGTGAAACAGTGCTGGAATGTTCGATGCGAGTGAATCAACCTCATGACTCACCCAGAACGATGCTTCGGTGGCGGCTTTCGCTTTCACTTTCGCGGCTTTCGCTTTTGAAGTTAGTAGAGAAAAAGCGACTGCTGTCCTGGACAATCTGAATGGTTGCCCTGTATGTCAATCAAGTGACTGGATGTTTGATAGGCTGACAAATATTTTTTTAACGTCACACTGTGATCGACCAGTAGATCGCGATCGACGTAATGAGCACCCCTGAGCTAGAATGATTGTGCAAAGAGGGAATAGTCAAAAATCTGTCTCCATATTCTTCAATTTTGTGAAATGTTATAGGAGAAGATGGGGCGTTGCATGTGGCACACGATTTCATGAAAAAATCTTAATGTGGGATTTTTCCCTAATTAATAAATGTACTTCAGTTAAAGTTTGGATCTTTCCAAGGAATTTTTTTTGTTACAAACCAGAGAACACGCCTTAAACGGGGTGCCAATCATTGTGGCACTGTAAGAATACGAAACTGGTTAAAGACACTACAGTTGGAAAAACAGAATATTGCTTCTTGACTTCTTGGTCCATCCGTCATTTCAGCAGCATCTGATTTATTTGAATGAAGGACTGAGTAGCTGAATCTGCTGAATCACTGGAAGCTCAAGGATTATGCCAAAATCTCTAGTAGAAATCAAATTATAATGTAATGTTTGTTTTATTCTGTTTGTAACAAATACATTCATCCTTCCCAGATAAATGGCTTTACATATCATTTTCTCAGTCTTCTGCAGAGAGCTGTAGTTTGGAACATGAGTGCATCCATCTAAACAGGCGTGTATGATAAGTGTGCTGGTTCATTAAGACGCTAATTGAAGTAGGGTTGCAGCTTGATTGTGATACCATGAATAATTAACTAAATGTCATGGATTAACTGCAGCTTTCTGCAAGATTCAACATTGTGCTTTCATTAACATACAATCGTCAGGTGATGGAGATGGGTTTGTGTTGAGAATGTTCTATCCCTTTTAATTGCACCCGAACTATTTATCTCCTTAATTGAAGACATTTTGCACCTAAAAGCAGAGCAGCCTTTGGCGTGGAATTTGACTACCAAATGCTGACCTTTCACAGTGGAGTGTTTAGGGGGAGTTGTGCGGATCAATGAGCACCCGCCGTCAGGGTGAAGTGTGGCGCTGGGGGAGGGGCTGCTGGGAAGGGTTTAGGAGGCACCCCTGACCCGCCATCCATGACCTCCTTCAATCAGTAGCCTGGGACGCCTGACAGCTCACCACGCTCACACAGGAGCCACAACGACAACCAGCAGCAGAGAGAGAATTTGTTGAAAGGAGCGAGACAGAGGTAAGGTAAAGGATGACAAGAAAGAAAAGTGAGGAGGATGAAGAGGGCAGAGAAAATGAGTGGCATTTTGAAAGTGGTGCCGGGGTACAAACCCTTCCTTGGTGATCGTGCGGTGACCCCGGAGGTCGGGAAAACGAAGCTGCGGTCTCTTGAGGTTCTGCCGCATGCTGACAGTTGGAAATGTCAGCTCAAAATCCTCTAAAAGTTTATTGTTCTTGAAGTGCTGCTCCAGAAAATCCTGCCCTATAGCAAACTGGCGCGGCACTCCCGGGGTGAGGCATCTGAGGTTGTGCCAGGGCTAAACCCTCGATGGCCTTCTGTTATTGTGCCAAAGCCCTGGTGGCAGACCTGCTCAAGCACTTGGGTTTTTTATAAGCACATCCAAGGCCTGAGATCTGGCTCATATCCCTGTTGTCATCGTCGTCATCATCGTCACTCATTTAGTCTCTAAAAAACGGATTTGAAATTGTCATCACCTCTGTGGTTTGACTGGATTCTGAGGAATTCAACATGTTGCAAACTTGTATGTTGACCTGTTTTTACATGTGCAGTGGTGAGTTGTTATTGTAACGTGCTTTCACTCCAAGCTCAAAGTGGATGTGATTTTAAGGCATTAAAAGCTTTTTTATTGTTGTTATTAAAGGGGAAGAAGAATGAAGCAAAAAAAATCCATCAAGTTACAGTGATACGATGATTTTTCTTAAAACCAATAGATGCCGTTACAGAGAAATTATCTGCAACTCACAGCTTAGTGTGTGTGTGTGTGTGTGGATTCAGTTTAGAGCTATTTGAGTTCTTCTCATTTGAGTGAAGTATGGTGTTATGTTTTCAGAATTTGCCTTTGGTTTGTGGATGTAAAATTAATGGGGTGAACATGTACTAGAGGTTTAACCATGTGTTTTTTTGCACATGAAGGGCTCATTGTCATGACTGAATGACTGACTGACTGTTTTCGTCCCAGAGGGAAATTCAGAATTAAATTAGTCAGAATCAAAAACTGGAACCTACTCTACAAATGATGCCCAATGAGAAATGGTGTGTGGGTCACTCACTGTAACTAGTTGTTAATACATCCAAAGTCTGTTGCCCGTGTACCCCAACATGCAACCAGTTTAGCAGGGGACACCTCTATGTGTTTGCGGTACGTTATCAATGTCATTACTGTAAGTCAGTCATATTGCAGGTGAAGAGAAATCATGTCTGATGCCAGTACTTAGTCAGTAAAACAACTGAGCTCACTAAAGGTGTAATCAAATTTTTAATTATCCCTATCTATTTCATGTGTTCTGCCTTAGTACATGTGCATTAGGTAAAAAAAAAACCAAAATAAAATGATACGACCAACACAAAAACTGTGGTGTTTTGTAAATATAGTAATAAACGTGAATCCACTGTGTAATTGTCACTTTATTAGCAGCGTCTTCCTGAAATGCGCTAACAACGATCAGAGTAACATCGTCCTCTGCCCTTCACATGCTCTGGTTGCTATGGCAATGCATAAACGGTCTTTTCAGAATAGGATTTTAGTGCTGTTGTGGTGATCTCAGGGTTTTCTGCCATGACTTTCATCCAAAATACCAGCAAAATAAGATGCTAGGGATTGAGATTGTATAAAAAAAATTATTTCCAATTCCGCGACCCGTTTTGAAATGCTCCACAGCCCCGTAGCGGTCTGCGGCCCGGTGGTCGGGGACCACTGGACTACATGATGATAAAGCAAAAATTCTGCTCATAAATACATGTCTGTTTTACTCATTTTAGAAAGCATTTTTTAATGGTTCATTGTGTGACTTTGCAAAGTTACAGTTGTTAATGTTGATGATTATTGCTAATGTTTTCTTGCTTTGGATTTGAGGGTTTGTAATTATTGAATAAGCAATCCTTCTGCTGGTAGATCTTTATTTTTTGTGTTATTTAGAAAGATTTCCAACTGGGTGCCAGCAATGAATTCTCATTTATTCTATAGTGCTGAACGGCAGGGTGTGTGTTCTCACTGTCTCAGCTTCTCACATCACTTCTTTGCTTCTCGCTGAGGTTTATAGGCACCACCTGGCTGCCATACTGCTTCCTCTGGGAGCCCATGAACGCAGGCGGGGGGAGGTGCATTTTAACCCCTCTATTGAGCACAAGTCACTCAGCTGTGCTAAATCACTAGTGTGGTCATTACGAAAGAGCCTCCCCTCTGTCTCTTCCTGGCCCTTCTCGTTCCCCAGGGACGCGCTCACCTTGCTCATGTGACCCATATAATCAGGAAAGGCGGCGACCAGAGTCAACTCGTTGGAAGATCAAAACCTAGTAAAATTCACATCTCTAATAACCCGTTTACTTCTAATGGCCTTTAATTGGTGTCAAGTTTGCATTCTGCACCTAGAGTTCCAACTTTACCATGTAGTCTAGATTCTATGATTTGTTAGCTATATTTTTATAGAGTGTGTGTTTAAACAAGTTATTGTTTTTCTAGGAGATTTTCTCTTCAGAAAAATAACATATTATATCTCCACATTATATTATTCTGCCTTCTGCTTGGTTTTAGGACTTTCTGAGCAGCATTATTCATTTACTCATCTATGTACCTTTTTATACCTAGTAGATTAAAAGCTGTGTCCATTAGGGAGCAGGTCAAGAAAAAATATCTTTAATAATGTCTTATGATTTTGTACAACAAGGTCAACAGTGAGCAGGATTACCACTGAGAAGACGATATTATTGTTGATCTTGAGAAGACTGCAGAAACAGACGGCAGAAGTTGTTGTTTTAGTCTGCTGCTCACGGGAGAACACAGGATACACAGGGCAGCCATCTTGAATTTTTAAAAACAAGTGAACTAGGACCGTTTGAGTGCTTTCAGCATTTAGAACTAGTTTTAAAGAAATATTGACTTTTTCAATCTGATCAAAGTGTACTAAAATTTGTAACCTTAGTTCTGCTTTTCCTCATCATTGCCCAAAAAGTGATTCCACTGTAACTTAATAAAAAGAGCGATCGCTGGAACTGTGCTTACTGGGTGAAGGTAGCTGGCTTTTGTCTCCCCCAGTGCATATATGGCTTTTTCCCCATTGCCTTAGCCAGTTTGACCTTTTGCTGGTGAAAGGGAGAACTGGACCAAAAGACAAGTTAAATGAGAATAGGCGAGAGGCACAAGGTCAGTGCCTGGGGCCCCCAGCCCTGCAGACTTCACCCTCAGGGGGCAGATTACTGAGGCCATGCTTGCCCATTAATGCAACTCTTCAGTGGGAAAATTAAACTGGTGACCCAGGCGGGGAGGGAGGCACCTGCCCCCCTTCTTCTGTGCTGCTTGTCAGGTCTTTGTTGCCATTAGGGTATTCTTTGATGGGGTTTAGGGGGAAGATGAACTAAAGGCCCCATGGCGATGGAGGTGGCCCCTTTGTTGCCTCTTTGTGGAGGAAGGGGCAGTGGGTGTAAAAGGAATACTAGATGACAAGTCTAATACACTGGGGAAGGAAAGGGGCCAAGATAGACAGACCTCCACTACCAGTAGGACTGAAGTGACGAGTGTGGATCTAACTGGATTTATATGTGATGTTGTTTGGTTTCCAAATTAATTAATTTGCATATTTAGCATTGAGTGTGCATTTAAAAAATCCTATTGCATGTAAAAGTGAGTTTTATGCTTTCACTTCATGTAAATAATGATGCACTTTGAGGTTTTGTGTTACTGTTCCTTTTTCCTTTGCCATTGCCAAGACTAAAGTGCCCCACATTACACACAAGGGTGTTCATTAATTGCTGCGAAATCTGCTATGTGTACAGACACTCTGGAAAAAATCTCACTATAATTTCCATCTGTCTCTGGCATATTAATTAAATATATGTTCCTAACTTTGTTTTGTAAAATGAGACCCTTAACATATGTGAGCCTCAGTAAGAGCAATGATCAACCTTACCAGCCTTCCATTCCTGAATGGTTTTTCAATTTAAATATAACTATTGCTGATGCTGGTCAAAAGTATGTTGCCATTGCCAAAATCAATATATTTTATTGCTTATCTGCCTTTTAGCAGCTGATCGTGCTGCAAAGAATATGAGCTTCTAGTGTCACATGTTCAAATAGAGAGATTATTTGGATGATATCGCACAGACATGATAAAAATGTGCCATCAGCAGCAGAACTGAGCCAGGAACAGTTGGTTCATTTGTTTAGTTCACACCAGAGAACTATGGAAGCTTATCTGTAGCAAAATTCAATTGGCAATGCAATATTCAAAATTGCAATACAATATACAAAATGACAATGCAATATTCAAAATTGCAACACAAAATTCAAAATGGCAATGTAATTCTGTATTTCAATTTATGTTTTCCATCACCTCCACGTGTTTGGTCAAAATTTGGTGCAGAATGAAAATATATTATTTACATTTGCCATTTCCAACAGTAGTCTTTAGTTGTAAAGTGTATACTATTTTAATGCTTTATATGTAGCAAAATGAAAATGTATAACCCAAATTGATTTGATTTAAATGTCATTTAAATGTTATTTGTCCTAAATGCATTTAGACTAACAGCTAGGACACTTCCGATTGCATTTTCATCAGATGCCGTGGGATATGTGTAGCACAATTCAATTTGAAAATGCATTCCAAGCTGACCTAGCTGAACTAGTGGAGTGTTCACACCTGTCAATATAGATTGAACTAAAGAAAAGGTTTGATTGGACCACACCAGACAAGGTAGCTGTGTTGTAAAAACACTGTTGTATAACATTTGAAGAGAAGCTCATTAAAAAAAATATCTAAATGCTATTAACATTACACCACTTAGTCTGGATAAATGCGTCACTGAAAGTAACATGTGAACTTCAGATAAATGTACGTTTGTGTTTGTAAAGTCGTAGGTCCTTCAGGATTTTATTAACCATGCGCTTGTTTTTCTACCTCTTGAATAAGGCCGTTTTGCTCCAGCTCTTCTCCAGAGCCTCACTTGTTAATGAAAACACTTGAAGGAGTTATGCTTGTGTAAACTATTAAAAGAATGCGACATGCCCTTTGGAAAGAAAGGGGAGCGCCTTCAATCATCATCTTTTATGTCTGCTGCCAATTGCTCTGCGCTAGTTAGTTCTTCTCTGAGCTCTGCATTTCAGCCTTCTGTCTAAGTTTGGGCTTGTCTGCTGCACCAGATCTCTGCTCTTGGCATCCAGTGTGCACAGAGGTATGCAAAACAGCTGTGGAGAGTCCCACACCACAAGCATGAAAAACAGCAAAGACTAGCACAATAAGCCCCCCTCCACTGGGATTTACTGTGCAAGTGTGTTTTTAGATTGTTTGCCTTAAAGGGTCTCAGATCCATGCACTTGCTGGACTTTTATAGCACTTTCAGAAAGACTTTGTGATCGTTGTGTTACCAGCACTGATATATTTTCCATGCGGTGGCTGCATGTTGTGGTTTTAATGGTTGTAGGCAAGTAACTTTCCATGTTCCTTCAGCTAGAAATGTATAATGTGAACCAGAATGTTCTGATAACCTAACGCATTTAGATCAAGTGTTACGCCAATAACAAAGATTCACATTGAAGTTCAGCGACAATCCGTACGTTCCTGTCTATTCTAGTTTGCAAAGTTCGAGTTTTAACGGGCTGCATGTGTCAGAGCAAGGAAATATGTAACATCTAAAGAATGCCTGCAGATAAGTGGAACCAACTGCCTCAGGGTTTCCTCCCCTGGAGAGAGATGGAAAGAGCCCAAACTTGGTTAATGATTTGAAACCCTCACCAATAAATGGGTAAATGGCTGCTTCATGAGGAGATGGAAACTCCACCCCCTACCTCACCATCTTGGCCATATCAGTCTGAACCTGTGAGGACACTTAGGCCTCAAACTGATTTACGGTTGTTGTGACTAATTAAATCTAAACGAACACATCTGGAAGTGAAGGAAATGGAAGAGTGAGGGTTCCCATCAACCACTGTATGAAAACATCACTGCTCTTTATGTTATTCGATTGAATGGAGATTCTTCTGAGATACATGACTGCACGTGTGGGGGTGAGGAACACAGCTGGTTTGAGATCTTGTCTTCTAGCACTCTCCGCAGCGAGGGTAACTGAGAGAATGGGTGTGTGTTTATATGTTGGAGAGATGTGGTGGTGCTTTCAGGGCATGAAAGCAGAGAACACTGCTGTGCTCCCTCTTGGCCTATGAAAACTGAACCAGTCTGCTGTAGACCGCTGTCTTCTGCCACAGTGCACACGTCGCCTCAAAGCTGATGACTCTCGACTCGGGTTACCCCGCAGGGCTTGGCTGACACGTCGAGGTCATGGTCAGGAGAGGCTATTTAGGGGACACGTACACTCACACAGTTGACAGTTCAGCTGAAAGGCGTCTTCAACCGGGTTGGTTCATGCCCCAGTGATGTCTTTCCAACCGCATGGCCACCTGTAGCAGTATTCTTATTTGCCGTGCTGGTTTGTTGAGTAGGCTTTAACTGGCTCTGAAAGAGACTAACGCTAAAATGCGAGAGCTAAGGCTCTGAGACGTGAGGTTTCAGCTCATGAGTTGTGTGCCACAGGAAATAGTACTGCGCTTTAGGGACTAACATGGCCGCCGGCTCAGTTTTTCTTTCACCTTGCCCAGTTGGTGGTCCCGGGTCTAATTTCAGGACTAACAATTACCGTTCCAACAACATCTGATGTCATGCTAATTGTTTGCAGATGTAATGGCTTCGCTCAGCACGCGTCCGCCGCATAGCAGGCAAATTAACATCGTCCATTCGGGTGCGTGATTCAAGTGATCTGTTCAATTTCCCCCACTTGTGTCACTGAAATGGAATGAGGCTCATTGCAGTGGCTCTCAGACATATCTGGTTGTCAAGGAAACATGGTGTGAAAGACAGAGCTGAAAGTTTGCTCAGCAGCTCGACAGGGCCGAGGGATTCTGTTGCCTGGCGTTTTTGATAAAAACAACACCTATAGTCGATTATCTGTAGCTTTTTTATTGATGTAAAATAGATTGGGCTGTTTTAGCTGCTGGAAGGAAGGAACTGCAGAAAGACTGTTGCAAGGTGTTTGAGGTGGAATCAGTTACTGAGACTGAAACACTATGGCAAAGAAAATAAAGGACAAGATCTTTAAAGTTTACTCACTCTCACCCCTTGGGAGCCCATCTGCTTTCAGTCAGGCATGTACTGTGCCAGTGTAGCTGCTGGTATGTGATCTGGGGGTCCTATCTAGAGATTGGGGTCGACGGAACTGGGCAGAATGTCGATAGATTATCAAAGCAGTGGCTGTTGCCAGTTTTCGCTGCATTTCTCTCATGCTCCCTACATTCCTGGACATTTCCTTTCTCAGTGTTCGTACCTCAGTGGTGCTGGACACGTGACCTGAATCACTGGAGAGACCAATTGTAGTCAACAGACTGGAGCACTCGAGAGTAAAGGAACTCTTCACTGTGCCTCAGCTGCTTCAAAAATACAGACCTTTTCCCAGCTGCAGCAATATCAGGTGGAGATATATATTGACCAATTAATCTCTCTCTTTCTTGCACTTTCTCATACATGTATATACACACACACACACACACACACACACAAGCAGTTGTGTTTGGGCTCCCCATTAAATATTCCGTTAAAATATTCACGTCTAAACTTGCACAAAGTGATTTCATTGCAGGTAAACAATAAAACATTAACCGTGATTTATTTATTTATTAAGCAACTATAATTAAAATGTGTATTCTATCTGAGGAAAAAGTTCATACACCCTACTCCCTAATACTTCCTTTGGCTGAAATAGCTGCAGTGAGACACTTCTACCAGTCTCTGACATCAGTCTGAGGCAAGTTTGCAAGTTGCCCCACACCTCAGTGCAGAATTCTTTAAGCTGTGAGATGTTTCAGGGGGTTCTTGCATGTACAGCTCATTTCAAGTCACTACACAGCATCTAAATGGGATTAAGATCAGGGCTTTGACTCTGCCGCTCCTATGATGGTGAACTGGTCCTGCTGCAACAAAGTATCCCGAAACCATGACACTTCCACCGCCATGCTTCACAGTTGGTAGGAGGTTCTTTTCCTGGAATGCTGTATTTGGTAGAGTCATGCACTTTCACATCAACAGTAGCAAGAGCTACCTGTAGGTCCTGTGATGACATTTTAGGGTTTTTGGAGACTTCTTTTAGCATTTTGTGGTCTGGGTGAATTTGCTTCGATGGCCAGACCTGGGCATGTTGGCAGTTGTTTTGTGAAGTATTCCACTTGTAGACCATTTTCTGGACAATGGAATGTTTGAATGTTTGAATCTCTTTGACAGATTTTATTTTTGTCATTGTTAATGACAAACCTGTGAGCATAGAATAAATATGTAAATAAATATTTGATTCATTTGCATATTTTCTTATGAAACAATGAATTAAATTAAATTATTATTATTATTTATTTATTTTTTCAAGGCCCCAAAAACATGCAAGTTGTTCTGCATGTCTTAGATACTGCTAAATTACTACATGTGTTCTAAACCTTTATTTCTTTGTGTTTTGTAGGTATGCTGGTAGTGAATGTGACCTGGAGGAATAAAACCTATGTTGGCACACTTCTAGACTGCACTAGGCATGACTGGGCTCCGCCACGGTAAGGAAACGGACAATTCAATATTTTTAAATAAAAGATGCTAAATGGGTTTAAACAAACATTGTAATTAATTTCTACTGTCATAAATGCAGCGCTTCATAATTTGGTCATATTTGCACACCACACAAATTTGTGTTTGTATGTTTCTAATTGAATAGTGGTCTTTGATCATCATTTTACCAAAAAATCTTAAACATTTCTTACACAAACTGATAGTAAACAAGCACCCAAAATAAATGTTTTTTAATGGTCAATTCTGTCTGTGCTTTTCTAGTCATTATGGACGGTACAGCTGAGGGTAATGTCTCAGAGCCCTTCCCATGCTGACATTGTGCTTTTGAAATGCAACATCAGTGCAGAATTGATTTTTCTTTTCTTCCTTCATCGATCCAAGGCATCAAAAGCTGAAGCTTTCAGCATATGTTAGGGAGCAGCTGCTGGATTCTATGTCTGTTATGTGTTTTTTAACTTTGACCCACATTCAGGTTGTAATGGTTAGAGGCTATGGCAGTACATTAAGGTTTTTGACGATGTTGTAATACTTTATTCTTCTCAATATGCAATTACTGGACAAATTATCTTTGACTTAGCAACTTCAGTTAGTCCAGTATAAGGTCACATGCATTGCAAAAAACGTTCTATACTCTTTAAGAGCATGTCCACAAGTGTAACCTGTTTTTTCTAATCAGACAGCTTTAGAAAAGACTGCGTTTCTGTGGAACTTGTTATCTGAGTCCTACAGGAGGCTGCAGGCAAACGTTACAAGTACCAAAGCGGTCCTTAGAAAAGCTTTGTGGGTTTATTTATGAGGCTAGTGTAGAGTTGTTTTACCACCCATCATTCGCCAGGAATTTTTTCATTCATCATGCGTTAGGCAAAGATGTTAGTTGCTCATGCATTGCTCTTGCTGTATGGCAGATGTGATAACAAAATGCAGTTCACACTATTCTCCAGCTCTTTGATTAAGCTAATATGTTAGCGGTATGGCATATTTTTACATGCGGTGCACAAATTAAAAGGCTGGGCATTTTCTTTCATCTCCATATTTCTCACTGCTTATCTTGAAAGCACTCAACCTCCATATAGCAGAGCATTCAAGCAGCACTGACTACCACTATAGGGCCTTGAGGAGGCTTCATTGTTTTATTCCTTTAGCCAGTGACAGAGGTGAGACCTGTTTTTGATTGAGCTCTCTGGCTTCTTTTACCCCACTGAGCTCATGCCCTGGCTGTTAGAGGATGTTATCACCACATATCTAATCAGCAGCCGGGTCACCCTGGCCTAATCCTGCAGGACTATGCTGCTGCGTGCCATCCGTCAGAACAAGCGCTGCTGTCGAGATCAGGGATAACAAGAGGATAAAAACCCACAGCACGTCTCTCTCGGGACCGCCAGAGAGGCACTTATAGAATCAGAATGGAGGGGCATGATTCAGAGGAGAGGCCATCACTCATCTGAGTGTCTATCTGGCACTGTTAGTGTCCTGTGAGGGCTGTAGATAAGTGTTTAAGAGTTCAGGCAGAGAATCTGGTGTAACCTAAAGGGCTTCCACTCTAACTCGTCCGCTTTTTTTACCAATTTGCCCACAATCGGTCGGACGAATGATTGAAGCTTTGCCGGCTCGGTTCTTCAAGTGACTTCTGCCCTAAGCTGATTATTTATGTTGAGTTCTTTTCTGTCCTAACAGGTTTTGCGAGTCACCCACAAGTGATTTGGAAATGAGGAATGGACGAGGTAGGGGGAAAAGAATGAGACCCAACAGCAACACTCCAGTAAACGAGAACAGCAACTCCTCTGATAACAAGGGGAGCAACAGCAGCAAGACCCGAGCAGCATCCAACAGCAAGGGAAGACGGGGCAGTCAGAACTCTTCGGAACGCCGCACGCCACCCAACAGCAACACTGAAGATGTCAAGGCCAGCCCTTCATCCGTAAACAAGCGCAAGAACAAACCTGCCTCAGACATGGAACCTAATTCCAGCTCAGAGGACACAAAAGGTAGTAAACGTATGCGTACTAACTCGAATAGTGGAATGCCACATGCCATCCTTCCCATCCCCACAATCAAAGCAGAGCCCCTGCCCCCTTCACTGGACCGCAGCTGCCCATCTCCAGTGCTCATTGACTGTCCCCACCCCAACTGCAACAAGAAATACAAACACATCAATGGCCTGAAGTACCACCAGGCTCGTGCCCACAATGATGATGACATCAAATTGGACATGGATGGGGATAGTGAATATGGGGAGGATTCTACTTTGCATCCAGAACCAGGCAGCTGCAATGGGGCCTCAATCTCCCAGAAGGGCTCTGCTTCACCAGCTCGATCTGTAACTCCAAAGGGTAGGGGGTTTGATGCTCAGAGTCCCTCACCCTCATCAGGCAAATATGCCTCCAAGCAATCCAAAAAGAAACAAGAGGTTGACCATGACTCTGGAGTGCACTTAGATGGCTGTGAAGATGGCCCATGTCTTACAGATGAGGCTAGCAATGATGGCATTGATGATAAGAAAAGCCTGGACAAAGCTAAGAAGTCTGGTGGTGGTTCCAAAGCTGATAAACTGTCTCAGAAAGGTGTGAAGTCTGCAAGACCTATTGTACCTTCCATACCACCACAACAGCTCTATAGCTTGCAAGCTTCGAGTTTCCCTGCACCTAATTCAAGCTCATCTATGGGTGTGGTGCAGTCTATCCCCAAAAGCCCCCAACTGAAAGCTATCCAGCCTAAGCCTGTAGCAATGGGTGACCCTTCCATGAACCCAGCCTTAAGTGGTTCCAAGGACAAGAAGAAAAAAGACAAGAAAAAGAAGGAGGGTGGAAAGGAGGGTGACAGTCCTAAAGCCTCTGGGAAGGGAGGGAAGTCTGAGGAGGGAAAAAGTCCTTACTCTGAATCATCAGACCCAGGGAGCAAAAGTGATGGTCTACTCAATGGCTCAACAGACCCCCACCAGAGTCGCTTGGCCAGTATCAAGGCTGAAGCTGACAAAATCTACAGTTTCACTGACAATGCCCCCAGTCCCTCCATTGGTGTGGCCAGTCGGATAGACAGCGGAGGTATGGCCCAACCCCTCACACCACTTCATGTAGTAACCCAAAATGGCGCAGATAACTCTTCAGTGAAAACCAACAGTCCAGCCTACTCTGACATCTCAGATGCAGGGGAAGATGGAGAGGGTAGAGTAGAAGGAATGAAGGTCAAGTCTGAGGATCAGTCTGCCAGGGAAGGGGCCAAGAAGGCTCTTTTTCCAACACAACCACCAAACAAAGAATCTCCATACTATGCCAACTACGACACATATTACTCACCAAGCTACGCCAACCCAAACCCCAGCCCAGGGGTCTCTAATCCTGGTGTAGTGATGCAAGATGGTGCTGTGAAAGTAAAGAAAGAAGAAGAGCAAGACATAGGGGATGAAAAGGTTAAATCAGAACCTCCTGAAGATCGCAAGTCGGATATTAGCGCTCCCAGTCAACAGCAGCAGCAGCAGCAGCCATCTGTCATCCAGCAACGCTCCAATATGTATATGCCGCCACTCTACTACAATCAATATGCCTATGTGCCCCCTTATGGTTATTCTCCAGACCAGGCGTATCATAATCATTTGTTGAATACTAACCCAGCCTATAGGCAACAGTGTGAGGAGCGGCAGCGGCAGGCGGCTGAGCAGCACAGAGCAGCTGAAAAAAAATCCGAGCCTATTCAGAAGGACAGGGAAGCGTCTATAAAGTCAGAGGAATGGAAGCAAAAAGCATCAGTTCCCCCAACGTTGTCCAAAGCTCCAAGCCTCTCTGACCTTGGTAAGCCCCCATCTCAGTCAAAGCCCAAAGAGTCAACCTCCGAGCCTGCCAAATCTGTTATCATCCCAAAGGGGGAAGATGGGAAGCCACTTGGCCAGCAGGTGGAAGGCCTAAAGATGAAACTGAGTGAAGGTGGGCATCATGGGAAAGAGGACCAGAAGCCCAGTATAGAGTCTGGAAGGCCATCTGCAATGGAGCAGGCAATGTACATGTACAGACAGGTTAGCAAACCCTTCATCACTTATTTTGTGTCAGTGTCCAAATGTTAAAACAATAATATATTTACTCATTTTGTTGGTAGATCACTCAAGAATATCAAACAGCACTGTCCAGACCGTTATTTGTGTCCTTTGCAAGGTTATAATAGTTTTGGATTTTTCATTTTAGTTTTTATTTTGTTTTGACTTTTTGTTTTCAAATTCAATTAGTTTTAGTTAGCTTTTAGAGGCAGATTTTCTAGTTTTTATTAGTTTGTATTGTTTGAAATTGCTTTGTTTTAGTTTAGTTTTTATTAGTTACAGTGTTAGTTTTTAAATTAGGATATGTCAGGTGCATAAATCAATCACCAGAATAAGCATTGTATAATAAAAACGCAACCAAAGATACATTTTGAAACATGAAGCTTGCGAAAGGTCGGAGCCGCGGAGCCGCAGGGTTTCGGAACAGTGACGTCACAGACTACGCTTAAAACTGGCAACGTGAAGTAAATAGATTTTAATTCAACCTAAAAGGCTATTTACAAAGACGAAAACGAAGGACGTTTTTGCTATAATATTAGTTTGTTTAAGTTCGTTTTGTATACACAAATAACAATTTCAGTTAGCTTTAGGTTTTTTTTTAACTTTCAGTTTCAGTTTACGAAAATGCTTTTTCGATTTTAGTTTTAGTTTTTTCGTTCATTTTCGTTAACTATAATAACCTTGGCCCTTTGTATTATTAACATACTTGCTCTTCTCATCCAGGAACCTGATTCTCGACTATGGCCCTATGTTTACCCAAGCAAGTACTCAGAAGCCCAAAAACAGCTCGATGAGGAGAGGTGGAAGGATGAGCGAGAGCGGGAACGCGACAGAGAGAGAGAGCGGGATCGTGACCGGGAGAGAGATAGAGATCGGGACCGTGAGCGAGACAGGAAAGGAAAAGAGGAGAGGACTCGTCCCAAAGATGCTCCTCCTAAAGAAGAAATCAAAGAGAGTGTTGAGCCACGGACCTCAGCGCCACCTGAGGAGCATAGAGTCGTCAGTAAAGACCCTAGAGCCCATATGCAGTTCTCCTCAGCTCTGCCTCAACACCAGTCATACATGCCCTATATGCATGGGTACTCGTACCAGGGTTATGATCCCAGTCACCCAGGATACAGAGGAATGCCCTCAGTCATGATGCAGAACTACCCAGGTAAGATGACTGAAATTACTCTTAAATATACTACACTACTATGGCATTTTAGGATTTGTCTATTACCAAGCCATAACTTTATGAACACGATTTATTATTATGATTCCAGTTATAGCTTTAGCTATGTTATATGGGTTGGAGATGGTGGAGCAATGGTTGGAGACGGTGGAGCCATGTTATACGGGTTGGAGACGGTGGAGCCATGTTATACGGGTTGGAGACGGTGGAGCTATGTTATATGTTGGAGATAGGGCTGGACGATATGGCAAAAAATTATATCACGATATATTTCTTAATTTTGGTCGATACGATATAATTTCGATATCG
>JBBIGC010000125.1:13053370-13065676 GCA_037576955.1 Lepidarchus adonis | reverse complement strand
ACACACACACACACACACACACACACTCTAAAAGTAGGATTAAAATTGATTTAATCCTCTGCATACAGTGACGTTTTATACATATATACACATATATATATATATATATATGTATGTGTATATGTATAAAACCTCACTGTATGCAGAGGATTACATTTTTTTTATTTATGTATTTTCATTTACTCATCTATCATGAAACCAATAAAGGATGAACCTGAGCTCTCTCGTTACTGCCCCCACAGGTACAAACACAGCATTGCAGTCTGGGCTGCAAATTGCCTTTCAACAAAGACAAACATGTACAATGTAACAACATACCGAAGTCGCTACAAAGAGCCTATGCCACTCAGAGTGACTGCGACCTTCTGATCCCAGGGGCAATGTTCTAACCAGTAGGCCGTCTTGCACTGAGAAAAAAATTAGTTCTTCAGAATGTTCTGGTGGTCGCTCAGCAACATTCTATGCCTTTTTGCTTTTTTGTCATCAAACCTTCCCTGTTTTCCTGGTCTGTAATTGGCCCTGTGCCAAGCAGGAAATATAAAAATGTATATTAAAACCATCATCCATGTTTGCTAACTGCACTAATAGCGGAGTGATATGAAACTACGAGTCTGAAGCACAGAACTTATTCCCATAATTTCGTTTATTACAAATCTCTCTCCTTGCTCCAAGCTGAGCTTCCTTTCAATAACAGACTTTCAAGAACTACTACACTTTAATGTGAGTTTATATACACTTTATTGCTGAGTAAAGTGGTGTGACTACACTTTTCTGTGGCAGTTGCAATGTGCTGGTACTTCTCTTCCACATACCAGGAGAGACTCACTACCCACAACAAAACCACGATGAGTCACATACACCGGTGCAGTTAGGCTGTTATATTGCTGAGTGAAGCACTGGAGATGGGCACACGATTGAGATAATAAGTGAAGTCCAATTTATTTATACAACTGATGTTGTCACAGAGCAGCTTTACAGAATCTGGGTCTGAGCCTCTAATGAGTCAGCAAAAATCTCCCTAAACTGTAGGAAAAAACCTTGGGAGGAACCCATCTTCTTCTGGTCAATACTGCATAGTAATAACAGACAAAGAATACTAATAAATAAATATAAATGAATAAAAAATCAGTTTAAAGAGGAGTCTGAGGTTCCTTGTGTACAGATGGGCCTCATTGAGTTATGATCAGTTAGGTGGAGCATGGTTCTGTCTGTATGGGCTCTCCTCAGAAGAGTGAGGGGGTTCCAGGGTATCAGATTGGCATAAAATAAAAAACATGGTATAACTGCTTCTGAAAAATGAGTAGCCTGTTTTAATGTTGTGTTTTTTAATTTGATGATACAGGATGATGGATGATAGAGCTCAGGGAGGTTCTGATTAGGAGAGAAGATGGGGTGGCAAGAGGAGAAAGAGGAGAGGGTATTGAAAACAGAGAAGGGTGAGATCATATCTAATATAGTAAGTCTGGATGGGACCCAGATTGGCCAACGTCTACGTTTTGGTTCACCTGCAGTACCAGATATTGCTTTTATGTTAAACTGTTGAAGTCAGCTTAACATGTCAAGACTCAATGATTTGCGTTTTGGTAAAATAAATGACACATGATCGTGATTTCATTTTCATATTGACAAGTGACCGTGTTTATGAAGATTGAAAGGCTGTAAGTACGTTTTTGTCTGATTACGGTCACAGTCCACCAAGGCGATCCTTAGTTCGGACTGCAGTCTTGCTTATCTACGGGATGAGAACATTTGGCCCTGAGACCGACCATCTGACGATCTGCTTTTCCAGTAAGTGCAGACCGATGATCTCACAACGTTCTGCACTTATTGACCCGATGGCTGTTTGTGGTGAGGAGATTTGAATACATGATGGATGACCTGCGTTTGTTTACATGTGACGCGATGCTTAGTGTTACATTTGAGCTCTTTTGTCCTTGATTCTCCTTTTTCAGTGATGATAGTCTGGACATGAAAATGAAATGTGTACAGTTCCAGTTCTATAGGGTACTTCTGTCGTTTGCTGGATGGAATTTGTGGACAAGGGTGTTCATATTATTCCAGTGTCTTTTTCAGTCTCAATTCTCTTTGGCTTTTTGTCTCTTTGTCCCTTGTTGTGCACTAACTGTGCTGTCCCCAACTGAATCTCAATCTCTCTCTCTCTCTCTCTCTCTCTCTCTCTCTCCTCTTTCTCTAGCTGTGATCACGTTTCAGGAAACAACAGCCCCCTCTCCCCTCCCCCTTTTCCTCCACCCCCTCTCTATATACCAGCTGCCAAACCACATACACAAACCTCCTCTTGCCTTTGCTGCATTTGCACCCAATGTTTAGAGGACTTGCTGTATTCAAGAGGATAGAATGAGGGACAGAAGAAGAGAGGGAGTTGTTTAGAAGACCCTTGTATTTAGACTAGAACCTGACACATGGTCATTTGACCATTGCATGGCATTCCACATGCTTGTTTTCTGTGGTCTTCATGTGGCCATGTTCTTTACTGATGCCTGAATCAGGAACAAGCGTGTCATGATGATGCCATGTTCGAGCAGACAGTCTTTTAACTTCTCTTATTTGGATCCCAGAAGGCAAGATGTCACTCTTCCTCTGCTGAGGGTCCAGACCTTGGATCATGCTGACTGCTGACAGCCGACCCAGAGCTCTGTGGTATTTGAACGTCCTTCGTGAACTCTGGAATGTCTAGCTGCTCTGGGTGCAGTTTCTCAAAGCCGATGAAAGCCGGAGCTGAGAACTTTTACTGTACTGGAGCAGAGGAATCCAATGGCCTCATCCAGTCAAGTCACAGTCAGAAGCTTTTTCCTTTAGGTCCATTTTTAATTCTGGAACAGTTTCTTCTGGTCGCATCTCTAATCCATGCCTGTAGTTACCCTTCAGGTCAAGGGGTAAGTCAGTTTGAACTTTGCCTAATACTTGTTTGAGGTCTAGTTAATGGAATTACATGATCTTGATAGTTTATTTTGTCTGTATTTGTAGAGAAAGCTATCTATTCCATTAGGGATCAATGATGGGGCAGTTGAGGCTCCTAATAAGGCAAAAGCATTCATTTGGAGAGCTTACTTTTTCTAAAAACTAACAATGCTACCTTACAAAAAGCAGCTGCTGAAGATGGCAGCTTGGAGGGAAGACCCTCTGACACACAGTGGAATGCTAAGATTGAGTGTTTATTGCTGTTGAAGCGGCAAGAACTCCATTCAAAGACCATCTGTTGATTTTACAGAGACGAGCGCTTCAGTAGCTCACTCTGTGACTTACTGCGTTATTATTAGTGTAATGTGTGTTATAAACAGTGGGTGCATGCTGATATATGTGCATTGCTGGCATTATAAACTGGTGAATTTCCATAATGAGTATAATTACATTTATTTTGCTGTAGGCTTTGTCTGTTTCTCATCTAAATGCATGAACAGTCGCAGTATTTAAAAGCAACTATAGCTTTTCTTTAATATACTTTTATTTTTAAGTTTTGTCTTTCTTTTATGTGTTAGAAAAGAATTTTTGAGAGGATTTGATCTAAAAGGCTTTTTTGATTCTGACCAACAGATGTTGTGTCAACTTATGTCAATATCAATTGAGTTATAAAAATGAATGAAAATTCATTCAATTGTTACAATTCACAGAGCCTCTTTAATATAGTGATAAAAACACTGAAATTCCTAATGCGTTTTCTATTGTGAATGTGGATAAATGTTTCGCATGTATAATAACAACTCTGGTGGTAAAATTTAAAGTGGAAACATTGCTAAATGTGTAATGTTCATTTGTGAATAATTAAAAAATTACAATAGATAAACCTGAGATAAAAATTATTTTTACTTTCAAATAGTATGTAAGCATTTGGGAATGTGAGCGTGCATGGAAAAATGAATCTGCATAACAATAGTCCGTTTACATCAAATGAAGAAATCTAAGCTTCTGCAGTAGAGTGAGGTGTGGGTCCATAACAGAAGGAAAGTAAAGGACTTTGTTTATGTTTTATTTGCTTCAAATATCCTTGCTCAAGCTAAAAGTAGTGTGATAATGTGCAAAAGTAGGTATTGTTGGTTTCTATTATAAGAATATATAATAACTTCAATAGAATTAGAGTAAATGTAATGGTGAGTTAAAATGCTACTTAGAAATGTACATTAGACAACACTCTGAACATCGGTTTACACTAATGTAAATGCTCAGTCAGTCAGTATAGCTCTGCAGGACGTACTGGCAAACCTACAGACAGCGGTCAGACCACAGACACTCGGGACGGCCTGTCTGCTGACAGCTGGCTCGGTGCATCAGGCAATGAAGAGAGAATGAGACTAAAACGGACTTTAGAAATGGAGCCTTGATGATTTTTCTATGTGTAACTCCTTTTCCCACTGAAAAAGCTTTTTCCGTATAAAGCTTGTTTATGTTCTGTCATCAGTGGCTTTGATCCTTGTTTTAACAGCAGACTCCAACACACACAAAGACCTCATTTGTAACCAAACAAACCAACAGAAACACCCGGCCTCCACCCTTCCTGGCCAGCTGATGTGCTTTTCTTGCCTAAAGCTCTTTCTCCCTTCAGTTTATGAGCCTTCATGTGTGGTCATTGGCTCTGTAGCGATGCGTATTTTCTGCTGGGTTGATCATGGAGGTGCTGTGTTAACAGAAGAGAAGCTGATTGCTTACTTAAAGCGCTAGTGAAGAGGTGCTGATGAGCAGGTTGGGATGTTGATACCTGTCGGGGCCCGAGTTAGCATTCCCCTGCAGCATGATCTGACCCTTCACCTTGAATAACTATCTCCAGTCTCACATCGAAACTGTCAAGCTTCCATTGCAGCGTTCAGTCTCCGTGTAGTGGAGCACGGGCATATGGAGAGTAGAAGCTTTTTCAAGGGCCACCTGAACGTTTTGCTGTGTTGGAGAGGTTCGGTTACATCCTAGATATGTCCAGTTGATGTTGATGACTTAGTAATCATGTTGTATAGTATAATTATGTTAGTATTAATGTAATTGAATGTAATTGGGCTGATTCCCAAGCTTAACAGTAACAGGAATTATCCAAATGAAAGCATTAAATGGCTGAAGGAGACTTCTGTGTTAAAGAAGGCAGCTGGTGAACTTGGCAGTAGAGAGCACAGCCCACAGGCCTCAACTTGTGGCGTATGTGTCTGTTTAGGTTTGTTTGCATCTCTCCCTGTTCAGTTCTTTCCCAAGTATGAGTTGCTCCTAATTAGTAGTTCATCAGCTCAAACTGTTTGCTCTGAATGACAGATTGAGTGGTTTGTGATGTTGCTGGTCTGACTTGTCTGCTTTCATGTGTATTTATGGTAATTTGCAGGCTTTTATTTTAGATACATTATAACAACTCTGTCTGTATCCCATTCTTTTTCTCTTCTCTCTCTCTCTCTCTCTCTCTCTCTCTCTCTCTCTCTCTCCCTCCTGTCACTATGCAGCTGGAATGTCTTGACTCCACCCCCTGAGCTGTGTGTCGGAGGTGTGGCCAGCGCTGATGGGAGCTGCTGCTCCATCATGAGTTGCCATGACGCTGGAGGGCGGCGTCGATTCGAGGACTCCGAGTTCACCCTGCGCGTGTACCCGGGCACCCTGTCGGAAGGCACCATCTACTGCCCGGTCTCTGCTCGCAAGGTCACCTCAGCAGCCGAGGTGATTGAGCAGCTCATCGAACGACTGCAGCTGGACCGCGCCCGGCTTTACGTCCTCGCAGAGGTAAAGGAGTTTGGTGGCGAGGAATGGATCCTCAACCCAGGCGACTGCCCCGTCCAGCGCATGATGCTGTGGCCACGCATGGCCTTGGAAAACCGGCTCGGTGGCGAGGACTACCGGTTCCTTTTGCGCGAAAAGAACCTGGACGGCTCCATCCACTACGGCAGCCTGCAGATGTGGCTGCGGGTGACGGAGGAGAGGAGGAGGCTGGTAGAACGTGGACTTCTCCCACAGCCACCAGCTGGGCAGCATGTCGCGGACCTCTGTGCCCTGCCGGACCTAAACGAACGGACATTACTCGAAAACCTCCGTGGACGTTTCAGGCAGGAGAAGATCTACACGTATGTCGGTGGGATTTTAATAGTTGTCAACCCTTTCAAATTCCTGCCCATCTATAATCCCAAGTATGTCAAGATGTATGACAACCACCAGTTGGGGAAACTGGAGCCACATATTTATGCTGTTGCGGATGTGGCGTACCATGCCATGCTGCAGAGGCGGAGGAATCAGTGCATCGTGATCTCTGGAGAAAGCGGGTCAGGGAAAACTCAGAGCACCAACTTCCTGATCCATCACCTCACTGCACTCAGCCAGAAGGGCTTTGCTAGTGGTGTGGAGCAAATCATACTTGGGGCTGGACCAGTCTTGGAGGTAAAATTGGATGGATGGATGGATGGATGGATGGATGGATAGACCATAGGAGTGGGGGAAAATAATGGCCTGTGTATATCCTAAAGAACCACTTGTTGTATGTGTTATACGCCACATCTTTTGAAATAAGCAGTCAACATCGTCTCAGAATTTCTTCTTTTCTTCTCGTATGCACCAGTGACTGACTGCTCCAGAAAGGCAGAGTCTTTAACAGCTTGTGACTAGAGAACGAGAAATAGAGAATTCAGTCCTCACTATTTGTAGGGTGAGACTTTTTGCATGACAATGGTAGAGAACGTATTAATAGCTAAGCGGGTTCTCTGTTTAGCTTAAGTTACATCCTATGATACTGTTTCCAGGTCTGCGCCTCTACATGTTTAAAATATATTTTTCTACTGATTTTCAGATAATTAGGGAAATGTAAATTAGACCATGGCTTCCCAACCCGGACAAAAAATTCACAATGTTTACTCGGGTTTGGGTTCAGTCACGTCAGCACAAAAACTTTTGATTATTAAAATAGTAAAACTACACAGTGAAGCTCTTAAAAAAGTCTTACATGATGCAATTGTAAAAGTATTTGTTAATTTTAAAAAATACAATACTTTTTAATGTTAATTTAAAAAAGGGCGAATGCTACGTCACACTGGATTTTTCTCTGTACGCGGGGATTTGTTTCCGTAGCCATGACAATGGTTCATTCAGTAGCCGAAGCCGAAGCATCATGGGAGACGAATGAAAGAAATAGTTATCGGGAGAATTCAAGACAACAGAATATGATGGAACGTTTACTTGTTTGTTTGTTTACAGAAAGGATCATTATAAAAAAAATTCCAGTCGGGTTCGGACAGAAACATAGAAATGCAGGTCGGGTTCGGGTTGGGCTCGGTCACTGCTCTGTCGGTCACGGGTCGGGTTCAGACAGAAAAAAAGGGCCCGATCAGCACTCTAATGTAAATATATTTAAAATAATCTTATGTAGTAAATGTAGTTTACCAAACCTACCAAAATAGCATTGTCCCTGGAGATCACAGTGGAGCTCTAACTTGAAAACAAATCAAACAGGTGATAAATGTCTTGAGCCTAGTGCTGAGCAATAAACACGTTTTTAGTTTTGCTCTGTGTAGCTGTCTTTGTTAAGAATGGCACAGTTATGAAGTGAACATTTTTCATTCCACCATAAAGGCTGCAGAGGCTCTGGTGCTGTATGGGCACAATTTAAGGTGATGCTGTAAAATGTGTTTGCTCATTTAAGTGCATTTGACAGTGAAACTATGAGTCTGTCTATCTATCTATCCTATCTATCTATCTATCTATCTATCTATCTATCTATCTATCTATCTATCTATCTATCTATCTATCTATCTATCTCCTATCTATCCTATCTATCTATCTATCTATCTATCTATCTATCTATCTATCTTTATTTATTTATTGGTATGTCCTTGTTGAATAGGCAGTAGAGTAAAGTGGGTATGAATAGACCCCATATACTAGATAAAAGATTTAGAGAATCTATACCAATTTAACTTCTGATTATATAACTTGGAGGAATGAAAACTAAGTTTTTTCAGGGATCTAATCAATGCTTTGATGGGGTCTTTAAGTTGTTTAGCACACACATGTGTAGTGGAGATAATGTTTTGAAATTCAGCTCATGCTGACTGATTTAAAACTTTGTACTTTTGGATTTGTGTCAACTTTACAGATGAGAGCAGACTGTCATGTCCTGAGAGTTATTTTAGAGATTTATCGGCTTTATTGTGATTATGGTGCTTTGTCTTGCTACTATGTGACACTTAGCGTGAATTGGCCTTATAAGTACATATGGCCCCAAACACAGCGCTCAATCACAGTGTCTCAGTGGAAGCTAATGACGGCCTTTGGGACAATGGAAACGCCGCCAAAGCCAGCTGCTCTGAGACTGCAGACAGTTACAACTGGGGAAGGGGGGTGGGACCCAAACAAAAACACCCTGATTCACAACAGGGTACATTCTCAGAGTGGCTCTGCCAGGATCTGTGACAGACGATCTCCATTTTTGCATGACGTGACTGGCTGGTTGCACAGGCTCCATGTCTGGCTCATTGGCTGAGAATTTCTGCTGCTAGTATGAAGAGTTCTCACTTGTGTGTGAACGGCTCACACTTTTACAGGCGTTTCAGTTTCCTGTGTGCTCTGTTGTAGATACGGACATGTGGATAAATTAAGACACCCCATTAAATATTCAATTTTTTATTCCATATCTATGTCTAATCTCTGCAACAGAAAGTGATTTAATTGCAGGTAAACAACAGAAATTAACCTTGATTTCTTAATTAAATTATTTTTTAACTGAAGGAAAACGTGGAACTCTTTGCCACCTAATAACTAGGACAGTGGAATGGCTGATTGCAAATTCTTTTGAGATCTTTTTAAATCCCTTACCAGAGTAATAAGCTGATACAATCTCCTTTCTAAAGATCTCAGCTCTTTTGATCTCACCATATACACTCTCACCTCAATAGTCAGGAGCACACCAAATAAATGTCTGGTTTAAATAGGGCAAACTTCCACAGGGTTTAATATGGTGTCTGCCCACCCTTCAACTCTTCTGGACAAGCTTTTCACAAGGTTTAGAAAAGTGGTTATGGGAATTTTTGACCAGTCTTCCAGAAGCACATTTGTGAGGTGAGAAACTGATGTTGGACGAGAAGGTGTGGTTCTTAGTCTCCCAAAAGTGTTCTATCAGGTTGAGACCAGTCAAGTTCTTTCACACCAAATTTGCATGTTGGAACAGAAACTTGGAACAGAAACCCCAAAATGTTTTCACAAAATTGTCCAAAATCTCTTGGTATGCTGAAGCATTCAGAGTTTCTTTCACTGGAACTAAGGGGCCAAGCACAGCTCCACACCATAATCCCCCCTCCACCAAACTTTACACTTGGCACAATGCAGTCAGACATGTACGGTTTTCCTGGCAACCTCCAAACCCAGACTCCTCCATCAGATTGCCAGATGGAGAAGCATGATTTCTCACTCCAGAGAACGTGTCTGCACTGCTCTAGAGTCCAGTGGTGGTGCTTTAAACCACTGCATTCCACGTCGTTCATTGCACTTGGTGATGTATGACTTGAATCCAGCTGCTCGGCCATGTAAACCCATTCCATTAAGCTCTTCATGCACTATTCTTGAGCTAATCTGAAGACCACATGAAGTTTGGAAATCTGTATTGATTGACTCTGCAGAAAGTTGTCGACGTCTGCTCACTATTAGCCTTAGCATTTGCTGACCCCGCGCTGTCCTTTTACATGGCCTGAGCTGCTGTTGTTCCCAAACGCATCCACTTGACAGTCGACTGTGGCATATTTAGTAGCGAGGAACACGACTGGACTTGCTGCACAGGTGGCATCCAGTCACGGTACCACGCTGGAATTCACTGAGCTCCTGAGTGTGACCCATTCTTTCACTAATGCTGGTAGACGCAGTCTGCATGCCTAGGTGCTTGAAGTTAGACACCTGTGGCCATGGAAGTGATTGGAACACCTGCAATTAATTATTTCCATGGGTAAGTGAATACTTTTGGCAATATAGAGTATGTTCTAATCATGTGCACCTGATATACAGTGATGTGATGGGTGTGATGTGTGTGTGCCATTTTAATTGGGAATAAAAGTTTGTCCTAATTTATTCCTCACCAGAAATCGCATTTTTGTAGAACAGAAGTCTTTTCTTCTGTTTTAATTGTTGAATCTAACCAGTATTGTTAAAATTGAGATTAAATGTCCATATGTTCAGGCTTTTCATAGTCATATTTCACATGACCGTATACAAGACTATTAAAGAGGTTTTTTTTGAGTTGATGTTAAAGAAAAATACAAAACCCTAAATTCATATCCATAGTTAGATCTATTGAGATGGAGAGATAGAATAAGTGTCTGTGTGCGTATGTGAATAAAAGGTGGATGATTTAAAGCATAGCAGACAGACAGGTTGTGGTTTGCCACCAGCAGGAGGTATTCAGTGGGCTGGTTGGTCAGTGGTGACAAATCCAGACCTGTAGCACAAAACAGCCATGATATTCTCACACACCTGGAGATACAGAGCCAGGCTGTATACAGCACAAGAGCTACTGGAGAAGAATTACAGTCTTGGTGTGATAGAACCATCCATCAGATGAGTATGTGTACAAATCCAGTAGCAAGAGACACGAATAATGATGCTGTAAAATGCTCGATCAAACAGACGGAGCACTCACTCGCTACCAAGATCCAACACTGTGGTAAAACATGCCAAACAGGAATAACCTCCAAGTTATCCAACAGTTAGTTATATTATTCCAGTCCTGTAACATGTCTAGCCTGAATAAGACACTCACATTTGTGTATTTTCATGTTTTTAGTTGTGTGTTCCTTCCTGTGGGGTCGTGCTTAAGTGATTTGAGCATGATTGTCATTCGTAAAAGAATTGCTTTTATTAAAAATGGCTCATTTTAAAGCTTGGGAGATTTTCAGTCGAGGCTTAAAGTAACATTTACAGTTATTCATTTGTTGACACATTTGTCCAAAGTGACTTCCAAGCTACAAGAACAATCAAGCATTTAGTTTGTACATGACGGCACTGATGGTGCTACAAAGAAAATCAACACATTCCTTTTTATTCAATATTAAATATGATTAAATAGTAAATTAAATGGATGTTATTAGATACAGACGGCAAGTGCTACAACAATACAACAGTTCAATATTGTTTTCAGTACAGAAAATGAAAGAATGGTATATTGTAATCTATAATTACTATAGATTATATTCAGTGTATTATGTATTTTACATTATAATAACATAAGCCAAATGCTTTTACCTCTTGTAAGGTGTTCGAGTGATAGTCAGTTTGCCTCTTGCACTCAGAATATTTCCTGTGTGATATTTTGCAGAATACATGGCTCCTTAATGAAATGGTAGCAGTATTAGCCTATGGCGTTACGGGGGATGAGAATCTTGTACTCCTTTGTGCTGTTTTGGTTAAAAAGGGGGTGTGGCTAAGTCTGCGCACATCCATCACGGAGCTGCAACAGGAGTAATGTAATAGGAATAGTGCTGCCTGGAGTATAATTGCTCTTATCTCCGAAACTATACAATTGAATGGCCTTTTTGTTTTGTTTGTTAAGTGAACTAGACCATTTATCATGACTTTGATTTAAGAAATGTAATGTGTGTGTGTGTGTGTGTGTGTGTGTGTGTGTGTGTGTGTGTGTGTGTGTTGTGGATATATCTGTGGGAGGTGGAGAGGAGAATCTTAACAAATGTTATTCCTCTGTCTGAAAACCAAACATTGTTATCTGAATGAAAACAGAGCACTCCATTAGTCCAACTGGGTGGCACAGGCATCCTTTAACAACTGACTACATGAATCAAAAACATAATTCACAGATGTTTTCAAGAAGAATTATGAGTAATGTCATAATATCTTTATTGGATGTACTAAAATTAAAATTAATTCTTGTTTTAACAGATTCTTACCCACTGCAATGCTCTACACATATGCACATGTTCAAACTTTGTCTCTCTCTCTCTCACACACACACACACACACACACACACACACACACACACACACACACACACACACTCATGAAACCTTTGATGTTTCTCTGACCTGACTCTTGCACTTCTTAGTGGAGGTTTAAATTCGCTGACATTTCACTCCTGAGAGAACAATGTGCCTGTGGTCCATCGGTCTGACACACTGATGTTTTCAAGACTCCCTCTTTTCTCTCAGTCTATATCCTTTGCTTTCTTGCTTCCTCACATCAGCTGATCACTTCAGATTACTGTGTCACCATATTTATAATGACCAGTGCCATCCAGGTCTTATTAGTCATCTCTTTCTCTCAGCACATATTATTCATTCTCTCTCTCTCTCTCTCTCTCTCTCTCTCTCTCTCTCTCTCTCTCTCTCTCTCTCTCTCTCTCTCTC
>JBBIGC010000125.1:13036160-13051339 GCA_037576955.1 Lepidarchus adonis | reverse complement strand
TGTGTGTGTGTGTGTGTGTGTGTGTGTGTGTGTATACACCCTGTCAGGTATCTGAGTGTCCTGCTATACTGAACGTTAAGTGTCCTCATCTCTCTGCTTATCTCATTTTTATCATTTGCTTTTGTTTAGCTCTGTGTGTGTCATGAGCCAGACACTGGCTGAGCTAGTCGTCTGTCTGTGCAGTCGTCTGTCTAGTCCTGTGCGGCTCCTGGGGTCTTTTCTGCTCATCAGCACATATTTAATGGTGCAACAGCTGCTTCAGTGTTTTTTGGTTTCTGCTGTGGGGTTTGTGTCACTGCTGCTTTAATGGTCGCACTCTGTATGGGTGCTTCCAGTACTGCTCTCTTAGTCTAACGCTGTTATCACTCACTTATACTGAGACATCTGGGTGAGGTGTAAGGTAAGTACGTTATCTTGCTGTGTACAGGTTTTAATGCATTAAGTTATTTCTTTATCACAACAGCAATCGCTGATATCCAAAACCAGTTCACTGTTACCAGTTCCAAAGTAAAAGAACAAAGTGTACTATGCTTAACTATTATATTATAACTAACATTTCAATACACTAGTGTTAGGGGTTTGGTGGTTTGCCAGTGGCTTCTGCTCCTTTTGCCAGTAACACAGGCTTTATTTTTCTAGTGTTTTTCAGTGTATCAAATATTGTCAGTTGGCTAGTAAAAAGCAGCAAGTCAGCATTTAACTCTTCTGGCTGTGACTTTAAAGTGTAAAGTGCTATTTTAATTGGAACAAGAGTTTGTGTAAACTTACAGAACTGGCATTTTCCTTTGTGGTGATCTGTTGAACCCTCGAAGGAAATGAGTGCGTCTTGATGAGGTGTAAAAAGAGTTCTGGAGAACTGAAGGCTTTAGCAGGAACCCTGGTCTGTGATAATGATAAACTGGGCAGAAAGACAAGACGCCTGAGGAGCACTCACTCATATAATCTGTAAAGAAAAAGTACATGCAGTACCACTAAAACATGTAGCATAACTGTAATTATTGCTGTTAATAGGCATTTTTTGTTCAAGCTGAAGTCTGGACATTCATACACATGTACATGCACACACTCACACACATGCGTACTTAAAATGAGTTGTGAGATGTGTAAATGTGAGCTTCCTTTTGGTTCTAGCTTCAGATCAGTGATATGTAAACCATATTAACAGTGTACAGATTGTGAGAATATATTTCACGCTGCTTCTACTGAAATTTGAGTCTTGAATGTTTTAGCAGCTATTGTAAACACACCATAGATACAGAATGGTGCTATGGTTTGTTACTGTAAGAGGCACTAAACATGAGAAATTCATTACATCCTGCAATGAGTGACTGGAGTTTTAAAGGTTTGTCTGATATACCATGCTTGGTCTTTTTAGGATTGTTTTACTGTCGAAGGAGAAGACCTTAAGCATGACTTTGAGAGACTTCAACTGGCCATGGAGATGGTGGGCTTCCTGCCAGCTACTCGTAAACAGTAGGCACAACTACTCTGTGTTTCTAACATTAAAACGCATTGCACTGCTTTGCCATGGGCATTATGTTGGTAACATTTTGAAGTACCTTTACTGTTTAAACATTCTTCTATATAAAAGAGTAGCTTGTTTCTTCATTACCTTTATTAAAATCAGCATTTTTTAATTTATATTGAATATTTTTTAATAATCACTTAGAAGTAAGTTTTTTTGATGATCTGTTTGTACAATTATGTACATAATTTATTCATTGACGCTTTAATTTCTCTGATAGAATCTTATCCCTGCTCTCTGCCATTTTGCTCCTGGGAAATATACGCTACAAGAAGAAGACGTACAGGGATGACTCCATTGATATCTGTAATCCTGATGTGCTTCCTACTATTTCTGAATTACTGGAGGTAAGACTAGAATAGTATGATGTCTAATTATAGTGGGTTTTGAAAGTTTTTCTTTCATTTTTCTTTATATTGTATAGTATTTGCTTAGATATGGACTAAAATGTCATTGAATTAGACAAAATTGTATATAAATGTGTGTAACTGCAAAATAACTTCTAGGATAAGTAGTTAATTTGATGGTGAAGTTAAACTCAAGTGTTTTCAGTTGTCAGTGGGTGCCTTGTTTTATTTTAAGAAAGTGTGTATCTTATTGTATTTAGTCTGGTCTTCACACTACATGATTTTAGAATGGTTCTCTTAGCATGAATAAAGGAGAGTTGTTGATGCTGACAACTCTACAGCAAGGGCGCTCTACTCTGGTCCTGGAGATCTACCACCCTGGATAGTTCAGTTCCAAACACACCTGGTTCTTGTATTCAGACACCCAGAGGGCTTTAATCATCAGGATCAGGTGTGTTAGATTAGGATCTGAAGGAGCTGAAGTCTACAGGGTGGTAGATCTCCAGGACCGGAACTGATCACTCCTGGTCTACAGTTTGCTGAAGATTACTCAGAGCAAGAAAACTAGTTTTTTTTGGGATAGACGAGTCCTACATCAACTTTGTGCCTTAAATGAGAAGTGCAATGTTTGGAAAAGAATCTATACTCATCTGTATAACCTGATGGAGGTAATATCATGGTTTGGGCCTGTATGCTGCATATGTGTCAGAATCACTGATGGAATAATTCTGAATAATACTGAATTCTATAGGACATATGTCAGGGCACCTGTCTGAGTTGAATTGAGATTTGTTGAATCTCTTGAAAAAATGGTTAAAGATTAATGAAGATTCCATGTGAAATTCCTGATTTTCACCCAATAGAAATGTTGTGGGATGTTCTGAAGCGAGCATTTCATGTGAGGAAACTCACCAACAGCTGAAACCTTTCTATATGGAGGAAAGAGCTACAACACTGTTTAAACATGCTACAGTTCGTTTGCTAAAATGTGCTCGTTCAAATTTTCCTGTTACAAAAAGCTCAGCAAATGCTTCATTAAATGCAATAGTCAGTGTAAGTAATCCAACAAAGCATTTCTCAGTTTTATAGTATTTCACTGTGATGATGTTGACATTTAATTAATGTAGCAATGAATGTAGCTCATCTGATGAAGCCACTCAGGGGTTTAACAAAGTTCCAGAAAAACCCCTCAGTACACACTAGCAAATTTCTACTGCGTGTCTGTTTTTTTGTCCTCGGTTTTGTTTATTCAGCTTTTAGTTAGAGTTGAATTTGTAATTCTGCACTACTCACTAAAGTTAAGGATATTTGGCTTTCGGTTGAAGTATCAGGATAAACCTAAAATGCACTATAATCTTTACAGATGTGACCTTCCCTTAACTTTTGAATGCACATGTCCAACTGTTCAATGTACTTTTTACAGAACTTGCTGTTCTCTAACAAGGAGCTTTACAGCAAAATCCACAACAGGTGTTTGATCCATGAATCGACCAATACATTTTGTTGTTCAATCAGAATTAGTATTTAAACAGTCCTCCTCATCGTGCTGTTCACATTTTGACATCATGAGACCAAGACAACACCTAACAAATGGTCAACAGTGCCTCAGTACCATTGCGAGGTTTCAAACAGGATGTTCTCAGACGGAAGTGGCCACTGAGCTTGGAGTGTCATCAGTAGGTTGCAACAGAGATACAGAGAAACGTGGAAGTATCACATCCCACACTGATGACCACTTGATTGTGAACAGTGTCCTGTGCAACCGGATGATGAGCCACTCAAGTCCAGGCACTTTTAAGGGAGGTGAGAGGCATCCAAGTGTCACATCAGACCAATCGAAACCATTTACATCAGCATGGTGATGCAAAGGTACCTGACCACACCACCTGGCACAGGTGTTATTGTCTTGCATGGGCCAGGGAGCATTCATTCTGGACCACTAGGCCTCAGTGCTGTTCTCTGATGAAAGCTGATTCACGTTGAGCAGAAATGATGAAGAAGAGCGCTATGCATCAGCCACCAGTTGTCACTAGTCTTTGGGCAGGTGTGTCTAGTCAATACAGAACTGCCCTACATGTTGTGACTGGTACAGTGATGAGCCCATACTACCTGAATGACACCATTAATCCTGCATGAGCAACACAGACCTTATTTCATCTTCATAGACGACAATGCTCCAGCTCATCATTAGGGAATGGCTGCTGGAGACTGGGAAACCTCGAATGGATTGGCCTTCACTTTCTCCAGACCTGAATCCCATAGAAAACCTAAAGAATCAGCTGAGTCACTGTGTAGAGTTTCGAAACTCCACTCCAGAAGCTCAATTACCTGAGGGCCGTCCTTCAAGAAGAGTGGGATGCCAGGCCTCAGCAGCAATAAGTCGACTTATGAAGAGCATGAGACGTTGTTGTCAAGCTGTAATTGATACTCAAGGGTCCATGACACGTTATTGAGACATTGACATTTTTTTGTGGTAACTCACCACTGTTGTTGGCTTTTGTTTCAATAAATTGTTTGAGATGAGGAAATCACCATTGCATGCTGCTACTTAAATGCCCTACTTTCATCTGTTCATCTGTGAACTTTTTACGTTTTCCATTCATTTCACCGAAATCCAAATATCCCTAACCTTAGTGTATTTGGTTTTAGAGTTTTGAAGCAGTGTCAGATTATTCATGTTGAGATGTGGTTTAAACAGTAATTTCATTGAATGATTTTGTTTAGACAAGGTTTTGCAATGTCATTGCAATAAAATGTATGGATTTGTTTAACATAATGGAGCAGAAGGAATATTTATATTGTTTTGAGACATTTATAAAGCAGCACATCATTTGTAATTTCACCACAAGCTGGATTGTTAATGCGTTTTGGCATTCAGGTTTTGCACTGTAGACTGTTCAAGCCAAAGTGGTATTTATGGCCTAAATGTCTGTACCCTTACAGATAAATGGAACATTACTGGCACTCAACATGCTCTAATCTTATTGAGACTGGTTTTATGGTAGTTTATTTTTATTTTTTTCCAGTGCTTCTGAATATTCTGCAAATTTTACCGAGTCTCTTAGAATTAAGAGGTGCTATCTGGACCACAAACAAACTTAGCATAACTAACACAATAACCTCATGTTGGAGGAACCAGACCATTACTGTGATTTTTTTTTTAAACGTTACCTTACCTAGCCTGAAAATATTTTTCCATTCCCACCTTTGCTCACACTGAGAAAACTGATTTCACATCAAATATAATCTGTGTTCTGCCTTCAGCAATTAGGTACTTACCAAAATGCTCTTTTTTAAGCTGTTTTATAATATCAATTTTGTCTTTTTCCAAACAGGTGAAGGAGGAGATGCTCTTTGAAGCCCTGACCACACGGAAGACAGTGACCGTAGGAGAGAGACTTATTGTGCCATATAAACTGTCTGAGGTACAAAATCCTTTTTAATCTCCTGCCCTATCCATTTTGTCCTCCAACATGACTTTTGTATTCTGTATTTGATGGAAAAGTGAACACTCTGCATCAGTAGTCCTTGGGCAAGACTCCAAACACTACATTCATGTACATTTTTAAAGTGATTAATGTTGTAATCCACACCAGATAGCCAAATGTTTTACTATAAATACCCAAAGGCTATGTGTTTACAACACTTTTGGTATCAGGATGCTGGGTTCCCAGTCCTGGCAACCACACACTTTGCACATTTTTGTACCTTGTATAATCATATCGACCTGGTTTAACTCACTTACTGTAGAGTAGGGAAAACACAAACATGTGCAGGGTTCCCTACTGTAGAATTGCATCCTTTGAATAAGACACTTTTCTGTTTGCTGATCCCACTCTTTCATTTGATTCATTTGACTTTTTTAAAGACAGGTTATGTTTTTCCTTCTACACTTTCTGTCTTCCTGTTTTAGCTTGGTCTTCTTTGATGTTTTGGATGTTTATTATAACATTTAATGTTATATCTCTGAACATTAACGTGGGGTAGACAATTATAGAACTCTAGGTTTATACTCTCTGGTCGCAGAACAAAGAACGGACAGATTTCTGCTCTTTAGCTTGAACTTGAAATGGGGCAACAGTTGCATTAGTCTGAAACACTTGACTCTGGACAAAGGACAAGCTCCTGGCCTGTGTGTCTTTGGTTTTTGAAGATTTTGTTTTGTACTTTTCCTCTGTATGTGGGAACAGAGTTCACGGTGCTGCAGTCCTGTTATTAAGAATCCATTCAGTGCACAAACACAGTCACAGTGCATGTCACAGTTTTGTAATTCTTTTAAATTTGCAGCTGTGATTGAGACATGCATACAAACATACATAAATGTGGGCAGTGTTTGCCTAGTGGTTAGGGCCTTGCCCTTGGGATCAGGTGTGGTGTTACAAATGGTCACTTTCATACACACACACAGTTGTGTACAGATGTGTGTGCACTCATATACATACATACACACAGATTATTATAGCAGGTTTGAACACACATTGTTTATAAACACACATACACCCCACCTCACACACACACACACCCCATCCCCCACCCCTGAACTCTATGTGACTCACAGTGTGCACAAGGCTTGCTGTTCTGGCCTTCGTGTGTGTTTGTGCTGAACCACAAGCACAATGCTCCCGTGCTGATTAATATGAACAACTCCAGAGAATCCTGTGCTTTACTCTTTTGTGAAATCCTGGCTCCGTTTAGCTTCACAAAGCCAATTCACCAACTTATTCCACATACTGCATCACAGGTGTTAGTGAGACATACATAACATATGTACTACCTTCTTGGGTGGTCTTTTTCTGAATTTTATTGTATTCTGAAGTGTTTACTCATGTTTACTGATGCCTCATGAAACATAATTTGCTTTAAAGTTGCTGTTTTTTACTTCTTAACTTTGATAGAAGTGTTTTAAATGTTGATTTAAATGTTAAAAAGCTGTAAATAATGAATTATTGAGAACATTTTATGTAATGTTGGTGGGTGTATGTGGTAGATCTCAGTCCCAGAGTTCAGCTGAAAATAAAAGAGGAATCAATAATGCAGGAGGAATGATGGCATGTTTTTACTTCTACTTCAGCTCAGGGAATCATCATTCTGCATGTCTGCAAAGTAAAATTAAATTTCTTATTCCTTTATTATTGCCATTGTAGTTAAAACTGCACAGACTAAAGCATGTGTTCAGGTTCACACATATGTTGCACACCACAACAGAATACAGAAGTTCAGATGGTGTACAATGCCAGAACTTCTCATACTTTAATTACCCTGATTGAGCTGTACTGTCATTTTGGCTTAATGCATTTGACTCTTTGTAGCCTTTTGACTGGTCATCCTTTCAGCAAGACACTTCTACTATTGTCCAAGCTCTCATTTTAGTTTACCTGCGTTTTAAGCACTCGTTTTGTCTTCTGTTTAAAGCAGTGGTTCTTAACCTGGGTTCGATCGAACCCTAGGTGTTCGGTGAGTCGGTCTCAGGGGTTCGGCAGAATAAAATTCGTGATGACACGCCCCGCTTGGCCATCACTGGCTGCAGATGATCATGCTACACTGTTTGGCCAATCAGTGCTGCGGGAAACTTAGCGCTCAGTTGTCAACGCGTGACTGTCGTGGTAGTACTTTGTGTGATTTTTTTTTTTGTTAATATTTTAATCTAAACTAACTATGTCGGGCAAAAGAAGAAAGTGGTCGGACGATTATATACAACATGGATTCACATGCATCACGGAACGTGATGGGAGTGAGCTCCTATCTGCAGGATTTACAACTCTAGTCTCGCACCAACAGAATTGTGTTGGTTTTGTTCTTTGAACAAGGTGATGTTCATGCATGGCTCATTTTGTGCACCAGTAAAAAACATATCTATGTCTTGAATTTGGAAAAAATATATAATTTTTCACTAAAGAGGGGTTCGGTGAAAGCACATATGAAACTGGTGGGGTTCGGTACCTCCAACAAGGTTAAGAACCACTGGTATAAAGGGAGTGTATGTTTTATTTTGGCTTGTTGAAGCTCAGTAAGCAGCTTGCTTGGCAGGCTGTGCTTTATGGATCAATCAACAGTCCAAAAAGTGATTTGTGTGTCTGGATGCACTGAAAGTATCTGGCATCAAATACTATCATGGTCAGGAATTTGGCATCATAACAGCAGAATATAATGCTAATGCTTTACTTAGACCTACTATCACAAAGCCAATGTCCAGATGTTGTTTTAGGCCCTGGGCATAGTTAATGTTAGAATTACATTAGAAGTTCTGGTGCAGGAAATTGGTCTAAATCTTACTTTGTAACATGTTGAAACAGCTTAATGTCTTGCAGTATTGTCTGTGTTAGAGCGGAGGAGAGTTGTGAAACAGCTCACAGAAACCTAATATTTCTTTGGCGACACATATACCTTATAAATATGTTGTGGCTTTTGACAGCTACATTTAGGTTTCCTGCTATGACACCCACAGAAGTGTTAGTATACAATATGTATATTAAGGCCTAAATGTAGGTTAAGCTTGCTATCAGGAATAGCCAATCTATAAATCAGGTCCACTTCCAGGTTAAGTATGTGTGTGTATATATATTTAAATTATTCATTAATTTGTTCATTCATTGTGCTCTATTTGATCCACTGTGACTAAGGTGGACACTTACAACAGGAAAGTACATAATGAAAAGTTTAATAGTGTTAATTGTTTTAAACGGCAAACTGGCAACTTTTTATAACATCAAATGTTGTGTTAGAGCCTGTTTTCATCAAAACTCTAGCCACACAGGTCTATTTTGCCATTTGTCACAAGTAGGCCACCATAGAAACATGTACAATATACAATCCTGAGCTTTTCATTTGCAAATCATGAGTTGTGCAGTTTCTGCATTATTTGGCATTATCAGTAACAGTATGTTCAAAACTGAGAAAAAAAAAGGTAGTTCAAGCATTTTAAAACAGAATTGTAGTATTGACACTGCATTGTATTTCACATAAAGTAAGCATTTCAAAAGAAAACATACAAAAAAAGATTAATTATTATTATTATTACTTCCGGTTGATATATTTAAATTGGTAACGTGTTCAATACTTATTTTACAATACTGTATGTGAACATCACGTCACTCTAAACCAATACATTTGGGGTTTTTTGCCAGTTATCTTTGCCCTACTGATCTGCTTAATATTAGATTATAATCCAAAGTGACTGATCAATGATTATAGTTCAACATTTAGAGTAACTGGCAACTAAATTATCACATTGATCAGTCACTTTGGATTATGAGCTACTATTAACCAGATCAGTAGGGCAAAGATAATTGCCAAAAAGCCCCAAATGTATTGGTTTAGAGTGACATGATGTTCACACACAGTATTGTAAAATAAGTATTGAACACGTTACCATTTTGAATATATTTGTAAAGGTGTTTTTGACATGCAATTCTCATCATATGTTGGTAACAACCCATTCAATCCACACATCAAACCGTAGCTGTCCATACATTAAGTTATATGTAATAAAACGTAATGACACAGGGGAAAAGTATTTACTGAAATGTACTTAATACTTCGTACAAAAGCCTTTGTTGGTCTTGAAGAGAAACTAGTAGGAGATACTAGTCCCATGCCTTACTCAGGTGTGGTTTTTGCCCAATAGTCTTCAATCCTTAAGGTTTTGTAGGCCTTTTCTATGAACACTGAACCTTTTCATAGAATTTCTATAGGATTCAGTTCAGGTGATTGGCTGAGTTGTTTCTTTGGCTGTGTGTTTGGGACCATTGTCTTGCTGAAACGTCCACCCATCATTTCATCTTCATTGTTCTGGTAGATGGCAGCAGATTTTTATTAAGAATACTGTATCTTGGTACATTTTTGTGTTCATCCTTCCTTCAGTTGTGTGAAGCGTGCTAGTGCTGTATGCTATGTTTATGGGGTGATACGTAGCGTCTTTTGATCTCCAAACATGGTGTGTATTATGGCATATGGAGTTCAATTCAGATTTTATCTGTCCAGACTATATTCTGAAGGAGTCTTGTGTGGTGACCGTGCATACAGGCCATTGCGGTTGAGTGCATTACTTAATTACTTAACAGCTAATTCCAGGTCTTAAAAAAGCTGTTACCGAGTGGTCCTTGGCTCTTTTCTGATAATTAGACACTTGTTGGAAATCAAACACAAATATTCACACCATGAATAGAAACTTCTGACCTCTGACAAAATTGTTAATAGCTAATGTGTTACACTTTTTTATTTTGTAAATTGCTGTTAAATCAGACAACCATAGCAGTATGTAGTGTAGTACTGAGATTATGTGGTGATATAGCATGTTGTTGTACTTTTTGACACATGTCTGTGCTCTTCTAGGCTGGGACAGTAAGAGATTCCATGGCTAAATCTCTCTATGGTGCTCTCTTTGACTGGATAGTCTTCCGCACCAACCATGCACTTCTCAACAACAAAGTCCTGGAAGGCTCTGCCAAGGTAGAACCTCAATTCTTTAATCCTTTACTCATTTCTACTTGGAAACTAGCAACATGATCTCTTTTACAATACAAGTCTGGTGTTAGATATCTTGTGATGAAACAAGATCTTATAGTAAACTAGTCCAGTGTTCAGTGCAAAAGTGTTTTTAATAGCTAATGAAATGCTTGATTTTTATTAGTTTGAAATTTTATTATTTTAAAATGTAGCCTCGTCCTTTCCATCTTTCCTTTGTCTCTCATGCTAGTGAATTTTGAGTTCATCTGAAGGCAGATTTCTGTACGTGTGTGTCTGTCTGTCTCTGTCTGTGTCTGTGCCCATGTATTTTACTGTGGCAGCTGGAGAGTTATGCCTAGTGGGTATCCAGTGGATTACACTATTGTTCCTCCCCTGAAAGGGTGGTGTTGTGGTTGCTTGTCTTTCTGTGAAATGGGCACGTTGTCCTCTTTTGTTTCTGTATTTATACAACAGATAACAGCCTTATGATTGCACTTTTGTTAAAGGGAAGGGACCGCTATGGGTTGAGGAAAGCTAGTACATCAGATGACATCAGTCTGTCTACAGTGGTTTTATCTGCCAAGTAGTTTCCTATATTGAATTCTTTGATTTCAAATCAACTTTTAAAGATAAAGATAAATACATTGTATATCCTGTGTATAACATGGGGATGCTGTGATCCGCTGTGAAATTGATTTATGGACAATTATTTTTAATTAAAAACACTATTTTGTGGTATATGTGATCTAACAGTCATCTTGAAGCTGGTGGGCTACAGTAGAATGGCTTTATCACATATTATTTACTTAATTGTTTCTAACTATGTTCGCTTTGCATTTCAGTTTATTTTGTTAATTTTACCCCAAAAAAATCATTTCAGATTCTGTCCATTGGGGTTCTGGATATCTTTGGCTTTGAGGACTATGAGAACAACAGCTTTGAGCAGTTTTGCATCAACTTTGCCAATGAGAGACTACAGCACTACTTCAACCAACACATCTTCAAACTAGAGCAGGTGTGTCTGTCCCTCTCTCTATGGCTGTCTGTCCTGCTGGTCTCTAATCTTTCACACAAGTGTTCTTGCCATGCAGAGGACTACCCCACACCTCTCTCTCCCACTGCTGATCTCTGAGCTTCCCTAATGCGATCTGCTACGCTGCTAGTGAACGGGAGCTAATGTATACTGATAGCTGGAGGTTTCTGAAAGCATTACTATAGGGCTGTGTGTTGATGCATTAAATAGGATATTATCACATCTTAAGCAAGAATGGCCAAAACTACTTTTCCATTAAGATTACCTGCTTAGAATTCATTACACTTAAATGAGAAAATCAGAGAGGTGCTGTTATAATGTGAAGGTATTTACTTTTAGTTTTCAAAAAAGCAATTTACAACTGTTTTGCAAGTAGAAACTAGTACACAGTCAGTTTCTAGAATAGAGCGACTGTGTGTGTGTCCCATTTGGTGATGACAAAAATATTATGTTAACTCTTCTGGGAAATCTCCTGCATGTTTCAGAAGTTTACATCAATGATGCGCTAAACATACGCTACTAATTGAGTTAGCTCCACTGATTTGGCTGGTTTTGCATTTTAGACGTCAAATATCAATAGGTTTTGATTTGATTACTTAGGCTGGCAATTCCTACTTTGCTGTATAACCCCAAGACAAATCTAAATGAAGATACACCCGCATTGTGTCAGTGTTTTAAGTGTTAACTGTTATCTTTAGCGGTTATCTTTAAAATGAGCTCATTGGATCTATGCTCTGATGTAGGGTATTGTTTTTTCTTCCCATTCCTGTGCTGATAAGTTTGTGAACAATGGTTCTTGCACCCACTTTTTAGAACAGTGCTGTTACATGAAGCTCATTCATCAGCTACACTCAATGGCTTTTGTTTTTAATTCACTTAATTTGTGCAGTTTTAAGTCATTGACTTAATTATTACGTTATTACGTCTTGAGTTCTTCTTAAAAACTTACTTGGACTAAACAGCTTTGTGTGAGAAACTGCTGCACTGTCAAAAGTGTTGTAGTCTATCCATAAAGCTGTCTGTATTGCCACGATAAATTAAACCACACCTAAAACCTATTGCAACCACAGTATGTACCAATTTAAACACATATTGTCCCCAGATCATGCAGCTATTGTGTATATCATGTGATTAGGTCCATTTTATTTCAGTTTGCTATTATGACAAGTATTAGAGTTCTGTTACTTTGCCATTTGCTTCATTACTGTTAGTGTCCGTGGTTAAATCAAGCATAAATGAATAAGGAAATTCCCTCAAAAAGCTCTAATTAGATCAGACACTTATCACCATCTACCATCAGCCTGCAGCCTCTCTCTTGAAGCTACACACCTTACTATATTAGTATACTATAGTATATACTAGATTCCTGATCCTTTGAAGCATGAAGGCAGTGTTTTATTTATGAATGAGTGTTCGTATCCATGCGTGTGTGGTTTAACTGCTAAAGATGAGCATTTACCAGTGATTCTTTATTGCCAGCTTTATATTACAGTATTTCCAACTGCACTCTGATGGCAGCTCAGCATTATTTCGCTTTAATACTAAAAAGCACTGAAAAAATCCACCTGTAGTATTTCTCACTTCACATTTTGAAATGAAATGTTAACAAAGATACTTTAATCATTTTAAATATTTTAATCTGAGATATTAGGGATATAGGGACCATATCATAGAACATTGATAGTTTATCAAAATTATTAACATTTTAAAGTGTACCGCTCACTTTCATGTAGAAACTGCATAACACAGTCCTTTTTAAATATATTGTTTTTGTGGTGTCATAGAAATTGTTTGTGCATTTGCATATATCAGCTGATTTGGCTACGATGGGTTAGCCTGCATGTGTTGTAAACCTAAGGTGATAATGGTTCTTTTGATAAATCTGCACAGTCAGCGCTTTGAGTTGTTATATAAGGTGTCAAACAGTGTCAGTGGGCAGTGTGTGAAACTCACTTATAGAAGTGAACATATTCATTTTCCTTTTCTCTGTCTCTCGCCCACACACACACACTCATGCACACATATATATACAAACACTCATTCTCGCTCTTATCTAAGGCAGCGTGTTCCCTTTGAGCAGTCGCCAGAGCAAATACACAGAGCTCCTTGCCGCAGCCTGCATAGTACTTGGTCCAGTGTTTACACTCCCAGTGCCAATTGCTCCTTAATTTGCCCTTTTATTTCCACACTTCACTGCAGAGCTTTACCAATAGACTGACGTGCTGAGAGTTACGATCTTGAGCGGGAAGGATTGCCTTTTCACTTTGCATTTTCTGGCTAACACCTGAAGAATGTGTCTTTGTTACAAACACTACGGCTGTTTCCTTATCATTTATACAAGAGGTTATATAATCGGATAGTCTGAGGTGTGCTTCAATAGTTAGCTTTTCTAAGTGCAGAGATTGTTCTTTATGTCACTCTTTCCCTTTCTTTTGGTCATGAAGTCTTTTTGGCAAGAACTGCAGAGCTGTTGGATTGTGGGTAGAATCACCTGCTGAGCCTCACACGACCTATGTTCTACTTTTCCATGCAAATAACCACAGGTCCTGTCCTTACTAGTTTGAGCTCAGTGCACCTCCACTCACCAGTTTGGTTGGGCTGTTCTTCATAAGGAGCTGTTATAAGAAGAATTAATTTAATTTAAGACTTGGCTAAGACTTACTGTGATGTAATGCTCTCTTGTCTTTAAATAATAAAAAAGACTGCAGTAATTCTTTGTAGAAGAAGGGCCCAAGGCAAAAGCAGAGGCTCAGGCTCAACTGGAAGGTCTTTATCACTTTCTTATGAGTCTACTGTCGATGGGCAAGTACAAATCATTCTGTATGTACAGGAGGAGTATCGTGTGGAGGGCATCAGCTGGCGCATGATCGACTACATCGACAACACAAGCTGCATAAACCTCATCAGCAAGAAACCCACAGCACTGCTCCACCTACTGGATGAGGAGTGCAAGTAAGTTTCACTCTAAACACTATTAGAAGTAAAATTTCAGATGTAAACATACAATTTTGCAACTAATTATGTAATTATGAAGCACATGAGGTGAATTGGGTGTGGAGCAGGACAATTCAAGTTATGTTTATTGGTCATATGTATGTTACCGTTGGGTTAACCCAGTGGTCAGCAACCCGCGGCTCTGGAGCCGCATGAGGCTCTTCAGCCACCTTGCTGTGGCTCTGTTTGGCCTTGTCAAATTCTTTTTTATTTATTAATTAGACTTTTAATCATATGTTTTATTGTTGTTTATTTTGTTAGTTAGCTTGGTCGCTATGATAACGCGCAAACGCTCCTTTCAAAAAAGCCGATGTCTCTAACATACTTAGATGCTATGGATTGATTTAAAAAAATAAAAAAAGTTGTAATTTTTGGTACAGTCGGTGGTTGAGGACTCCTGAATGTTTATAAGTTTATAAGCTGTGTTATGTTTTGCGGCTCTGGGCGATCTATCTTTAGTTGAAGAGAGGGCAAAATGGCTCTTTTGATAGTAAAGTTTGCCGACCCCTGGGTTAACCGTACAATGAAATGTGATGGACAAGAAGAACCAGTAAACTCAGCATATGGACAAAAAACAAAAAAGTAAGAGTAAAATATATAAATTTAATATATACAATACAAATATATAGAGAACATGTAAAGTGCAATGTACAAAAGTGAAAACATGACCAACGAAAAGCTATATTGCACATTGGAAGACAAGAGCATGACAGTGTGACAGTGTGAGGTGGTAGATTATGACTTCAGTAGTGCGATGGCAGTGTGAGGTGGTAGATTATGACTTCAGTAGTGCGATGGCAGTGTGAGGTGGTAGATTATGACTTCAGTAGTGCGA
>JBBIGC010000125.1:12958613-12973773 GCA_037576955.1 Lepidarchus adonis | reverse complement strand
TAGCACCTGCACTGTTTCTATGACTAAGAAGATTGTATTGAACTCCCTGTAACTCGCACATCAGTGTTGTCATGTCTTAATTTATGCTGATTGTTCCTGTACCTGTAAGTCGCCTTGGACAAAAGCATCAGCCAAATGAATAAATGTAAATGTAAATACTATGTTTACGCGCCCGCCTCTGTATCTGTGTATCTCTGCACATACAGTCTTTGATATTTTGGGGGTATTGGGGCTGACGAAATTGTATAAATCAAAGTAAATTGCATTCACCTGCCTGAGAATGACCGCTGGGCCACTTCAGCTGAGCAATGAAAGGTTAACGAGGCCTAAACATGGAAGTGGAGCACATCCACAGTGTCATCGAGTGGCTTGGTTATGCATCTTCACTGGACTTGTATATCTGCATGGCTGAGGGATCTGTGTTGGCAAAACTGGAGCTTATATCAGCAAACAATTGACAGATTGCAATATAATACAGGGAACTAACATTGACAATACATTTCTGTATACTGACAACATATAATATATACCATTTTCATACAGTGTAATAAGTCAGTTACTGCACAAAGAGAGTAAATGGAAGGCAATAATAAAATATATATTTAAAAATAATAATGCTCTTAGAAGATTTATTAATAGCACATGATGTGTGTCCAATATAATCTGCGGGGTTTTTTTTCAGGTGCACCCATATTCTCTCCCCCAATGCTAGGCCAGCTGCCTACAGCATTGAACTCTGGGTAATTATGAGGAGATATTGATGGCCACACGTCAGCTGCTCAATAAACACTGATATCGATCCAGTGAGCATGTATTGAGAGAGTGACCCCACCCCCTTGACCATCACCCAACACACACACACACACACACACACACACACACACACACACACACCCCTGCCCCTCAGGATGTGGACAATGGAAGAACAGCTGTTAAGTCAGCTGAGCTTTATCAGCATCAAGGCTCAATGGTGTATAAGACAGAACAGAGTGCAGACAAGAGAAACTCAGACCTGCTCAGACTGAAGAGCCATTTAGTGAAACAAATCAACATTATTGTGAATAGATTTGCTTAGTGCTGGGTGGCAAATCCATTAAAAACGATTACTGCCCCTAGTTTATGAATCGTCATCACCTTATACTGGGTGTCTTCCCTAATGATGTTCTGTTATGCAGTAATATTCATTTCCTACTTCTTGCTTCTACTGGGTTCTTTAGTAAGTGAAGGTCGTCTAATGTCTGAAGCTGATTGAAAATGGCTTTAGAAGTAGATGGCTTCGTTCATCTGCTTTAAGGAACAGCACAGTCAAGGTTAAGGCATTTGGCTGGATCTTAACACCTCCAGAGCTTCTGAAAATGTGAATTATTTTTGTTACAGTTATGCCATCAGTGTGGGGAAGTGCTTGGTTGTGATTGGTGCCGCTAAAGGTTCCATAATTCGTCCATGGGGCAATTACTTTTCACATGTCCCATATCAGCCATAACATTAGCACCACTGGCATGTAAAGTGAACAACAATGACTCACTAGGTATTTTATTACATGTAGGTGGGAAACATTAAGCAGCAAGTTCATGAAACTGATCTGCTGGACGCAGGAAATGTGGGCAAGTGTGAGGATCTGAGATACTTTGGCCTAAACAACAGAGTCAGTAGTAGTTTCCTACCTTAAGTGATCCAAGGAAGAATAACTGGAGAACGGGGAAGGATAGACTGTCTGGTCTGATCCCAGAGGAGAGTTCCTGTACGAATTATTAAACAGACTCTGATAGAAGGTCAGAACAAGATGGTTGATTGGTGCAGATGTTGCTAATCTCTTTACCTCATTTTTTGAATGAGGATCTGAAACCATTGAGAAATATTGTCACTTGAGGAACAAAACCTCACAGTACCTCTGAAATTAAACTGAAATTGCTGCCCTGCGTCTGTATCTACTGTAAGGCAGAGGGTTATGGCATTTAAAAGAAGAGGCAAATATTACATTTGCCTTGAAAATACAGAACATTAAACAATGAAATCACCGATAAGATCCGATAAAACATGGCCCTGTGATGGGGTGGCCTCCTTTCCAGGCCTAAAGCCAGCTGGGATTGGCTCCAGCTTTCCTGCAACCCAAATTAAATAAGAGGTTTGGACAAAGAAAGGATGTGTGGCTACTTTTTTTTAGAATATCAAAAACATTTATATATTATACAAATAGGAACATAAGAATAAAATGTTTATATTAAACCTAAAGATGTCTGATTAACACATTTTCAAGTTCTTCAGAGTTTATTTTCAGAGGAGCTGCACTGATTTTTCAAATTTTCTCCATCATTAAATTGTTAGTAAATCACTGTAGTTTAATATTAGACAAAAATAACCTAAATAAATACAAAATGCAGTTTTTAAATGAGGATGAGATCTAAAGAACTTCAGGCCTCACTTCTCTCAGTTAAGGACGTTCCCTAAGTCATGAGTTCCAACGTGAAAACCACTGCTAACCAAAAGGAACACAAAGACTTGCCAAAAAAAAACAATGTGATGACATTTTGGGGACTGAGGAGACAAAAGCTGAAGTTTTTGGAAAGTTTTTGTCCTGTTACATTGGTTTAAAACACAGTATTTTATTAAAAAGTATGGTGGTGGTTGAATGATTGTCTGGAGCTACTTTGCTGGGTCAGGACCTGAATGCCTAGTTGTAATTGATGGAACCATAAATTCTGCTCTCTACCAGCAAAACCTGAAGGAGAGCATCAGTTTGTGCCCTGAAACTCAAGCACACTTGAATTATGCAGCAGGACAATGATCTGAAACACACACAAAAAAGCCAAGGAAAAGTCAGGACTCAAATCTAATTAAGATGCTTCGTCATGACCTTAAACAGGCAATTAATGCCTGAAAACCCACCAATAAGGCAGAATTAAAACAATTCAAAATAAAATAACAAATATAAAAATATTTTAAATAAAAAATGTAAAAATTAAATTAGATATGAACAGGCGAAAATTCGAAAGTTCAAGACGTATTGTTAGTTATCTCAAATGCCTGATTGCAGTTCTTGCTGTAGAGTATTGCACAACTAGTCTGGCCAATTACCGTTTCACAAATTTGGTTTGATGATGAGAAACGTGGTCTTCAAGTTTCTTTGTTTAGCACTTTATTGTGTTCCTGCTCTTTAACATTTCAGGAGACGTGTCAACACCCTGGTAATGTCTATTAAATAATTAATTTGTTATATAGATGGGAAAAAGACTATAATATAGCTTTCAGTATGACCATTGCTCACAAAGTTGATACATAACCACAAACAAAGTACAAACTTTATCAAACTTTATCAAAAGACGTCCACTACAAACCTCAGACATTTAGTTTGGTGGGTCCTGACTGTTGAGGTGAGAGTGAATCCTATGGTGAGATCAAAAGAGCCGTCTACTTTACTCCTTTACTATCGAAAGAGCCATTTTACCCCCTCTTCAACTAAAGATAAAAACATAACAGCGTATAAACGTCTAAATGTCTCTTTTTTATTTTACCCGTTACAACAACTGAATGTGACAAACAGAAGTGCAGTGCATGTTGAAATAAATAACACACTGAACTATGCACACCTTTTTGAGTCCTTCCTGTATGTGTGTAAAATTAAAATAAAACATTAATACTTTAATATATAAATATATAAACATTAATATATAAAAAACATAGCTGAAGCTTAGCTGTTTTAAAAAAGTAAACATAAAATTAGGCTTACTGGTGATATTTATTTCCATTTTAATGGTGCTTTCCTCAACGGTCTTTGCTCTGATATTTTTATGAATGATTAATAAAATTATTATTTTCTGTATTCTCAATTTATAAACGGCCTCCCCTCCTTACGCTCTGAGCTCATGAGCTGCCACAAAACTAGCAGCTCGAGTTTGTTCATTTGTTCTTGAAAGTATGTTTGCTCTGCTGAACTTTCCGTAGTAGTTCTGAAATCGCTCTCTTTCTCCATTTTTAGTTCTGTACTTTTCAGAAATCGCTGAGTGTTTGTCTTTCAACATTACATTTTTGTTGTTTGCTAATATCTTGCCACATATCAAACAGATAAGCAGCGTAGTGCAGAATTAAACTATTTTCTTCAGAGATGTATCCATGGTTAGTTTACCACAGGGGTCGCACACTCATGAAGATGCCTATTGGCATTAAACATAGACGTGACGCATGTTTAAATTGGAAAATTGTAAAACCTTTTTTTAAATTCAATGATAAAATATAATCTCACACTCCAAGATAACTGTATAACAAAAAACAAATAAAAAAAGAATATACAAATAAATATGTTATTAATAAATGTAAGATTTTTTTCGGGTTGCCGACTCCTGGTCTAAGGCCTTCAGAAAGAAGATTGCAGCAGCTATAAAGTCTGGTAAGGGGTTGAAAAGATCTCAAAAGAATTTGCAATCAGTCATTCCACTGTCTGGAAAATAGTCTACAAGTGGAGGACTTTTAGAACAACTGCCAACATGCCCATGTCTGGCTGGTCAAGCAGGTTCACCCCAAGCACAGACTGCACAATGCTAAAAGAAGTCTCCAAAAACCCTAAAATGTCCTAAAGACGGTTCTTGCTACTGTTGATGTGAAAGTGCTTCTACAATCAGAAAGACACTGCACAACTTTAACTTGAATGGAAAGTGTGCAAGGAGGAAACCATTGCTCTCTAAGAGAAACATCATGGCCAGATTGAAGCCAGAGAGAACGTAGACAAAGAAGCGGACTTCTGGAATAATGTTCATTAGACAGATGAATCTAAAGCTGAATTATTTGGACACTAGAACAGAAGACATGTCTGGTGTGAAACAGATATAACATTCCAGGAAAAGAACCTCTTACCAGCTGTGAAGCATGGCGGTGGAAGTGTCATGGTTTGGGGATGCTTTGCTGCAGCAGGACCTGGCGAGATCACCATTATAGAATCCACCATGAACTCTACTGTGTTGGTGGATTCAGATGGTGTTTTAGAAACATGTGAGACCATCTGGAAGAACAACATGACATAAATGCAACATAACAATGACACCAAACATACCAGTAAATCCACCAAGCTATGAAGACTGAAAACTAAGAAATGGAGACTCCTAGAGCGGCCGAGTCAAAGCTCAGATCTTAATCCGATTGAGATGCTGTGGGGTGACTTGAAATGACTGTACTTACAAGAACCCCCTTCAAACATCTCACAGCTTAAAGAATTCTGCATGGAGGAGTGGGACAAACTTCCCTCAGATCGATGTCAGAGACTAATAGATGCTACAAGTCTTATTTCAGCCAAAGGAAGAAACACTAGCTATTAAGAGGAAGGGTTTCGTAATTTTCTCCCAGTTAGAATACATAGAATACATATCTGATATTTTTTGTGTTTTTGTCATTTACCTGCAATTAAATCAGTTTTTATGCAGAGATAAATACAAAAGTTTAGACATTGATATGTGAAAATTTCTTAATAAAGAACGGAATATTTAATTGGGTGTCCGTTTTCACATGACTATACAGTGGAGGAAATAATTATTTGACCCCTTGCTGATTTTGTAAGTTTGCCCACTGACAAAGAAATAATTTAAATGGCACGTTAATTTTAACAGTGAGAGACAGAATATTGAAAAGAAAACCCAGAAAATCACATTATATGAAATATATAAACTGATTTGCATTTAATTGAGTGAATTAAGTATTTGATCCCCTAGCAACCATTAAGAGTTCTGGCTTCCACAGACCGGTTAGATTTTCCTAATTTCAATTCGTCACCCACATTAAGGACACCGGTCTCAACGTGTCACCTGTATAAAATACCGGTCCACAGACAATGTCAATCTCGCCACCATGGACAAGACCAAAGAGCTGTCTAAGGACGTGCAGTGCTAAAGTCTTGCCGCTGACAAGGCTGGAATGAGCTACAAAACCATAAGCAAGACATTGGGTGAGGAGGAGACAACTGTTGGTGCAATTGTTTGAAAATGGAAGAAACACAAAATGACGATCAATCGACCTCGGTCTGGGGCTCCATGAGAGATCCCAACTTGTGGGAAGAGGATGATCATAGGAAAGGTGAGAGATCAGCCTACAACTACATGGGAGGAGCTTGTTGATCTCAAGGCAACAGGGAACACAGTCACCAAGAAAACCCCTCAAGAAGCGACATGTGAAGGACCATCTGAAGTTTGCCAATGAACACCAGAATGATTCAGAGTGCGCTTGGGGTCGGATGAGACCACTCGAGATCTTTGTCCTTAGCTCAACTCGCTATGTTTGGAGGGAGGCAAATGCTGACTATGACCCTAAGAACCCCATCTCCACTGTCAAGAATGGAGGTGGAAACATTATGCTTTGGGGTTTTTTATGCTAAGGGCACAGGACAACTTCACTGCATCGACAGGAGGATGGATGAGGCCACGTAGCGTAAATTCTTGAGTAACAACCTCCTTCCCTCTGCAAGGACACTGAAAATGGGTCGTAGTTGGGTCTTCCAGCAAATAATGGTTTCCTTCACTATGTGTGTATTATATATATATATATATGACATCTGTCTGAGGGTCGTGCAGCAAGACAAATCGTTTGACCAAATACTTGTTAATGAAGAATAAGTAAATGTTCTGCAAGAGGTTAATGTGAGGAAACCCACCATCATCCAAGAGTTAAAGGTGTTTTATAAGGAGGAAAGAGCTAAAGAGTCAATGTGTAGGACTGATCACCACTTACTGCAAATGATATTGCTGCACAATTATGATTAGAGAGTGGTCATACCAGACATAGAAAGCACAGGTTCACTTTTGTCACATGCAGATGTTTTTGGATAATAAATAAATAAATAAATAAAAATAAACGACACCTTTTAGGACTTACTTAAAATGTTTTAGGTCACATTCACATAATCATAAAAATGTAAAAGGCATGTGTTTGTTCTTTTAACACCTAAAACCCACAAGTGAAAGCCAGTATCATCTATTAATGCTCTTTCCCACAACCACCAAACAAATGGGCATGTACGCATTTAAATCAATTATTGATCCGTGCAGGTCATTGATTGACGTTCCTCTCTCACAGCTGAGGGCCTGATCACCGTACTCAGCACAATCAGAGCAGGGATCTTTACCAGGAATACAATTTACCTAGTTGTCAATAGAACCCATGGCGTCCCTGGCTTTAAATGAGAAAGTAATTGTATTAATAATTTTGCTTTATTACTTATGTTGAAATTAAAGATTTGGGTTAAATGTTTTTATCAGATAAAAAAGACAAACCATTCCAAATTCATAAGAGAACACAAAGTGATCTTCCCCTTAGTCATGGTCTGAGGGATGTCGTTGCATTTGCAACTTTTATAGCAAGAAGATTAGTGTTACTAATTGGAAGTGGAAGGAAAGCACCCCCCCAACTATCAAACATTGGGTCAGAGATATGAAGCATTATTTGACACTGGAAAAAATTCGGTACAGTATAGCGGGGTTTCTTGAAGTTTTATAGTCCCTGGCAGATGTTTTTGGACGTGGTTAAAAAAAATGGGAGCCCTGCAATATATGATGGTGTGTTTATATTCATCCATTTTTACTTATTTAATTGTTTATAATTTTATTTTTTACTTTTTCTTTCTCCTTTTCCTACTGAACTAATCCATTTTATCTTGTTTCAAAAATGTTAACTGTATACCAATGTTATGTTTTGAATTTATTGGTATTAATATAATTGTACGAAAGCCTGGGAGGGGTGGGTATTGTTCTGTTTTTTATGTTATTGTAATGGAAAATAAAAAAAAAAGAGAGAACTTAAAGTGAAGCATGCAGGGAAGAATAAAAAAAAAATATGGGAATATTTAGCATTGCAAACAACTAATAATTTCTATTTATCAGTGTTGAGAGCACAAACAACTAACCCTCACCCTACTGTCCATCTTGATGACCAACATACAACGGGGGTTTTGGTGAGAAAAGCCAAGTGAAGAGGAGGTCAAGATCAATAGGCCAAAAGTCATTAGCATATTATGAATATCACTGGAGCCAAAGACAAGAAGACAACACCCAAGTCCATATCCCATTGGTCAGAGGCAAGGCCAGAGTGAATCCCTGCCCCCATGAACTCTGGGGGCGGCTGAACAGCCGGCGAGGCCTTCAGCCTTTGTTAGAATAGAATGACAAACTGAAAATTACTTTTTCACAATTAAAATTTAGGAGACTTTTTTTTGCATTGTGGGGGAACAACTGCATGTTATACAAGCACCATTTTACAAAAACACATTGTAATACAGTATGTTAATTTGCTGTTGATACATTTTACCTGAGAACAGCCCAAGAAAATTTCTTTACATAGCAGTAAGGGGGAAAAATCCCAGTCGGTAACTATGGTTTGGTGTTACAGAGGATGTTCATAAACAATAAAAAAGATAGGACAATAATTTCAGGCATTCAGGAGAGCATCCTTATTGTTATGTGTGGACAATTGTCATGAAAAGATGGTTAATTCAGATTCAAGGCCATAGCTTCTGTGACCAGTAGTAATCTCAGGACATTTGTATGTGCATGTCCTATAATAACCAACAGAGGGCAGTGTGAACCCACTTTACAGAGCTAATCAATAAACCATTCAAATGTCAAGAGTGAAAACAAGCAACCTCCATGTGTTAACACTGGAACAGGAAAAAATGTTATTTAAAAATGTTTATTGGCTTTTAAAACCACTTAAAAAAATCTCACCTGTGAGTACTTTCCATTGAAAAAAAAAACGAAACATCGCTAAAATGCTTCTGCAATATTAACAAGCTACTGTACATTGAGCAGTACACCAGACAACAGCACAGAGAAGGGTTCAATTCTACTGTTTCAAATAGACAGAAAGAATAAACACATTTTTCTCTACTAGACCAGTCTGAAATACAGCATTGGACTTACGATTTGATGAATCTTCTGTGTATCAAAAAAGTAAGGATTAGGTCTTTCCTTCTTTAAAAAAAAGTAAATAATCAGTGCCTTGATAAATGTCCGAACATAGAAAAAAATTTACAGTTTTCTTCACAAAGGCATTTTTTGTGTAAAAAACAAAAAAGAAGGAAAAAAACGAAAAAACATGTATTGAAATAAGAGAAGAGATTCATGAACTAAAACATACAGAACAATATTAACTTAGCAAACATCACACATATAGCTTTAATTCCAAAGAACTACATTTTTTTCTTTTCTATCTGGTCAACACAACCAGCCCTCAGTTTTGGCCGAGGGAGTGGTCACAAAGTATACTACAATAGATAGTTCAACATACATGCGCACATACAATCATTGAATAACATAGTGAAGCATGTTCTCTTTTTATTCACTTTTGATAATGTTCTTAAATTTTGTTTGCTTTTATTTTTCTTATTCTCATGGAGGAGAATGAGTAAAATGCTTATCTCATTGAGATTAGTGCACATTGCTACACAAGGCAATAATTCACTGAAATTTTCTGACATGTCATATGCAATTCCCCTTTTGTAATTTACCTTTGAAAAAAATCTGCTTTTGCCAGCTTCTCAATTGTTCCATTTTGTCCTTTAAATCTCCGACAAAAGCCATTGTTTACAAAAAAGGAAAACTTTTTAGTGCAATAAAGTGAACTTCCAAAGTTTGCTGAATCATGAACCATTGAATTTCCAGTGCCTGCCACTCCAAGGTTCTCTGCGCAATACATTTCACAATAAAATGGACATTTTATATATCATTATTCATCTTTTTTTATATAAACCATGCTATTTTTTCCTCTCTCAATTTACACACCACATCTCCAAAAAGCAGAGACCAATATACTCTTTTAAAGAAAATGGCACATCAGCAAGCTAGAGACCAAACAGACAGCATTACTTGCACAACACATAAAGCCAAAAACATAACACACAGCATATCGTGCTGGCTATAGATTCAATATGATTTCTTTTCTTTTTTTTCCCTCAAGGGCGCTCAGATCTATCTAAAATATCATCACCATACATTGTATTAATAAAATGAAATTTCTATCATGACTATGCCTTTTTTAACAAATGGTGGTGTTAATATGATGACTACAAATAGCCATGTTTTTATGAATCCATTAAGTAATGAAGTTGGATGACATGCTTCCCATCCATAATTAACTGTACATCAGTTACGTTTGCCATATACATACTATACACAAATATTATCCCACCAGGAACTCAAGCATCATAAAACCCTGTTCAATTCACCAATGAGTCCACCCAGATTCCTTTAAGTGAAGATGGATATAACAGATCTCAATCATTTTGTTCTTCAACAGCTTCTCTTTGGTACGGAATTAAGGCTGCAACTCATTGATGACAATCCCAGGTTGGACTTTTGATCATAAGTCTTAAGCCTTAGACAGAATATCTACCTTCTACCATACCATTACTACGTCAAACTTTTAATCCATTAATAATTATAATGTGTAAAAGAGCTACATGGCATGGCGAATAGTTTGCAAGCATTATTTGAGGGGATGTGCTTAGAAATCAAAACAATAATTTACAATGACAAACAGCCAAGCTTTTTCTGAAGTGCAGCAGGATTTAAAAATTCTCAAATTCCATACATAAACCTTTCTTAAGATGACATAAGGCCTTGGATTTTGGAAATAAGGCAGACCAACCCCCCTCATGTAATCACTTTTTTTCAAAACAGTGTAGATATATATAATTACTTTAAAAAGAAAGCCTCCTCGCCACCAACTTTTAAATTAACAGTACAGTAAAGTCCTATTATTAAATATGCTAATTTACTACTCATTAGTCAAACACAACAATGACCAAAAAGTGATTTGGCAGATGCTAGTTACTTTACTCAGCACCTATTAGCACCTAAAATTTCATGTTAATTTGACTGACAATTTAGTTAAGATATGAAGAAATGATAAACCTCTGTGGTGACAACACAAATGAAGTAAACCTGACTCGCCATCATACTCGAAAGGCAAAGCACAGATGCTCTTTGCCTTTGCAATACAGTTATCAAAGTTCAGTGGTCCATTATTAAAATATTGCATTCAGTTCCACATTAATGACTGATTTATGGGAGAGATCGTATGATCTAGGATCTGTGGGTTGTAGCTGTATTTATATTTTAAAAATGTACTGAAATCGGTATAAAACAAACCATAAGACTCGTCATAAAAAATGCCCAATTATGAAAAAAGCCTTAAATCAACATCAGGATGATGAGACGTAAGGATGATGATGATGATGGAATGTAACAATAAGAACAAGAAGAAAAAAAGCATAAGCCTGTAAAAGATCACTTCAAGTCAGGCTGGCACTTCTATCTGGACTGACTGGTGTATACAGTTGCTGCAGTGACAAACATTAATCACATTTTAAAATTATATAAAAGAAAGAACAAAAAACATAAATAGTGGGAAACTGTGATGACCATGACAGTAAAAGAACAGGAAACACTACTTAACCCAACATTTCCACGGTTGGCTGGTCTTTGTTCTCCAACCAGTCAAATCCAGCAGAGTTCACAGTGTCACTGCATATCTGCTGAAATAATGGGTCATTCTTCAGCTCTTCCAGTGTCGTGTCTTCATATTGGTCCTGTTGCTGACCTGGGTCAAACAGAAGGTTGGGGTCTAAAGTGTTCAGGTCATTGATGCTACCAGAAAGATCAGAGGTCAAGCGGATTTCACTGGAGAAGTCTGATGCCACTGCGCTAAGTTCTGAAGCCACCTGCCCAACAAGCTGTGAGCTGGGATTGAGTCCATCCTCCCCCAAGAGGTCCTTGACAGTGCTGTTGAAGTCCAACTGCTCCTGCTGCTGTTGCTCCTCATCCTGTTGTGAGGTTTGAGGCAGCAGTTGCTGTTGGCTGAGGTCTGGATCATCGCGTAGCTGCTGTTGGTCCTGTAGTTGTAACTGCTGGTCTTGTAATTCCAGCTGTTGGTCCTGGAGGTGCAACTGTTGGTCTTGTAATTCCAGTTGCTGTTCCTGGAACTGTTGATCCTCCAACAGTTGCTCATCTTGTAGTTCCAATTGTTGATCCTGTAGCTGGAGCTGCTGGTCTTGCGGCTGCAGTCCAGAGCCTGACTGTGCTTGGCCATCACTGGAGAAAGTAATCTGTTCACCACTGGTGCTAATAAGGTAACCAGGTTTCTGGAAGTCATATGGTAAAGGACTTGAGCAGACAGGCAGTGGTTGTGGCTGATGGTTTGAGCCTCCAGGAAAAGCCTGTGCAGTTTCCAGGATCTGTGTGAGGTTCATCCGAGCTGTGTAATTGGAGGGCATGTTGTTGACACCTAACCCACGCACTGTGTCGTCCCCATCTGCCTCCATCTTGCTCAGAAGCACACTCGTAATCTTGGCACTGTTGTTCTGCTGGCCCTGGTGGCTGATGGGCAACATCTCAGACTGCATCATTATACTTAGGGGTACTGACTGGCTCCTCTGTGCCATGCTGTTGGCAGATACTACTGATTGGCTGTTGGAAAGAATGTTAAGAACCTCAGAAGTCAAAGGAGAATTAAAAGGTGAAACAACAGACCTTGGTGCAGGGTTAGTTTGCACAGTTGTGCCACTAAGGTTGCGTTGACGGACAGCAGGGCTTACGCTACGACACCTGAAGGTTCCACCTCCATTACCAGAATTGACTTTGTTATCTAATGGAGCTGGCACAGCAAAGCTTTCTTGTTTATTCTCTACAGTTTGCTGGCCTTGCTGAACAGGCGACACCGTTGTCAATCGGCCCAAATGTCCATCCTGGTGTCTGGACTGAGACTGAAAAGACTGCCCTGGTATAGCAAATGCATGGGGTTTACGGAAGTGGTCTTCAACAAGGTCTTGATAGCTTGGAAGAATTCCGATAGCGTTGCTGTTTGAAATTGAAGGGGAACTTGAAGTGCTGTTGTATTTGTTGTTGATCCAGTCCATTTTAGCCTTGTCTGGGTGAGTGGCCATGGGCCTCTGCATGGGCTTAACTGGACTACTAGACACCACACTGCCATCATGGTAACCTGGTATGTTAGAGTTAATGGGAGTAAATGCAAAAGGATTACGACACTCAACTGGACTTGGCGGAACACTACTGCTGCAGTTGGACAATGGAGTGCTAATAGGTGTATGTCGACCACCTAAAATGCCATCAACTGGAGTAATGGGTGCCATTCTAGAACAAGGACTCTCTCTGGTCAAGCTGTGCCCCCCTGGCAACATTTCAGAGGTAGGAGTTGGAGTTGGGGTTGGAGTTGGAGTAGGAGTAGGTGTAGGTGTGTGAACTGGAGTGGTGCTACTGTGTGCAGAGTGGTAGAACTGAGTACCACTTTGGTGGGGGGAGAGGATAGTGCTTTGAGCAACTGACTGACCTTGCAAAGGTATATCAAGAGAACTAAGATAGGGCTGCAGACTGTTATTGAGTTTCATTTGTTCCTCCATCTGAACCAACTCTTCCACGATACTATCCTGTGTCATGTCATCATCATTGAAAGGGAAATAATCCATACTAGCTTGGGCTCCATCAAAATCAACCATATCTTGTTGAAGATTCAACTGGGCAGATGCTTCAGGAGTTTGGGCCATCAACGGCAGATGGCTAGCTGTTACCTGCTTTTGTTCTGCTTGTATCTGTTGCGAGTAGTCTTGTAACGAGCTCTTCAACTCACTCACAGCTGATGCCTCCTGAGAAATGGCAGTGGTGACTTGGTGGCTCGCAATTTGTTGTAATAAAGCTTGATCTGCTGCTGTGCTATTACATGAGACTATTTGACTTGGGCTTATTCCAGCAGAGCTGTTTTCATGCTCAACTTGTGAAGAACTCTGAAGAGTTACAATAGTCCGAGAGGTGTTTTCAATGGGAGTGTCCGAAAGTGCCAAAATCTGTGTTGGAAGGGAGTTGCTTTGTTTTAGCGTCACTTTGCACGGAGCACTTTCAGGTCTTGCAGGAGTTCCTGGTCTCTGCATCTTCTTTGCAGCTATTGCAAGACCAGGTCTAGGATTGTTGCTAGCATCCAAAGGCTGTTGAGATATGAACACCCTCTTAACTGGGATTGCATGGGTTTCCAAAACAGAAGCAGAACGCTTTCTAGGACTTTTTGGACCAAGAACAGAATCTTTTGTTGACTGGACAGAGGAAAAAACTGCACCATTGGCTGACAATCCAACATCAGCATTCTGATTCATTATGGTCAAATACAAAGTACTCTCCTGACGATCAATGCTGTTATTGCTGTCTGGGGCAACAGCCCCTATGATTGTACTGGGAGGTGTTGCAGAGTCACTTTTTGCCCTACTAACTCTTTCAGGCACTGGGGATGCCTTGACAAGAAGAGGAGGTTCACTGGAAGCCCTATATTTAGTGGCCCTCTCGTTCTTTTGCCCAGCGTGAGTCCCTGGTGTAGTGTTCTGCTTTTCAGCACCAGCAGAGGAGTTACTGTCATTCACAGTTTCAGATATCACCTTGACTTCGCTAGTGGAGGAAACCGAGGGAATTGGGGTCATGGTGGAGCGGCCAACTCTTCCAGCTCCAGGTGACTGAAGAATGGCTGAGCTACCATTCTGAGATTGCTGGTTTTGGTTAGGCTCTTCCTGGGAAAGAGTGCTACTTACACCAGCTGAAGCAGGTCTTAATGGTGTTGGTGTGCTGCTGCCACTGCTACTGTTAGGGGTCAGTGATATAGCTGTCATCTTGACAACATTCACCGAACTGACATGCTGAGTGGGCATTACTGTTTTAATTGGGCTGTTATGAGTGATGAGAAGTGTTGGAGGTGATCGAAGCGTGATCGCACTTGTGGCAGAGGGTTTGGGTAGGATCTGGGCATATCTGTGTCTGGCTAATCTGTCACCAACAGGACTGGCAGGAATATTCTGAGGAGTTTTAGAGGACTGCTTAACAGGTTGGGTAACCACTTGGAAATTCACTGGTAGAACCTTCCCCTCTGCTGTTGCCACTGGACTTGGGGAGGTCATCAGCTGCCTATTCCTTTGGACCTACAGAGGGGGAAAAACAACATTCATGTAAAACCTGTATTGTGTTGGCAATAGTATAAACTGCAAAGAAGTGGTCATGAGTAATATTAAAAGTACTTTGGATTTAAAAACAGAAATTACCATAAAATAAATTGCAACAGAAATGTTATTCATCACTTCCACTGGTTTAAGATAGTTGGTCAACATGACTAGAAGGTAGAGATTTCCACCTCCATTTAC
>JBBIGC010000125.1:12914773-12930963 GCA_037576955.1 Lepidarchus adonis | reverse complement strand
GTGTGTGTGTGTGTGTGTGTGTGTGTGTGTGTGTGTGTGTGTGTGTGTGTGTGTGTGTGTGTGTGTGTGTGAGAAATACTGAGTCATCGACATTTTTTTCATTTTCTCATGTCACACGTCCTGCAAGCTATGTGAAATGTAACCCACCTGAAACCGGGTTATATGTCTGCAGAACAAGTCGTGTAGGTCATTTATAACGGGTGTATTTCATGGAGGAGGTAAAAGAGGTAAGTCTTCTTTTATTTGTCAGGTTAGGTTGGGGGTAAGATGACAACAGCATGAGATACCAAGTAAGTAATCTATTCATAATGTGGGATGCACTGTGATATCAAAATCAAACTTGTATTTTCTTGAAAAAATATCCTTGACATCAGAAAGATGTTCCAATGTTACTGATACTTTAAACTCATTTTCAATATTTTGCCTTTATTGCACTCTGGGAGAACGTAATGTTTAGGCGTCACTACAATGCTTTTTCATTTACCTCATCTACAGCTTGTAGAAATAAAAATATATATATAATAATAAATTGAAGTAAAATAAATGATAACATCTAGGTAGATATTTCATTAATGTGGCACTTGTCCCAGCCCTGGCACCACTGAGGAACCCTTGATCAAGGTACCGTACCCACTTTACTGCTCCCCGGGCGCTGATGATAGCTGCCTGCTGCTCCAGGACGGGTTAAATGCAGAGGACACATTTCGTTGTGGTGCGCTGTGGTGTGTTCTCAATAACAAATAGTCACTTTCACTTGTTTTGTCTTTGATATTAGCATCAGCTGAAAAAAATCACCACTGGCCTACCAATCCCACATAATTGCACCACTATAAATAACAGCTAAATACTGGTCATTGACAGCTTTATTCTTCAACCATTCCCCCTTTTCTCAGAGTGGTTCAGTCTGGTTCAGTGCAGATGATGAGTGAATCTGTACAATACAATAGCTCACTATCAACATACAAGAGCATAGTTATAGTAGACCTCAGAGTTGGAGCTCTGCTTGATTGCTTCTCTTGATTGCCTCATTTAGGTGTAAGTGCAGCTGGATGGTTTACTAATGCCCCACTGTTGTTCCTCAAGATGATGTAAAAACTTTGTCATTGGTTGCTATTGTTCAGTGTCAGCTGTGATTGACAGGAGGTGACATAAAATCGTGTTGAGACTGAGTGCCTATTCATTGTTTTTCAGCATCTCTTGTATGTCCTCCAACGTAAAACAGGAATGCATGGAATCAGCGAGCTTCAGGATGACCACCAGCATCTGAGTGGGAATCAATATGACCATATACAGTCATCTCAAACTGGTGAACTAGAATCCTTTGGGGTGAAGGTGCATGTACAAGGTAAACAGGGCCGTCCATATGTGGTTCTAAATGGACATTGTAAGTCATCACAATCACCTGCCTACCCAGATGTATTTTATATGGATCAGCCTCACCAGGAGTATGTTTCAACCATGAATGGACGAGGAACCAGCATCCCAAGCCCTCTAACAGATCACAGAGCAATGAGGCAGATGCGGACAGCTTCTCCAGACTTTCCAGTGTCCACTAAAAACCCTGGCTCTCCCTTGCTAAACTATCAGAGACACCCAGAGCTTCTCCGACCCTATGATCCAAGCATCAATTGTCTGGACTTACAGGGCCATGCTAATAGTATGGTTGACTCTGACCCAAATCAATGTAGCACATACTCCCCAGCAGTTTATGCATCTCATGTCATGGTAAAGAGAGCAAAGATCCCCTTACCTGGGACAGGAAGGAAAAAGGCCCAAGAAAGAGACCAGCTTGACTCTGGAACACCATCAGCAGAAAGCGTTCCCTGCCGGCAATCGCACATCATCTGTAGGCTTTCCGTACCAGACCCTGAATATGACCACCATTACTCCTCACAAAGAATGGGTAGAGTTAGACACAGGAATAAATTGGGTCCTGATGAGAAGAAACGATCACAGAGTGTTGGAGCGCCCGGTTCTGGTGACTTATTTAGGACAAACTTAGGAAGTGGAAGAGTACAATGGGTGGGAGATGGAGGTGCTGTGTCAGGCTCTGCTCAACGAAGGCAAAAGACAGAAGAGGGCGTGTATGGAGCCAATTCAAGATCTCTTACAGCCACTCAGTTTGAAGAACAGCAGAAGGAAATGGTAAAGCCATCAAATTCAGGAAGAATTCTTTACAGAATGGAGAACAAACATCTCCCAAAGTCTTTTCAACAGAATAGTAACCATTCAAGCCCAGAGAGGGAGGCCCAGGTAAAGTTTGGTTGCTTATAATAAATGATAATGCTACTGTCTAATGCTAATGCTACTATGCTAATGCTACTATGTATGTGTCACATTTCCAGTGTCTATAATGTTGAGGACTCTGTATCATCAAACATTTTTTTCTCGCTTTAAAAATTGTTTAATACAGTACAGCAACTGATTTTGAAGTCATAATGTCCTGTTCAGCCTACGGCAGATTAGTTCCACTCATTAATGTTATGAATTAATGTTAATGTTATAATTTATGAAGAAAAAGGTACAATATGGTTACCTTAGAACGTTACATTATGTTCAATTCTCTTTTTATTAATCCCAAAATATTGCATATTGCTAAGTTGATTGTAGATGTAAACAGACATGCTTGGTTAAAATTCACACAGAACATGTAAATGTTTGAAGGCTATCTATTAGATAAAAATATTCTGTTGTTTTTTTCTTTTCTAACAATTACATTAATCTTACTTCAAAACAAGCCCTAATGTGCATTTTGGATGTTCCTGAGACAGGTTACCCCAGATATTTTGAAAGGACAGAGAGAACTTCTAGACCGGCCAGATGAGGAGTCAACTAAACTGGTTCTGTTCAACTACCTCAAAGAAGGGTAAGAGTATATTCCTCAAAAATCACAGTCAGATTTATGAAATAGATCTTGCGATGAACTGGTGAGGTTATTTTGTGAAAATCTCTTTTCACTAAGCTTTAAAGCCTGATCTAAATCTTTTGATGATGAAAGTTGCTTTGAGAGCTGTGCTCTTCTATAATCCTCCGATAACGTGATGTTAGTTCAGCTGGATGTACTCAAAAGTTCCAGGCTTTGGAATGGAGGAATTTCAAGACCAAGACTAAAATCCCACAATAGCAGTTAAACTCTTTGTAATTATTAATATTGAATGGGGTGAATTAATCCTCCAAGCACATTTCTAATAAACATGCAAAGTGTTTTAACTAATTACCTTAGAATGGGTCAGAAAAATATGGGTGGGAACCCTAAACCAGAAGTCCTTGTACAGTTCTAGTTCTGAATTTCCATAAAGCATGAAGTATGAGCTGTGCTAATGGTTTATTTAAGTGTAATAACAGAACCACAGTCTTAGTGATAATGCTTAACCATGTATTTGAACACTGGTCTGCAGGAGTGGTGAGGGTGATGAGATCATCAAGCAGAAGGTGAATCTGCTCTTTGAGAAGATCCAGATGTTAAAGTCGTGTGCTGTCCAGAATGTGGAGGAGGTGAGGGCTGATGCTATCACTGGTAGATAAGTACTCAGGACTTTTTATTTTTTAAAAACAAGTAATATAGAATATAGAAGTATTACACTTAAGGCATAATCATTACGTGGTTGGGTTGCTAGGCTTTTATATTTAGAATATTTATATTTTGAAAAAACTGCTGTTTGATTACAGTGGAAAAAATATGTATTGCAAAAAAATATATTTGTCAATGACTTATGTTTTGAGTTTAGCTCTCTGACTCAGTGGCTGAAATAAAAGATCTCCAGGACAGAAGAGCAGCACTGCAGAGCGAAGCTGCGAAGCTCAAACAGCAGCTGGAGGAGGAAATTAAGGTTGTATGACCTGTTAATGTAACAATAATAAGAAGCTGGGTGACTCTGTTTTGCATGGGGTGAGGTTGGCTCATGTAGACATTTGAGAACAATTCATGATGGAGTTTTAGGTTTAATACAAACAAAATACAAGAACAAAAAAAATGTTGGTGTCTTCACAGAACAGAGAGCTCCTGTCAGAGACAAGTAAGAAGAACTCAGAAGAACTGAAAAAGCTTCAAGATGAGTTAAGTAGAAGTGAAGAGGAGCAAGTATCACTCCGCCAGAAACTCACTGACATGGAGAAAGAGCTTCAAGTCTCACTGGAAAAGTAAGCCTGACAGATCAGTTTCTCTAGTATTGAAAGTCTAGGTTTAATGCATAGTTTTTTCCTGATTGACAAGTTTGCATGTAATTTTGTAATCGAAGATTACTGTTTTATATTATGCCATTTCCCTGTATGTCATCTAGTCAACACATTGCTCATACAGTAGTGGGCTGTTCTTTGTTTATCAGACTTCTGCAGATGAAAAGGGAGCGAGAGCAGAGTCGGGCCGAGTCTAAAAGTCTGCAGCAGCAGCTCTCAGACATGCATGATGAGTTGGACAGCACTAAGATTACAGAGCAAGGGGAGAGACAAACCATTCTTCATGTAAGAGACCCTCTGATGCCACTCATCACATTCTTTTGCCAATATAAAGTAGTACTAATTAGTTCATCTTCTTCTGCTGGCCTCTTAAAGTGTTCTTCATTCTAAACACAGTACTATTCAGTATGTTAGAGGCCTTATCTTTGATGTAAGTGTAATCTTTTATTTAAATGTGTTTTTACAACATTTTGTTCTATGTCTCACTCCAGGAGCTAGGTAATTTGCGTATGCAGTTCCAAGAGCTGCAGCAGGTGCAGGAGGAGCAGGAAGAGCTGCTGCACTGGAAGGAGCGAGAGCTCACTGCCCTGCAGGGGGTACTAGACGAAGAGATCTCAGCCCATGCTAATGATGTGGAAACATTGAAAGAGCAACACAAGGAGGAGGTGCAAAAGTTACTAAAGGCTGTAGAAGAGGCAAAAGAGGTAAGTGAACGCTTTTAGAAAACAGATGGTTTAATATGCCTTCCAAGAATATATGTTTGCACCTGCATGGTATGGAAAAGTTGGGAGTTTAACATAAAAAAACATTCATTTATTATACATGTCTATTCATTTGCTGAATTTTATATATACAGTATCTCACAAACGTGAGTACACCTCTCACATTTGTGTAAATATTTTATTATATCTTTTCATGAGACAACACTGAAGATATGACACTTTGATACAATGTAAAGTAGTCAGTGTACAGCTTGAATAACGTAAATTTGCTGTCCCCTCAAAATAACAAAATAAAGTAGAAAACTGAGTGCATCCTTAAGTGTCCCATAAAAAGATATAATATAATATTTACAAAAATTTGAAGGGTGTACTCACTTTTGTGAGATACTGTGTGTTTGTTTTATTTTTATATATATATATATATATATATAAATAAGATATAAGTTATTTTTAATGTGCTTATTCTACTTTATTTAGAGCATTTGATAATCTGATCCAGAATTTACTATTTATTCTGTAACCTCTCTTGATTTAAAGTTTCCGGAAAAGAATAATTCAGACTTCTGCTTTGTGACCACGAGTGACATGAGGTTTCTTTCACTCTAAGGACAAGGTAGCTCTGAGTCTGAAGAAATCAGAGGTGGAGGCTGAGCAGAAAGCTGGCATGGCCCAGGTGCATGAGCTTACTTTGGATAAAGACCTACTTCTCAGCCAGGTCCAAAGCCTGGAGACCCAAATCATCACTTTCAACAACATCATACAACAGGCCAAGAAACAAGAAAGTCAACTAAAAGAACGCCTGGACAAGCTGATGGTAAGAGTGGAGGGAGGAAATGTGAGATAGATAAGAGACAGAAACAGAGGGATATATATACTGTTGAAGACAGTGCACTATAAATGACTTACAGTTATGCATATATACATTATACACACATTACAGTTATGCATATATACACTAAAATATAGTACAAAGTTTTCTGACCTCAAGTGTCATCTTACTGAAATGTATATATAGAATTTTTTTTTTTTTACTCATGATAACTTTTACACATGAATGTGCATGATGTCTGAGATACAGTATCAAGAGATGCCCATTTTTAAAAAAGTGAACAGCATTCATAAAAAGTTTAAATGTTAATTTCAAATAGTCTTTCAAAGAATATTCAAGAAGTAGTTCCTACTTAACTCATAAATAACTCATAGCTGATGTATAAATTAATGAAAAACAAATTAAAAGCCCTATTCACTTGTAATATCTTGTATTAAGATAGACTGGAGTAAACATAAAAGGAATTGCAAATGACAAAAGAAATTGTAATTTTTTAAACTGTTGGCTTAATAAATACTGTGAATTATTCTAATAATTACTAATTAAAATTAAAATTAATGTAGTTTTGAAAGTTTGGAATTTGAAGCAAATACCTCAGAAATCTCATTTTCCTTTGTTTCAATTTCCTTTGTTACAGCCTTAACCCATTTTCCTTTGTTTCCTTTGTTTAATGCATTAAAATTAATGTAATAACTAGAGTGAGAAGCAGATACTTGAGGAGGAGTTTTCAGAGGTGAGACAGCAAGAAGAGGACATGTGTGGTGCTAACAGAGCTCTGACCAGACATCTGGAAGACACACAGGTCAGACACAGTTGAACAGGTCATATATACATGTGATACAAAAATAACTCATAAGAGAGTATATCCTGCTTACAGTGGAGTCTGCTGTATTAAACTAAATTCTGCATTTGCAGTCGTCTCTAAGTGAACACTAGTCTTACCTGATGATTGTGCCTTGTATATTGACTTGTATTGTGTTGTGTACTTCTGTAAGTAAAACTGATTTATAAGCTTAAATGAATTAGATATGATAATCCAACCAGAACTTGCTCTCCCTGTTTGTAGAGTGAGCTGACCAAGCTGAACTATGAACACCGGCATCTTAAGGAGAGACTGAAGGAAGGGGCGAGACAGGTGGAAGAACTCAGAAGGAGCAAGAATGATCTTGAAGAGGAAAGGAAAAAGCAAGACAGAACTTTTGAAAAACTTCAGAAAGAGGTGAGAGGAAGTGATGAGCCAAACAGAGATCTGACAAGGCCATGATAACCTTTTATTAGGTTTCAGATTAGTTCACACATTAGAACTTGATGCAAACCGCTGAGTCACCACTGATCTGAGGCTATTGACTGTGACTTCCCAAGCAACTCTTCGACCTGGAAATTGTGGCTAAAGTCTTGTAGTGTGAACAAGGCATTAGCCTACATTTCAGAGGCTGTAACGGATGAACTGCCCTAAGACATCACCATATTTAACAGGGTTAAGAATTATTTTCTGTGTAATCAGAAGAGACCAGGTCCTAACACCTTCAGTAATTAACACAAGCTACAGTCAAAGACAGATAACGAATTTGGGTTCATCAACAGTATCAGAGTTTGCATAGTTTGTATAGCTCTCCCAATGTTTGTGTGGGTTTCCTCTGAGTGCCCCGGTTTCCTCCCACTGTCAAAATGCTTGTGATTTAGGTTGATTTGCTATTCTATTTTGCATATTGTATGTGTGTGAATAGTTGTCTGTCTTTGTGTTTCTCTGTCATGGGTTGACCTCCTGTCTAGAGTTTATCCTGCCTTGTGCACATTGTCAGCTGTGATAGGCTCCAGATTCCCTCATGACTTGAAATAGATACGTTTGGACAATGAATGAATTAGTAAAATGTTTGAAACTTGAAGAAAAACTATGTAAAATCAATTTACCATCCTGTTCCATCTGCGTCTCCCTCTCTCTCTCTCTCTCTCTCTCTCTCTCTCTCTAGATGAATGCAGTGCTAATGAGTTCAGAGAGAGAAACTCAAAAATTGCAGGATCAAGTGGATGAAGCCAGAGAGCAGAGCCTTAAGGAGCTAAATGTGTTACGCACACAGCTACACAACACACAAACTGAGCTTGAGAAGCATGGACGTGCTGCAGAAGAATGTCAAAAAGAGGTGTTGTAAGAAAGCACACTCGCACACATGGTTGGGTGTGGTCTGAAAATAGACATATGGTTCCAATTATTTACTCTAAGAGGGAAAACACTGAATTACTGCCAAAAAGGCAATAGAGCAAGGAGACCATAGTAAACATTGTGTGCAGATTCTGTTCAGTTTTAAAGGCTGTATACGAAAAGCTTAATAATATGTGCTTACATCAAGGTATGGAAATATTGTATTTCAGTAATATTCAAATACAGGGGTCCTAATTTTGACGTAAGTGCTATGCTCTGCTCTGCTAATTCTAAATAGTTTTTCACTGTTATTGCTTAGATGTTAAAGTTTTATTCACCGTTAGTGTAGAATAAAAGCTCAAGTAGATTGGTGAGTGAGATGGGGGGTTAATAGTGCACTGTGCTAAGGCACTGTCAGTGTGGTCTTGCCACAAGTCACCTTTTCAATGCATTTACTGCTCTGGGGAATGTTGAAGCATTAAAAAGAGAATTTCTATCTGGAGCAACATTTCCTAAATGCTTTACTGTAATATGAGAGTGTTCATGTATGTTGCTGGCTGTTAAAGCACAGTGCTGTTCAATAAAGCCTCTGCAGCATCATTACATGCATAAGTTTTGACTTATGTCGAAATTCGAGTTATGTCATGATCGGAGGAACCAAACATTTTTTATAAGGGGGCAGGCAGCAACATAACCACAAAATTCGATATATCAAGTAGTACGTTGAAGACCCTCTGTGTGTGTGTGTGTGTGTGTGTCTATATATATATATATATATATATAAATATATAGTTTAAATAATACTTCCAACTTTCAAGTATACTCATGTTTTATTGAAATTGTATGTTTTCTTATTTATTATACATAATGACATTTTCAAAGGTTTTTGCTAGTTTTTGTCTTTCATATTGCTAACATTTATTAGTTTATTTCTCTGTTTAAATATGATAAAATGTTTATAATTGTTTATGCTTGTTAATGTATACGCTTGGCTACTTTCACTTATACTTTTAAAACTTGAATACAGTACCTAAACTTAAATATATGAACCCATGGTTTTAATTTTATGAATGTGTGTGTGTGCAGCTGTGTAGGATGGAGGCGGAGTTGGCTCAGCGTGAGAGGGAGTTGGAGGAGGCTGAGTTAAAGTGTGAGCAGCTGGAGAAGAGACTGGAGGAGCTACAGGATAGCAACAGAACCACACAGGACGACAGAGACAGACAAGTAAAGCTCTTAGAGGTGCATAACTTTATACTCACACAAACCCACACATACACACAAACACACACACACACACACATACTGAGTGACTGTTCCTCTATGTGGATGGGTGTGACATGTTTCATGACACAGAACTGTCACACCCTTTCAGACACAAGAACCAAAGCTACACACATACACAGTTTAGTAATACTACATTTCTGAGGACTTCCTCTGACCTGTGAAATACTGTAGCTGATTAATACTACACTTACAACTTAATCTAACCATTGCATTTAACCCCAATAACTATAGGCAATCTTTATTTATTTCCAAACCAAAAATTGCATTTGTGGTTAAAAAACACATTTCTTTGTGAGGACCAGTAAGATGTCCTTACAGATTTTTTCATGCATTTTTATCATTGACACACAAACACACACATATACCCCACACACTTACACACATACCCCAATTACGTGATCTGATGGCAAAATAAAGCAAACATTATTACATCATCTGATGGCAAAATAAAGCAAAGATTATCAGTTGTCATATATCAATAACAACTCCCAATACTGGCAGCAAAAAAGGTTAAATAAAGTTTATATTTGAATAAAGTTATATATAAAACAAATATAAATATTCATAAATATTCCCCTTTATTGAAACATGGTTACCTTATTAATTATCATTGTGCTATATTTAATTTATTTAACTATTTGATTTAATTATTTTAATGAATGTAATTGTTTTTCTGTTTGTGTGTGTGTGTGTGTGTATGTAGGCACGTGTGGCTCATTTACATGAGGCCCTGTCTGAAGAGCGCAACAGTGGAGACTCATTGATGCAGAGAATGGAGAGAGTCAGAGAACAGGTGTGTACTCACATAATGGATTTTTGTACACAACTTTATCACTAATCGACACATTAAAACAACAAGATATTTTTCACTATCCACCGATCTAGTGGTTGTACTTCAAATTTGTCTAAAATGTTTTAAATTGAAATATATTTTGGCAAACCTTTTGGCATGTCATGTTTATTAGGTCTTTTAATTAATTGTAATGCTTTTGATCTCTGCTGATTGAATTTGAACAGAATTGTTTTGTTGGGCTGGGGGTTGGGTTTAGATAGTTTGCTTCAAAATTTCAGACTCATTTAAAGCTGTATTCTGTAACCTAGACATAAAGACGTCCACCTTTTTAGGATTCAGAATGGACATAAATGTGCTGTTCATTGGTGTCTATGATTAGAGATAACAGAACAAAAACTCTGTTTGAGTTGCTGCTGTCCTCGTCGATCCTTGCTGCTGTATACTTACTTAAGGCAGCTGTCACAAAGAAAAGCCAACAGTCAGCAAAAGAAACTCAGAAATACTGGTTTCAAAACTAACACACACACTCACTTGGCAGCTTACATATGATTCAATTTGTTGATTTAACAACAGATTAAAATCATGGAAAACCCCATTTTCTTCACAATTTTGAAAAAATATGTTAAAATTTCTAAATAATTCATACGCAAGTCTTTGTTTTCCTTTTTGTAATGAAGATCAACTCGTTTTTCAGCCTCCGGTAGTTTACCCCCATTACACAATGGCAACAACATTGGATGCTAACTGCTAATTCTGTTATGTTAAGCAGACAGATACCGACATTGACTAGCATTGTGCTAAATGATACAAAGAGAGAGGGCCATCATACCCACTGGAAGAGAGCAAGGCCTGCTGTGCTCATTTAGATTCCCACCCACAGATGGCTTTGGCATAGTTCAGGTTCAAACTCTTGTTCAATGACATATTCTAGGAAGTTGGGCAGTGGTCGTATAAAAGTAATTATGACCATCTTTGGTACTTAAAACCACATAAATGTTTTACTTTACATCAGCTGAAAATAACCACGAGAAAAATGTAGGATCTCTCCTTAAATCATACAGGTAGATGTCTCTCCTTTTATATTATTTTTGTTCTTTTTCCCTCTTGCTCTCATTCTCTTTCTGTCTTGTCTGATTATAACAGGCTGGCAGGATGGTTAATTGCTAACTGATACAAGTTCAGCTGTTAATGCATTCTGAGCGTCTGACCCCATTAAGGCCCCATTTAACAAAGAGTAGCGACCATAGCTATTTTTGGTAACCATTTAGTGTTGGCCTCTTCAGTTTAAAACGTAATGAAGAAGGATGAATAGAGCGCTGCCTGTAATGATTATAAAGCAAGGTAGTGAGAGCTTGGTGAATTTGTTGGTGTGTTATAAGGTTGCCAATCTTTTTCTCAAAAGTCTATTCTTATGGAGTGTAAAACCTGCCATTTTCTGTTCAGTTATTACTTTCCTGAGGTCCTTACACAAGTGTGTCACTGTGCGTTTGTCTACCTCTGGCAGGTAGAGCAGGTAAGAGCAGAGTTGCTGCAGGAACGAAGTGTCAGGCAGGATCTTGAATGTGACAAGATCAGTTTGGAGAGACAGGTAAGGATCCCATTTAAGTTTATTCATGGAAACGGCTAAATATTCACTACAAATTTACCAAAACTGGTCATTTGTCTATGGTTTAGTTATTCCCAATCAAAAGTGTCTAAGCAGATTTCACCACTCCTTCTAGACCAGTGGTTCTGAACCTGGGTTCGATCGAACCCTAGGGGTTCGGTGAGTCGTTCTCAGGGGTTCGGCAGAGCCTCCGCCGCGGAGGTCAGGACACACGCGAATTATGGTGTAAATCCGTGATGACACGCCCCCCTTGGCCATCACTGGCTGCAGATGATCATGCTACACTGTTTGGCCAATCAGTGCTGCGGGGAATTTAGCTCAGCAGTCAACGTGTGACTGTCGTGGTAGTACTTTGTGTGATTTTTTTGTTAATATTTTAATCCATAATAACTATGTCGGGCAAAAGAAGAAACTGGTCGGACGAATATGTACAACACGGATTCATATGTATCACAGAACGTGATGGGAGTGAGCGTCCTATCTGCATGATTTGCAACTCTAGTCTCGCACCGTCAGAATTGTTTTGGATTTGTTCTTTAAACAAGGTGATGTTCATGCACAGCTCATCTTGTGCACCAGTAAAAATATGTCTTGAATTTGAAAAAAATCATATTTTATTTTTCACTAAAGAGGGGTTCGGTGAAAGCGCATATGAAACTGGTGGGGTTCGGTTCCTCCAACAAGGTTAAGAATCACTGTTCTAGACATTGTGTCCCTCTGTGAACTGGCCCCATTACCAAAAAAATTGCTTGTTGTTTTACATTTTTTGATACTTTTAAAAAACAAATCATAAGCTTGTGTTTAAATTTAAGAACAAAATACATGATATTATATTCCTACTGTTCTAGAACAAGGACCTGAAAAGTCGTGTATCCCACCTAGAGGGCTCTCAGCGATCAGGTCAAGAGGGTCTTGTGTCCAAATTGGAGTTTCGTATTCAGGAGCTGGAGGAGAGACTTCTGGAAGAGGAGAGGTGCATGATCATAAACTAAAACCTGCAAAACATTTGATGTTTAAATATGATTTGGTTCAAATGTTTTTTGTTCAGCAATATTGGATTTAGACGTTTCGAACAAGCTGTTGGTTTGTGATCATTTGCATATGGATTAGCATATAAACAGAGATTAAAAGTTGAATTTCATGTGTTCATTTTTGAAGGAAAGAAGTAGATATGCAGCAGATATGTGAAAAAGATTTAAATCTTTTTATGAGAGCCAGAATGACAGCTTTCAATAGATGGAATATCTGGAGCTTGTGAGATGTTCTCATTGCATGCTTTATTTTATGAGCAGAGACAGTAACACTCTGCAGCAGGTGAACCGTAAGCTGGAGAGAAAGATGAAGGAGATGAACATGCAGGTGAATGATGAGCAGCTTTCTCTACAGAACCAGAGGGACCAGGTGAGAGCCAGTCATTTTTCTACATGGATCAAAGTGCACACTCCATATGCCTAAATAGCATACAAGACAAACCTTTCTGGCTTAAGAAACCACGCTTACATTTTATTTGCTTGAGCATTCACTGTTAAATGAAATGTGAATGCTCTTAGAACCAGTGCTTTTCAAATTCTCAGATGGACCTGGTTCACATTTGCAGAAAAAAAGGAAAGACTTCTGTGGAAAGACTGATAAGCGCTAGTTCAACTAATACAACAGTTGAAATAGCAAATACTTTTCCTAGGGCAGGAATTTTTGTAGCAGTGTATATGTCACATGCCTTTTAAAGTGCCTTGCTCTTTTTAAACTGCTCTTTCAGTTGACTTTGCGACTGAAGACACTGAAGAGGCAGCTGGATGAGGCAGAAGAGGAGATAGAGAGACTCGAGCATAGCAAAAAGAAACTCCAGAGAGAACTGGACGAACAGCAGGAGACCAACGAACAACTTCAGAGCCAGCTTACAGCCCTGCAAACTGAGCTTAGGTCACTTAAATAACTTAAACACACTGGATAGTAAAAGACTTAATAGAGACACTTTTTCCATTCCAAACTTTTCATCATGAAACATTTTTACTACAAAATTATTATTATTATTATTATTATTATTATTATTATTATTATTATTATTGTTGTTGTTGTTGTTGTTGTTGTTGTTGTTGTTTATTATTATTATTGTTATTGTTATTATTATTATTTATTCATGATTTTCAATAGGCAGCACAGTGGTACAGTGGTTAGCGCTGTCTCCCCATAGTAAGAAGGTCCTGGGTTCAATCTGCAGGTCAGACTCAGGTGCCTTTCTGTGTGGAGCTCTCCCTGTGTTTGTGTGGGTGTCCTCCCACTACCCAAAGGGTTTATGTTGACTGGCTACTCTATTGCCCATAGGTGTGAGTGTTTGTCCCTGCAACCTGAATTGGATAATTGGTTTAGACAATGAATGAATGTAATCAATTCACACTCGTATTAAATTATGTTGTAAATGAACCATGATACCTCAGGGCAGGCTAGCATGTACTGATCTGAGTTTCCTTCCCATAGACGTAAGAAGAAACCAGTTCTGAAGAGTCTGGATGAAGATGAAGATGATGAGGCAGATGAAGGAAATGTGAGCTCAGGTTGAAAGACTGTAGAACACATGAGAACAGAATTAGTGATACTTTGTAATGTTAATGTCATTTATTGTCATCATTTTTGGCACTCATTTCTGTTCATTTACAAAATGTATCTTTACTGTATTGTGCATCCCGTTAGCTTTGCTACACCTGGGAACTGTGAACCTGCCTTTGACTAATCAGCATGCAATTAATGTGATCTTGTGCCCCCTTCTGGTAATATAAAAGAAGAGCTTTGCTTCAGGCTTATTGCTTATTTTAAGCTTTAATACTGTTTAGAGCTATTAACTAAACTCAGGGAAAGTCTTCATTATAGTTTAATCATTTTAGTTTCTCATTTGTGGCCATGCATGCCTTGTGACAACCGAATATTACTAATACATTTAAATAAAGAAGATTATACACATATTAAAAAATCTCTTGGCTTCCTGAAAATGACATATCCTAGCTGCAATTTACATTACATGTCTGGATATAATATTTAGCAGTGTTTAGATCCAGTCCCATTGGCCTATCATTAAATGAGATGAGATAAGGCAGCTCTAACAGATCAATGGCTCATGCTAGGACTGCTACACCATGCTGGTTCGAGTATGGGAGGGGTGCTGTTAATGTGGCTGAGCTTAGATCTAGTAGGACAGCTTGAGTTTGACTGGACCTAAGAGGAGTGTGTGGTGTGCATTGTCCTGTGGGAAAAGGAAAGCAAGCAAGAGGAAACCATGAAGCAACACTGTGCTATTAAACATGGCATTTTTAAGGAGTTCTTGGCTGAGTTTCTTGGGACGTTTGTTCTTGTGGTAAGTGCATGAACTTCTCAATTTTTATATTTGATGAATCTACTGAATCTATTCAAACATATAGTCAGCTTATTAAAGGTCGGAATCTTGTAGTTAGGTTCTTTACAGCAATGACTGAGTGATATATTTAGCTAAAAGTTCTTGTGTTGTCTCATTTTTCAAAGTGGTTTGCTTTCTGCTATCCATCATTAGAAAGATATTTGAATCGTTGCTCTTTGTATGATGTAACTGATCTGATTTCTCCGGTGTCAGCTGTTTGGATGCGGGTCTGTCGCTCAGACAGTACTGAGCAGGAATACTCTCGGTGAGTCTCTCACTATTCACCTTGGCTTCAGCACTGGACTAATGATGGGTGTCTATGTGGCTGGTGGAGTTTCAGGTAAACACAACAAAAAACTAATCTCAAATTGTATTAGACCCATATGTATTAATTTTGAACATGAAATATATATATATATATATGGATATTAAAGTGGACAAATCCACACCACAATACTTATCCCAAGACTGAGACATCGTCCCACTAATTTACATCAACAGGTTAATGTATCACTTACATGTTTTGAAATGTAGCAGTATATATACCAGTATATGTGTATAGACCCAAATGCTGGTATGGGTAGTGAAAAGCTTGGTTTATGTTCACACTTAAGGAAATGCTTCTTGGAATCCTGTATAAATCGATTAATGGCATTGGCTTCTGTACAGCAAAAAATATATATATGTGACATTAGTTATACATTGTGTGTATAACCAAAAGAATTGCTGCAGTCATACAACTTTAAAAAATGTTATGGCTTTTTATATTTAAAAATGAAGTAAATTGTCCAAAAAATTCACATAAGGTAACATTAAAGGAGAAAAAATTTATGTAATATTTAGACCACTTCTATTTGTCATATATTCAAATATTACACAACAGGAAGCACAGCTGTTTTCAAATTCAAAAAGTAAAGAAAAATGACTGGACAAATTAATATAGAATGTTTTGTTCTAACAATGTTAATTTGTATGTGTACTGTGTTGTTTCATTAAAAAAAAGATTTTTGCGTTATATTTTGTTTATCCCTGTTTTTTACTCTTTAAATGTTTACATTCAGTTATAGGCTTCCTGAATCCAGTTCCAGTTGGTTCTCTTGAATAGATAATTGATTTATTAGGCCTAGCCAACCCTTCTGTGCTTTTCTTTGAGAGGTCACATGTAGCCTGGAGCAAATAACACCCACCAATCTGACAGCCACATTGATCTACACACACTCGCTTCATGTGTACTAGTCCTGGTGAGCCAAGCCAT
>JBBIGC010000125.1:12891058-12906896 GCA_037576955.1 Lepidarchus adonis | reverse complement strand
ATCATTTATAGACCCTTACCAAAATATATATTATATATGAGCCAATTTATTATAATTTATAGACTCTTACCTAAATATATAATATATATGGGCCATATTGTTATTAGTGTATAGACTCTTACCTACAAATATAATATATACGGGCCATATTATTATCACTTATAGACCCTTACCTAAATATATATAATAAATATGGGCCATATTATTATAACTTATAAACCATTACCTAAATATATATAATAAATATGAGCCATATTATTATAACGTATAGATCCTTACCTAAATATAAAATATATATACCATACCATACCACTTTATTTATATAGCACTTGTAAAAACAGCCAATGGCTGAACAAAGTGCTGTACAGCATATAAGAAAACACAATAAGAGTAACAATAAAAGTACATAAAACAGTTAAGACAGATTAGAATAAAATATATAATAAAAAATATATAATAAAATAAGAATAAAGTGACTCAGTTTTTTTCAAAAGCCAGTGAATAAAAATGGGTTTTTAAATGAGATTTAAAAACACCAAGTGTTTGAGCTTGCCTCACATGCAGTGGTAATTTGTTCCAAAGTTTTGGTGCGATTACTGCGAACGCTCTATCACCCCTTAGTTTCAGTTTGGCCTTCGGTTCAACAAGAAGCAGCTGATCTGCTGATCTCAGTGATCTGGTGGGAACATAGGTGTGCAGTAGATCTGAAACCAAAGCTACATGCCAGCCCTCTGTCTGTCTGTCTGTCAGTCAGTCAGTCAGTCAGTCAAATGTGTGTTAGTAGTCATAGCATGTATGTTTGTGTGCCCATTACAAACATAGACCAGAAACCAAAGCTACATGCTAGCCCTGTCTGTCTGTCTGTGTGTATATATATTTACAAAAACATGTTTCTACACAGCAGTTGGTTGTTAGCCAGGTATAACAAGACTGCCTTGGTGACAGAAAACATCCGTGCGCTATGAAAGCACTTTTCGGCAGCGTCTGGTGGAAGTGACTAAGGGAGTTTCCCCTCATGGTTTTCTCATATGAAGAGAATGTCTAACGCTAGTTTGGTTCCTCTTTGCCAGGGTAACCTGCGATAGCATTCAGTAGCACCCAAAGCTGGAGGACTGTTCTAAAAGGTAGAGCCAAGTAGTCAGTGGAAGTGGAAATTGCTCTCTGAGAGAAGTTACCTGAGACCTGGAAGGTTTGTGCTATTAGCCAGTTAGGGCCAGAGGAGGATGTAGCCCCTGTATTGTTGCCCCTTGGTCAGTTCCAGTGCTTGTTCCCTTGTCAGATGTCTTGGGTGCTATATGCTATCACTTCTTTACTTCAGTGTTGTGTCATCTGTGTCCTGTTTCATGTCCTGTCACTGCTCTCAGAATCATGTATTTAGGTAAACCTGGTCTACAGCCATAGTCAGACATAGTGCAACTGTCACACATGAGCTATACTTTCCAACAGACAATGGAGGCGTTCAGAGATGTGTGTTAAACAATACCCCATCTTGGATCATGGAGTTTCTGTATTTTTTTCTGACTGGTGTCCTTGAGTAAGACAGGGCAAGTCATGTTTATTTATACAGTACATTATCATGTGCATAGGTCATTCAGTGAGCTTTACAGAGATAAAATGACTACAAAAAGAAAAGTAAGCAATAAAAGAAATAAAACCAAATAAGATTTAGAATTAATTAAGAAAATATTTTAAACAATGCTAAAATCATTTTTTTTTTCTAGCCGACCATCTCCTGTTGATCTAAGAGACCGTTAAAGCTGATGTTCATCAAACTTGGCAGAAAAATACCAAAACCATTGAGTCACATAAACAATGAGTACAAATCTGACTGCAAGGAGCTGAGGACTGGTGTATAGTGCTCTGTTTTTCTCTCTTTTCTTGTTTATTGTTTGAATTTAAGCAGCTGCATTTTGTAAAAGTCGTATTTTGGGGAAGGGCAATGGGAAGTGTTGGAATAGTCAACCCTACATGAATAAAAGACCAGAATATGTTTAAAAAATAATGTTTTGACACAAAAATCTCTGATTTCTTGATGTTTTTTTATTTAATCCTGAGTTGTGATCTTTATAGCACATGTTTAATGTATTTTATCACAGCTGATGGGCTGAAGGAAGCCATTCTTCTCCTGCCAGAGAGACAACAAGGAGACACTCCAACCCACACACACACCTGTTGGGCGATTCTTAAGGTAAAAGCCTAAACCTTCCCTTAGAAATAACACAATTTCCTTTTATTCTAATGTTCCTAATGTCTTCCGTTGTATAAACAGCTACTGCACATGTACACACTGATTCTCTTGTGTTTGATTACTGCAGTAAATGTAAAATGAGTCCCATCTGCTGTATAACTGTTCACACCAATCCAGAGCCGACATCAAATGTCTGTCTCTTTGTCTCTCTTCTTTACTACGTAAACCATCCTGGTGCTTTTATCCTCCCCCGCTTAGTACACGTAGCCAATCACAGCACGGGAGTTCTTTTTTCTTACCCCTCAGCCTTTTTCCTCCACCCCACCTCCTTAGGCTTGTTCTCTCTCTCTTTCTCTCTCTCTCTTTGTCATCAGCAGATGCAACTTCCTATCTGGAATCACTCCACCAGTCAAGACAGGCCTGTGAACACACATCCATCCCTCTGTTCCTGGCAGAGACTTAGATGGTGAAGTTGAACTGACTGGAGCGATGAAGGAGGTTATAACAACAGCCTTTTGCTTTCTTCTTCTCATCGATGCTGTCACAATGGGTGTGAAAGCCAGTGGGAATACAACAGGTACGTGAACTATCCATTTTTTCCTATTTTACAGGGTAATAGATGGTCATGACCATAAAAAAGAAACTGAAAGGGCTACACACTAAGGCCTCTATTTTTCCCCCCCAACTGCTGTGGTTCATGATTCACTTTAATTACATGTTCCAAGCTTTTCTCTTTGAACATTTACCATGGAAAACTCCAAATGTTGAAGCACAGAGTAGATCACATGGTAGAGATTGGTTAGAAAGCACAAGGTTCTTCAAATAACATGCGTGACTCTGTTTTTAGCTCCTGCCGGGGAGGTTCAGCAGAATAATGAAGTGAAAGGGACGTTGGAGGTGAAGTCAACTTTTCACATGTATTTACAAGGCAACACGTTTGAGGAAACATGTGCTGTTATTCCATTTGATTCACACACTCTCCATGAATGTAACTACAACACAAGCAGCTCTCTGATCATCATCATTCACGGTTGGACGGTAAGGACCGCTTTGAGTTTTTACTGATGTTAACATGATACGTCAATGCAACACAGCACTGTCTAGGAACATTTTGGACTCTACATTCCTTACATATTTAAACCAACCTTGGGACAGATGGAACATCTGGAGTGTCTATTACAGTGTTAATGGTACATAGTTGTGCTTTTCTCTGGGCTGCACTGACTTTCATCTCCACTGCCTCCATATAGATCAATGGAATTATGGAAGAGTGGATTGTAAAGATGGCCTCAGCCCTCAAGACAAGACTAGAGCACGTGAACGTGCTGATCAATGACTGGAGACCCTTGGCCCTGCAGCCATACCCAGTCGCAACCAAGAACAGCAGGCAAGTGGGCTTAGATGTGGCACGGCTGCTGCAGTGGCTGGAGGTAATGTGTTTTTTTTTTTTAAAAAAAACAAACATTTGCAATGCTATTTTTTTGTAAAAATTGTTGTTCTATAGCTTTTATTTTATTATTTTATTATTTATTTTATTAATTCAACAGTATTACTCAACATATCCCAATGTTTGCACCTTTGGTTCTTCTGGAACGTTTTAATGGCTTGCGTTCTAGGTTGCCTACCCTTCTATTTTTTTTCTACTTTATTTTGTCTTATTGCTAACTTAATTTAGTCATTTTTTATATCTAGTTTAATCTCTTGACTTTCACAGTCTAGAGCAGATCAGAATACATTTTACTGCTTGTTGTACTTCTATAACTAGTCATGTGACAAATAAACATCTTGAATCAAAAAATTTATTATAAAAGAACATTTACTTGCTGCCCACGTTGAACACAAAGTTTGGAAAATTGCTGAAATTATTGCTTTAAATGCATAATTAATCACAGTTACACACTACAGTACTCTTTCTTTTCTTCACAGATGACCACCCAGCTTTCCATGGATAAAGTCCATCTGATTGGCTACAGTTTAGGAGCACACGTGGCTGGGTTTGCAGGAAGTCAATTTAAAGGAGCCAGAAAGTTAGGTCGCATAACAGGTACTTTAATATCACAAGAAAACATTTATACTTTGGTTCTTAATTTACAGACCACCTAAAATTAAGAGTAAGGTAAAGTAAGTTTTGTAATAATTATTCCATCAACAAAACTTTCACAAAATTCCTTCTTTCAAATTATTAAGAAAAAAATGACGAAGCTCATACTAAAAATGCAAAAACAGATTAATGTAGGATTTAACTAACATTTCTCAAGAACTGTGGACAAGCTTGTTTAAGAAAATTGCCTGGATGAACAGAGGAAGGGCTTGTTCTTGTTCTGACCATGTACAAATCTTTGTTGCTCATTTTCTGTGGAAGAAGACGAGCAGGATGTTCTGTTCTCTGTAGCTATACATATCAAGGAAAAGAAACAAACATCATGAATCATCTGCTTCTTTATCACTAATGATAGTTATGAATGCATCTAGTTCTAGAAGTATTGGATGACCACCAAAAGTGGTGTGGAGCACAGCTGATACTGCACCTACACATAGGCTGTGATGTCACTCAGGCATAAATGTGATGCAGCTAATACCACAAATACTCTATTTGCATGGAAGACTCCTCCCCCAACAATACAAATACTCTATTTGCATGGAAGACTCCTCCCCCAATAATACAAATACTCTATTTGCATGGACGACTCCTCCCCCAATAATACAAATACTCCATTTGCATGGAAGACTCCTCCCCCAACAATACAAATACTCTATTTGCATGAAAGACTCCTCCCCCAATAATACAAATACTCTATTTGCATGGACGACTCCTCCCCCAATAATACAAATACTCCATTTGCATGGAAGACTCCTCCCCCAACAATACAAATACTGTATTTGCATGAAAGACTCCTCCCCCAATAATACAAATACTCTATTTGCATGGAAGACTCCTCCCCCAACAATACAAATTATCTATTTGCATGGAAGACTCCTCCCCCTGCCATTCTACCTAGCCTCCAAATACAATGTGGAACAAATAGAAATAACAATTTGGCAAAATAGAACTTCTCGAGTGAAGATGTGAAAGCCTCAGGTGTAGGTTCATGAGAAGGCCCCTCTAGTGGGACTCCTTCCAAAAGAAAATAGACCCACCGGTTGGACTTGCAAGAAGGGCTAACTTCTCCACTTTCCTTAGAGAAGGTCTTTTATGAACTAGAAGTTTAAGGTTAAGCTTCGAGGCAAGAATCTCCAAAGTACAGTCTGCAGAACGAGAGGTGGAGGCCAAAAAAGCCTGAGGGTGTTAAATACCGCTCTTCAAATGAAGCGGTATTAGATGAAGCATTTATGTCTGGAAAAATTCCTGGGGCAGGGGGTGTGTCTTTGGTTCTTCATGAGGAACTGTGTGAAACTTTGCTGTATCATATAACTGTATGCCACTATATGTAGGTCTTCTTGCTTTGTTGACTCCATCACCTCATGTCGCTACCTGTCTGTTGGTATCAGATCTCAGGTTGAGTAATATCCTCTGTGCTTTGGAGTGGAGGCCTGTGGGAATGAAGGAGCACCCTGTAATCTATTTCACCAACAAGACCGAAACTAAAACCACGCCTGGACTAGTCAAAACAATGCAACTGGAAATGTTTGTTGTAATTGTAACCGTTTTTCTATTTTTGCGCAGGTCTGGATCCTGCAGGCCCCAACTTTGAGGGAGTTCCTATTTTTGACAGGCTGTCTCCGGACGATGCCAAGTTTGTGGATGCTGTCCACACCTTTTCTAAAACTGGCATTGGGCTGGCAATTGGCATCATGCAGCCAGTTGGACACATTGATTTCTACCCCAATGGAGGGTCATTCCAGCCTGGATGCCAAATGACAAAAGTATTGGAGCTTGGTTTAAAAGGTAGATCATCATCAAAAGTTTCAGTTTTAAGTTCAAATATGTATATTGATTGATACAGACGCTAACGGTGTAAATCTATTGTTCACAGGTTTACCAAACACCATAAAATGTGCTCACCAGCGAGCGGTCCACCTCTTCACTGACTCCATTCTGAACATGGATCAGCAGATGATGGGCTACCGATGTCGAGATAATACAGCATTCGACAAAGGTCTCTGTTTGGACTGCAAAAAGAATCGCTGTAACACTCTGGGCTACGACGTTAAGAGGGTTTACACTAAAGGGAACAAAGGTCTTTATTTAAAGACTGGTTCCCAAACACCTTTTAAAGGTCAGTATTTTCAGTATTACAATAAATGGTTTAAAGAATCGTGTCACTTTAAATTGTTAAAAGCTTCAGTTTACAGAGAACTCTGTTTAGGGTTATGATTTTTTTTCTTCCCATCCGCACAGATTTCCTGAAGGGATTATACACAGATCCATAATGTTTGGGACAAAGACAATTAAAAAAAATCCATCTCTCTGCTCTTTAGTGTAAAAGTTTAAATCAAAACAATTATATACATTGGGGCAAAAAATTACAGTCGTATACAAAAGTTTGTGCACCCCTTCATTAACAGATTTTGGTGATTTTTGTAATTGATTAAAAGATTTTTCAAAATAAAAGTATTATTACTATGAGTTCAGGTTTCAGACCTTAATCAGCTCATTAGATCTGATGCATGACAACAGCTGTCATTAATAAAAGAGGAGGTGTAAGTATTGATTATGTAGGGTGCTTAAACATTTGCACAGTGCCATAATAATGTTTTTATTTTTGTTAAATTTATGGCATAAAAAGTAACTATCAAATGTTTGCTGAAAATATTGTATTTGTTTTTCCATGTCCTATTAACATATTTTAAATTACAAAATCATCAAAATCTGTTATTTATCAATGGGTGCCCAAACTTTTCATAAGACTGTATTTTGCAGCCACACATTCTGCAAGTTGAAGTGAAACTATGATGAAGATTACAGACCTCTCTCATCTTTTTAAGTGGGACAACTTGCAGAATCAGTGGTTCTGCCAAGCAGGAGGTGAAGGTGGCTGCAGTAGAGGCTTGGCAGAGCATCACCAGAGGAGATAATCAGCACCTAGTGATGTTTATGAAATTTACACTGAGGTGCAAAGCGTTAAATCAAAGTAAAAATCATCTTTGACCCAAACATTATGAAGGGCACTAAATTTAATAGTCTGTTAGGAATTGTTCCGTGTAAAAGGTTACATTTATTTTATAACTGATGTGTGATTGATTCGACAATAGGTTTAAAGAGGTGAAGGTGTAGCTGTTAATGGGCAATATTGAAATTTTTATTTATTACAGCAAGTGTCACCATATTAGTAGTTTCTCAGCAGGTTTTAATCAGTTCAGTTTTCAAGCCTTTATACAGAAAATGTAAGACAAATGATCAATATTAGTCAGAAATGTAATGTCTGCCAAGCACTCGTTACAGTCTCTTTTTCTGTGCAGTCTACCACTACCAGATCAAAGTCCTGATGATCAATCCGAGGGAGCCTGTTAAAGCCTCCGTCTCCATTTCTATCAATGGAACCAAAGGAATAAGCCCATATCGGCCTGTTACTCTGTGAGTACTGCTGTCTGCACAACCTTATAGAAAGACTCAGATCCAGAAAAACTCAAACTGATGCTCCACTATCGAAATTCTTCTGCTATTAAATTAAAAACCTGAGGTGCCCCAAAGAAAAAGACATTAAGCTCCATCAGAATCTGTCTGATCTGTAAGACAAGTCAATACTGGGCTGCCAGCGTTCCTAACTCTCCACAGCTTATTACACAAGCCATCACATGCCACTCGCCCACAGTGACTACAGCAATGGGCCTGCATTGAAGATCAATCACATTAATAAAAGTAGCAGCACGTGTCAGTGACCACTGCCATATGTGTAGAGCATGTGTAGAGCATTCCTGCTCAGATATGTCATAGATGTGGTGAATATCATAGCTGTTTGATAGAACTATACTACTTGTGTCTCCTGTCACCTCTCTGCAATTCTGTAGGTCCCAAGAACTTGCTGAAAACACAACGTACTCGTCCCTGATTGCAGTGGATTCAGAGCTGGGAGACCTGCAGGCACTCAGGCTGCGCTGGGAGGGGGAGGGAGCTATAACCAGTTGGTGGAGGAACGTTAGAAACATCTTCAGTGGGTCCGAAAACTGGCAGGACACAGATCTCAGCGTGTCTAAGATACGGCTCAAGTCAGGGGAGAGCCAGGGAAAGTGAGTGGAAATGTACTAAAAGTTGCTGACCATTGCTTTCGTAATGCGCCTTCTACTGACGGTTTACCAGTACTGCAGCCTACAATACAAAAACTACATCAAAAAGCCAAAAAATACAGTAGATATATGTTGAAATATGTTTGATTGTCCACCTTTTTCCTCTTCTTTCAGAACATGGTTCTGTGGCCAAGCTGGAGACGTCATAAACCTCAAGCCCTCAGAAGAGCAGGAGTTTGTTCTCTGTCAGGATGCTTCCAAAAAGACCAAACACAAGGATATAAAAGAACAGGAATCTGGAAATGGTTTACAGTGAATTAAAAGTGATCAGCTTTGTCAAATGTGCTGGAAGAAATGCTTTTAAGTTACACATGTTTTCAGTTGAAGCTTTTTATTAATGCATTTCAAGTACTCCAAAAATTACATCTCTTTGCACAATACGTTTTGAAATGTTAAGTAAAAATGTTCAAAGTGAACAAAAATTTAGGTACTGTATAAAACACAGTTAACATTAACAGACAGTAGTTTTTTTTCTTTTTTCCTAACTTTTGTGATCGTTCGGCCTATAATCACCTACAACATTTTGACTCACTTCGGACATTTTCAGTGCACATTTTTTTTTCTATAAAGTTTCACCAAGACTACACGAAAAAGCAAAACAAAATCCAAAACAAAACAATAAAAGAGATGTCAGATAGAAGAGAGAATTCCTCCTCTATCCCCATTTCACACCACAGGATAAACAGACTGAAAAAAGCCTATGTACTTCATAGCATTGGAATATTTTGATCATTGCTGTAAAGAGAAAATAACTTTATGAGCACACAAGTCTATTCTGATAAGTGTAATGAAATAATAAAAAAGTAACTTTTAACTCAGAATCGAGAGAAAATGTCACAATATGGTCACATTTTAATCTTGACTGGGCAATTTCTCAAAAATTAAGAGGGAAAAAAATAGACAAACAAGTATCAAAATCTCATATTTATCTCCAAATTTAAAAGAAATGCTCCAGGAACTGTACATACTTTACAATGGAGGAAGTTTACAGCGTTGTCAATAGAGCGGCTTTGATGATGGCCTTTCAGCTGCTCCATGACACTTTGAGACAAAGATCTCAAAGCCAGTGGCTCTCTCGAGAGTCCAGTCACTTCATGTCGCAGATTTTTGATCAGTTTGAAAACCGCAACAAAAAAAAACTAAAACCAAACTGAGCCCAAGTTAACGTCGAGAACTCTGTATACCTCTGAAACCCTTAACAACGGCAGTAAATTTGAAAAACCCGTCCACAAACTACGACTGTTGTTTCCAAAGGAAATGGAAATGAAAGTTTAGATGAGGCTCTTATTTTGAAAGCGAGAGATGACAGCCCTGAGGTCAAACAGTGCATCCCTTCTACCAATCTCTAGACCTCTGTACATTGGCCCCACCCCCTTTACACAGCATGGTTTTACAAACATGGCTACCCTTCATAGAGATGGCAGTGGTAGAAGTGATGTAAACATAGTGGTATAGCATCAGGCCTTGACTGAAAGAACGTAACTTTCTGTGCTAGCACTCAAACCTAAAAATGTCATTTAAGGCTACAGCAAACACCTCTACTCCGTCTACGGAAAATGACTGCTTGACTCACGTGAAGTGGTTCGTACGTGATTAGCTTCTTGAGCATAAAGTACATCGCAAAATGAGTTATAACTAGTCACAGGTCAAGACGATCGGCTAAGTAGACTATCAAGGGAAAAACCTAATGCAATTAAACTGCTATGAATGTGTGTTAGCTATTCTCCAGCATGAACACTATACTGAGCAGAAAATGATGGATTATATCAAATTTAAGCCTTCTTATATTTAAATCAGACACAAATATTTGTAATTTTCGCTTTTCTGTGGATTTTCTGAGCAGTAATGAGTTAGTTTAGAGCCACTGTTGTGTATCGAACAGTAAACAATAGTATGAAACTCACTTGAATCGGTTTCATACTAAAGGTCAATTACTACTATTACAAATCAGTACTGAACTGTAGTGTTAGTATATTTTCTTGGGGAAATTATTTTACAGGTACACGACATGGATAATGTCCCTTCAGATAAAACTAAAGATAAAAAGTGTGTCATTTTAGAGTAGATCACTTACTGTAGTCTATTGGTGTTAAATAGGAGACACTGGTTAATCCATTGTGGGCTTGAAGGAAAGATTCAGATGCAATAAGCAGAACAGAATAATAAAATCCTCCTCAAGGGATGAAAAATGGATGGACCTTAAATGAAAAGCATTAACGAATGATCAAAACTTTATCTTCTTCATATACACAGTTAGCTTAGATGGACTAATGTATTTGTTAGTGTGTTTATGGCATGCACATTCTAATACATGTGATCTCTGGGTGTGCACATTAAACTAGTGTAGTGACGACAAGCCTCTGGATTTTAACCAAAGGTGAAAAGTTGAGTCAATTAGCAAAACAAAGTAGGAAGAAAATGTTGGAAATGTGAGGGTAACTCTCCTTCATACTGGAGTTTTGTGCAGCTCTCCACAAAACACTAGATAAATAATAATAAAAAAAACAACAGTACAGGGCAAGTCAAACAGTCGACCAAGATTGGACTTTCAGTTCTATTTTCCCTCATGCGTCTGTTAAATCCTTTCATTCTCACTCATCAGTACAATCCCTTCATTTGTTTCTGAGTCCTGAGAGTATTGATCAAAACGGCAACTTGTTTCTTTTCCCAACAGTAGAAGAAATACTTTTGTTTTCACATATAATACAATTCTTTTTCTCTTTACAGTTGTAATTCTGTACAGTGGTGCAGTAGGCAATTGCTGTAAGGACAAGATATCAGGCTTGATCCCTTTGCTTGTTTGAAAATATGTTCTACTGGAACCATGGTACATATATCCAGACGGAGCTTGCCTCACTTCCTGGTATTGATGGCATTAAATCGATGCTTTTCGTTTCAATGTTAATCAAGTGTTTCAAAAAAAAAAAAAAAAAAAGGTTGATGCCGCTGATGTAATTTCTATGACTGGTCCTTGAAACCTTGACACTCTTTCAAGATGCCAACAGTAAAGGTAGAAAATAGAAAGCATAAGCCTGCTTGTGAAAGATTCAATTTTCATCTGCTGTTCTTGGGATTTCATTTCAAGGGCAAGAGTAAAAGGTTTGGAGACGTTTTTTCATTTTATCTTCCCTGCTGAGATTGCAGTCTGCAAAGACATCCACACAGTTTAAAAATCAGTCCGAACAGAGCTGAGATCTTCACTATCATCTAGAGGCTCAGTATAAAGACTGTAGGGTGAACGGAAGCATAATGAACTAGTCCAGGTTCCACTATGGGCAGCTGGACGTAATTGTAAACGATTCTTGTTGTGTAAATGACTACCCACGAAGGCTGCTTTAAAAGGATGTGCTCTTATTCTCAGCAATCTGTTTACTTTGTAGTAGCAGCTGTGGCACACAGCTGTTAAAATCGTCCTGGTTGATGCGACGCAAGACTAGGAGTGTAGGGATGATTCCATGTGCTGGTCCAGTTGGATTCTTTGGAGTAAAGCCTTGTTCTACAGCCAGAAGGAACAAATCCAGATCAAACCAAACTGGAGTTCTACAACTGCACATAGTTAAGAATTTCAGAATTCTCGTCAACTGGAACAGAATTTGAGTTAAAACTAGAATTCTCCACATCTGGCTGTGATGTAGTGAAAACATAAGTGACTTGTTGTCCCACTGTAGGCAGGCACTGGGAGGGGAGTGGTAGTGGTGGTATCGGTTTACCGGGCGGTTCTAGGGGTCTCAGCGTCTCATCTGGCCCATCTGGTAGTTCTCTCTTTGCTGTCGGTGGTGGCGCTGGGGCTGGGGCTGGCGTTGGGATGGACGTTGGTTCTGATGGCCATGGGCATGAGGGTGCTGGTTCTGGTTGTGATGTTGATGATGATGCTGCTGCTGCTGCTGCTGCTGCTGTTGTTGCTGGTTAGCATGCTGAGCTCGTCTCCTCTTCAAAGTGCCTGAGGAAGAGAGAAGATGATGATGCACAACTTATATGGACAAGAATGACTTTATTAATAAACTGAGATTCAAGATGTGTTTTGCTTGCAAATCCTAGTGCATAAAATTAAATTGACCAGGAATATACAGTTCTTAATCCCACATTTCATCTACTTCTGACATAAAGAGCTTTGGATTAAACACCAGTCAGCATTGAATAAGTATCACACTAAAACAAAACATGCTGTAAAGAGGAAATTCTAAAGTACCTGGTAGAGGTTTAGGTGGGGGTAGTTTAGGGTTACTACTAGGTGTGTGCACGCTGCAAATCTTGATGAATCCCGCCATGAGCATAATTAAAGCAATACCCATTAACAACACTGCCCACCAGTGAGCCTGTGGATATGAAAACATAGTAAAAAACATACATTAACAGATAAAACTTGAAAATGTATATTAACATTGTTCTCAACCAAAACACTGAAAGCATTTATTGAAAGAAAAAAAATAACACATTTGTTTTTAGCACATTAAATTATACCCAACAAAGCCAAGGGAACAGTAAGGCCTATAGATCTGAAAAATAAAGACAGGGTACTTGCCACTATCCACTCAGCAATGTTCTCATAAAGCTCAGGATTGAAAATGGCTTTCTTCAATCTGGCTAGAGGCCCATCAGCATCCACCAGCCTGCACTTCATAAACACATCACAGTAACCCTTGAAGTCATTGCAGGGAGAGCCAGCCTGCAGCGTGGTAACCTTCTTGTTGAAGAATCGAGCCAGGCGCTCGGAGCCTGTACTGCTGCAGGTGCTGGGGTTCACTGTGGGAGGCAGAAAAGGCATAGAGTGATTCCTAGAATGATGGCACTTCATTGTCTTTTCTTGTTGCCAGTCTACTGATGTGTCGGCATGTTTTTTAATGGGGGGGGACCCATCTTACTGTACATGCATGAAATGGAGCATCTAATAAATTCTCCATTGTCTTTGTAACTGAAAATCTAACTGAAATCGAAATTAAACTATATCTGTACTCTCTCAAATACGTTTCAGGGTGCACTTACTTTTCTCCATGCAGCAAACATGGCACAGTTCTGTCTCATCCTTCCCATCAACACTAGCACAGGTGCAAACTTCCAGCCCATATTTCTCACAGATAGAGCCAGAGCACCCCTGTTAAAAAGAGCAAGAGAGATGATTTCAGGACTGTGTTTTTATCTTAGAATCATTCTGCTTTTACAATAATGCGATACGATTAAAATTCTATCACTGCTATACTCACCCCATTAAGGCAGACTTGGGTTTCTCCATGGCAGGCAGTGAAGTTCGCTTTGGGTTCTGATGTTGGGCATTGGGCTGAGGCTCCATTACACATGCCCTGGTGGGCACACTCGGACTCCTCCCGACACTTCTCATTACGGCTTTTGTATGTACATTCAGGAGTACAGCATGGGCCCTGACTGGGACTAATAATGCAAAGAGGGGGCGGAAAAACAGTGTGTGTAATACAGCTACATTCCTTGGGTTAAAATGTAACACTACACAAGCATAAACCACCTCATCTTTACTAATTAACACAGCAATTATGAGGGTTTACCTGCAGACTTTGTTGGGTTTGAGTTTACACTTCTTGTTGTCTGACTGGTTAGCATCATAGCAGCACTGGTCTCTGCACTGGTCACTGTAGCCACAGTCACACTCTTCTCCAGGCTCTACCAGGCCGTTACCACAGATCGGCTGCCCAGATTCTGTTGTAATGCACAAAAAACGTTGGCGAATGAAAACAGAGTTTGCATTAGAACAACAGATGCATTCTTTTCAGGCACAGAGACGGCTCTTTGTTCAGTACTGAGTTTATGTAATGAGATAACCTGATTGTTGAGCGCTTGAGAGTAACTAAAGTTGGTTTGTTAATGAGTCATAAACCTGTAACAGCATCAGCAACAATCTACTTCAATCACAGTGTAAAGTTTATTTTAGCAAAGTTTGTCACAAAGGCTGAAAATCCTCACTGACGAGCTATTACTGTACAACACCATTGACAACAGCTATGCAGAACCTACTTGGTGTTAAAAATAAGAGGTCAACATACATACATAAACTATATGGACAAAACTGTTGGGACACTAACCATTTCAGCTACAAGAACATTTATGGCATCCCATTCTAAATTCATGGAGCATGAATTTGCAGAAACATGCCCCTTTGCTACTGTAATAGCTTATACTTTTTTAAGAAGGTTTTGGAAATGTGTGGGCGACTTTTTGTCCCCACTCCCCACTCCCCAAGAAGAACAAATGCGTAATCAAATTCTTCCACACCAAACTCACCCAACCATGTCCTTATGGACTTTGCTTTGTGCACTGGGGCACAGTCATGCTGGAACAGAGAACTGTCCAAAATGTCTGTGTACTTTAACGCATTAGAATTTTTTTACTGGAATTAAGGGGCCTGGTTCAATTAAAAAAAAAAACCCATTATAGATCCATCCAGCCAACAAAACGTTACAGTTAGCACAACACAGCCAGGAAGATAAAGTTCTCTTGGCATCTATCAAACCCAGAATCATCCATCAGACTGCCAGACACAGAAGTGTGATTTACCATGCCACAGAACCTGCCCCACCATTCGAGAGTGCAGTGGCAGTCTGTTTTACATCCCTCCATTCAATGCTGGGTGCTGAATTTGGGCATGTGAGGCTCACATGCACTTCTATGAAGCTCAAGGCAAGTTTCTGTACTCAGGTTAATGAAAGAGGACATTTGTAACTGTGCTTTTATTAAAGTTGACAAATTGTTGGCGATTTTACATACTATATGCCCTAAGCACCCTGCTCTGTCACTTTACATGGTCTACAAGAGTTTCTGTTTTTCCTAAATGCTTCCACTTTGTAAGAATACCAGTTACTGTTGACGGTGGAATATCTGTCAGGGAAGGAATTTTAGACAGATGTATTGCAAGGTGACATGTACCATGCTTGAGTTCACTGAGCTCTTCAGATCTATAGATATATTAAAACTCTAAATCCTTTTAAAAACACCCACTGCCAAAAAAACAAACAAAAAACCATGACATGGGACAAACTTTTAGGAACGCACATTTGGAAAGCATTTCTTTATTGCTTGCCCTGAATGTGGATCACAAGTGTGTCTTTCATGGAGTAAAATTAAATGGGGAATAAATTCAACATCTATCTAGACCTGGGTGATAAAACAAGACATATATCAATATAATGTTGAGGAAACTTATTCTGTCCATGTTTATAAAGCCTACACAAAAAGCCAATGATAAGAATTGTGCTGTGCAACCCAATCACATGGCTGGGATAGTTACCAATTGTGTTACTGGAACAGCTTTACAGCCGAGAGGTACGGTGGCCCTGAAGTGCAAATCACAACAACAAATTGAGAAACACAAACACAAAAGCATAAACACAATTACATTAAAGAAACCGGAGGGTCTGTACCAGTCAGCAACAGGAGACATTTCTCATTGGACGACCGCGC
>JBBIGC010000125.1:12859345-12877596 GCA_037576955.1 Lepidarchus adonis | reverse complement strand
AAATTGGTTTTATATAAAATGTGCTTAAAAGAAAAACATTTGGCATATTTTAATACCGCCTATATATTATTGAAAGCCCAGTACATATTTTAGCTCAAACTTGTCATAGTAGTCGGGGTTCCTTTAAGCCTGTTAAATACTGAGAACCAATCCCCCAAGATTCTTTCTCTTGCTGGACATTGGAGTAGTCTGTAAAGGGAGACCCCACTCTCACACTTTTTTCACCTTTAGTCTAGACCTTGTCGCAACAAGACACCAACAAAGTCAAGCTTGGGAGAAGCAGCTCACGTTCTACATTCTGTAGCTGCAGAAACTGTCTTCCTGCACCTCAAAAGCCTCAATTCCCAGCAGAAAACTGGATGAAAGCTACTTCCTGATTCCTCCCTCCAGACCTCCTACAAGACAGAGAGGACGAAAGCAGTGGAAGTGAAAGTGACTATTTTGTCATTGTGAACACACCACAGCACAAAGTGCAGGACTGAATATGTTAAACATCTAGACACATGAGATTTATCTCTTTACATCTGCTATTGTGTACAAGTTTTCTGTCAAACCACAAAGAACCAGATTCATGTGATAGACTTTAACTGAGTATGCAAGCTCTCTGAGCTGGGACTTTGCCCCTGAGAACCGAAGGTCGCAGGTTCAAATCCCAGCCCGGGCACTACTGAGGTAACCCTTGAGCAAAGTACTGTGCCACTTCACTGCTCCACGACCGCTGTTGATAGCTGCCCGCTGCTCGACATGTGCATGTGTGATGGGTTAAATGCAGAGGACGCATTTCGTTGTGACTGTGTGCTGTGGTGTGTTCACAACAATATAATATAATAATATAAGTAAGTATAAGTATACGGAAATATGTATAAGTATGATGAGAAGTGGATGATGCGGTGCACAAGCACACTGTATATGAATATCAGCAATTAGAAACAGATTGTGTCAATTACTTTTATTCATATTCAAGTATTCACATTCATAGTGAGACCTCTGGTGCATCTGGTGGATCACATTGTCTGCCACACTGAGAACTCTGGATTATGTGACTTATCATTTCTACCTCTAACCAAGTCAATTTAATCTCTATAGCGCTTCTTAAAACTCTCGTTGTAAGTATCTTTCCAGAATGCGGGTCATAGCCTCTAATGGAAAAGCCGAGGGAGGCAAAACTCCCTAAGCTGGAGGAAGAAACCTCGGTAATAAGGCTCAGAAGAGGAGACCGTCCTCCTCTGGGCGACACCAGACAACAACCAAAAGATAAGGAAACTGGCTCAGTTTTTAGAGGTGGTAGCTAGAGCCTATAGCTTGGAGTGACTGATGCATCGAATTTATAAGAAGCATAAAGTACAGGGAGTCGGTCCGAGGTGATTGGACTAGGTGAGCAGGAGGCCCCAATGATGGGTGATCTGGTTTGGGAGCCAAAATCAGTAGCAGTTCCCTAGGAAATGACTGTGGATGGAGTGTGCCCTTTGTATGATTGGGTGTGTAATGTAAAAGCACCAGTTCCTACATTAGAACATTGAGAACACTGTGTATATACTATTACAGAAAAACTAATGCTCTCATAGGTTCCGCCATTAGAAAATCAGGCCTAGTATATAGAACATTATTAAAGGGAAATGAAATGGCCCATAATCACCATTCCCTACTCTGGAAAATCAGAAGGAGTATATATACACTTTTATGAGATAGTAATGTTTCCCCAATGGCTAATTCCAAAATTTTACCTGTAATTTTAAATGCAATTTTGAAACATTAGCTACGTTCTCTCCATTCATGCACATGAACTGGTGCCAAACTGCCCACTGATGAAGGTGTGTAGGCAGTGGAAGCAGAATTAAAGCGTGGACTGACTGAGAGTGTCTTTAAATTTGACTCTCAGGCTGCTAAAGTACAAAATAAATAACGCTAATGGGCTAATCTGAATTCCGTATCACAGTCCTATAAATGCTGCCGGCCACATGGCATTAACACTTATTGATTTTCACACCAAACTCATGCATCATTAAATTACAATGAAAGAGAGAATGCGGGCAAACTGTAGCCTGAAAAGACAAAGCATATAATTGCAGTTTAAACGTTCATCGATATTATATCAAAACACTAAAGCAGTTATGATATTTTCAAAGCACAAATGCTTTTTCTTCCATTGTGGCTGCAGTGCAGTTATTTGCAGAGTCACGGTATAATTCCCTCCCACATGCATCTCTTGATTAACTGTAAGAGGATCAGGCAGAGGCGTCATGCATGTTCTAGCACATGCATGCTCAGATTTTTATATATATTATATATATACACACACTGGTAAGAAAAATATGGTTTTCTACATTAATTTGTGATAAAATGTGATCTGATCTTTAGATCTTCATCTAAGTCAAGAGTATTGACAAATATAATGTGTCTAATCTTCTTATGTCTTTATTGAGAACAACCTTAAACAACTGACATTGCTATGGGAAAAAGTATGTGAACCCGTGGAATTAATAGCCACACACACATTGTTCAGGAGGAAGTCATATTTTTTGGACGTTTCATGTTTGTGTCTCTCTTGAAGTCATCCCATAGCTTCTCTAAAAGGGTGAGGTTTGGGCTATGACTACAAAAGGTGGATTTTGTCTGTGTCTGTGTTTTGGGTCGTTATCCTGTTGCATCACCCAACCTCTATAGTGTTTTACAGGGCTTTGTCCCAATTCGAGCTTCAAACTCTGTTGTCAAGTCTCCCTCCAAAGATTTCAGGCCGAAAATCGTCACAGTATATTTGATGGACGGTTTTCAGGAATGAAGGACCTGCTTAAGTTCCTGAAGCATAAGAAAAATAATTTCTTGAAGTGCAATAGGTTTACAACTTTCCTGTTGCCCCATTTTGTCCCGTTCATCCCAAACCAGCTGGATGCAGCTAAAGTCAGTAGACTGAGCTGCTACTGAATCTACTGTAGAGAGAATGCATGTTGCTTATGAATTCTGCACATTATTTTAGTGTTTGGAGACCTAAACATTTTATTTATAATATATTTCTTTATTGTAAACACTTACCTTTGTACAATTTAAGTTTAATTATTGTAACAAAACTGCTTAAATTACCAGTAAACACTGGGAAAATGGTATGTTCTTAAACTTTAGTAGTGTACTACTGTAGTGTACTTGGGAATGCATCCTACCTTCAATGGCCGCAAGTTGGCCAGGCCCTGATGCAGTAAAAGGCCCAGATTATTTTCTTCACCATACTTCAGGGTTGGGATGATGTTTTCATGATGATATGCAGTGTTCTTTTAACACCAGATGTACTGCTGGGTGTTTTTTCAAAGTCTTAGGTTCATCAGTCCACAAAATATTTTGCCAATACCGCTGTAGTGTCAATGTGCTCTTCAGGTTTGCAGCAGCTTCCTTCGTGGTGTCCTGCCATAGACACCTTGCTTGGTCAATGTTTTACGTACTGTAGACTCATGTTATCCAGTTCCAGTCATGTCAAATCTTTGGCTGTCACTCCAATGTGCACATTTGTAGATCTGGTTGACTGCTACAGTACATTTGTAAACTCTTAGAAATCACGTTGTAACTCTTTCCAGCTTTATGCCAATCAACGATTCTTGATCGCAGATCCTCTGAAAGCTCTTTTTGGTCAAGGTATGGCTCACATCAGAGAATTCTTCATGTGGAACAAACTCACCTCGGAGTGTTTTTTATCAGTCAAAGTAGCTCTACTCCACATCTGCAAACTCATTTTCGTAATAAGCCTCCAGGTATGCTAACACCTGACTCCACTTAGTTTTTTTGAGATCATTCAACTCAAGGATTCACATATTTTTTATTATCAGTATGAGTTGTTTATGGTTGTTCTCAATAAAGACATAAAAAGATCAGATATTTTGGTCTTATTATTTTAGGCACATTATATTTGACAATACCCTTGACTTCCAAAAGGTTCACATACTTTTTCTTGCCACTGTATATACATGTAATCTTTTTATAGAATAATCAAAGTTTTATATTCCAGTGATGATTCATATTAAATACACCACTTTTAAGCTAGTTACTACGTGTCTCATGATAAATCAATTACAGATCATAATGACTCCCAGTATTTTTACCAGTTCTTCCACATACAGCAACATAGGCGCTTCAGCTTGCTGTCCCAGCAGTAGTTAAAGCTTAGCAATTTGTGTGAAACATTATATATTTTTAATAAAATATTAACACATTTTAATGTAATATCAACATATAATATAGAATATATTTGAACAAAACCAAGGAATTTTTTTTTCAGTTATTGATATAAATTTGAACAGATGTCTTATTCTTCTGTTGAGAAAGATACACCCTTGGTCTCAGAAGCTAGAATCATCTCTACTACTGTTGGCATTTTGTTTAAAAGTCTACCACATTGTTTTGCTGCAATTTTTGCAATTTTTGTTGAGTTGAGTTCAAAATGTTTATGGGATTTCCTTTATCTACTGCCCTTTGCAGTTGTCATTGGACATTTTTTTCATGTGACTAAATTTTAATTATGCAAATGACCCAGAAATGACTATTTTGCATGTAAAGTGTAAATATAGCTTTAAAAATGTAGCTTAATTGTTTAAATTTGATTAAAATAACAATAATTTCCATGTGATGTACTTATTTGTTCACATAATTGCATATGCACAGATGAGTACATATGTAGCAACTGTTACTAAGATGGACAAAACTAGCAAAAGCCCAAAAATCCTATTGAGGATTTTTTTAAAAACATTTTTTTAAATATTACATTTAAACCACTCGATTAATTTGAAATAACATTTGTTTTGTACGACAGGGCAAATTCATTCAACCTTCAGAAAATGCTTCGCTAAACCTGCTAGTGCAATGTTGCTGTATCTACCCTAAAGTAATTGTGTTCAATTGTGTGAATTTTTTGATGGATAAATCTGTTCATGCTGATTTTTGAAAATCACACTATGATTGTACAGCAGAAGAAATTCCATATTGTAACACATCAGTTGCTTATTGCTTGTTTTTTTTATTTTTTTATTTAGCACTATTTATATTATTGTCATAGAGATCAGTTAATGTGCCTTAAAGAGATAAAATAAACATAAAAAATAAAGCAATTATAAATAAAAATATTAGAAATAAATGTACGCTTTAATATAAATTAAAACAATAAGGTGAAATACATGAATGCTTAATAAACAGAGTATTTTTCTATAGTTATAGTTAATTAATTCCATGTAATATGTTAACAGTAGGTTATGGTTGATGCATAATTGATGACGATTACTGGGAAACAAACAAAATCCATTGATGGTTATGGTCTTATATAAGCACAGAACCTGGTAACGTAACCATGTGAACAAAACTGCGCCCCCTTAAGACAACTCTGCATATGATGCCCTTGAACTGGAGAGAGTCCCCCCACCCACACGAAAATGCATCTGTATGCAAAGTGCATTACTGTTCCGACCCCACCTTTGGGCCAGTGTTGCGCGTGAATCTGTAAGCATTTATATTGATCACTGGAGGAAATTAGGATTCCGTGCCAAGCAGACTGCAGGGGCTCTTCGAGGCCTTCTGCTCTGCCTGCAGAAACCTCTGCTCTGAAGACTCCCTCCAGCTCAGAGAGGGATAGAAAGATGTAAGATAGGCGGCATAAAGCTCCTGGACAAAGACAAAACGGAGGAAGCTCCCCTCAGCTGGGCTGGAAAGGTTACCTTTCATTTGCTCTTGCTGTCTTTGTTCAACAGCACCCAGACTCGGTTTGGGGAATGTGAGAGCTGGGAGATTCTCCGAGCTGGGAGAATTAACTCTAATGCCTGACCCACACTGCAGGATTTATAAAATCCCAGCCAATTTTAGGATGACGGAGAAGTGGGAGACCCCACACATACTGACCAATGCCACTGATTTTCTGTCCTTGGCTGTCCTTCAGTAATAAAAGCCTCCACGGTGCAAGATCTGACCAGGAAGGAAACTTGTCTGTACAGTTCACGGAGGTATGATTTCATAAACCAAAATAATATGAGGAAAATGTAAAAAGTTTCCACATTTGAATATTGTCTGGGTGGGTCATGGGATAAATTTAGTGACAATGCATCAGTGGTTACACACAAGCAAAAATAGTTTTGCTGATGGTATTAAAATGTTTGTATGACTCTAGGAAAATTGCATCACAAAGGAAGGTGACTGTAGAAAAGTGATGTAATTTGTTTGCAGCCATAACATTAAAACTTTGCACAGGTTCTAATGCCCCAATGATAGACCACAGCTTATACACTGATTTTGATTTGCTTAAATCAAAATAAGCTAAAACACATTTGCTAAAAGTATAATTCAGTACAAAAAGACGACATCTCCAAATAATTAGTTGAGTTTAAATGCATTGTTTACTGCAGCAATGAACAGTTTGAAAAGTAGCGCAAAGCAAACACAGATCAGTGATGATGTTCTCACTTAACTGGCGCCACATCCAGCCCCTCAAATTTTCTCAGCCCTTTGCTACATTACATTACATCCTAGTGTAAAACACAAGCTGGAAAAAGCCCAATTTAACAGAAATAAAAAGAACAAAAGTCTATTATTGTCTGGGATTAGTTTTTCATTGTCGTTTAAACAACTGGAGGGTGGGGGAACTGCAGTATAGTGCTGTCAATCATCCGTCTACATGTAAATTCTTCAGTATAAAATTAGCAACACTGAAATGCAAAAATGATTAGGTTTACCTTTCTTTAAATCTTTCTGTCACTGTTTAAAGCTGTCAATGATGTCGAACACGCGTTCATCTCAAGTAATGCAGATGTTGCGTGGAGCTTAAATTCTGCAGTGTAGTTCTTTTGTTGCAGAACGATATCGGTAAGTTTCAAATTTGATCAATTTAATTTTTTATGCTCAACTAAAGTATAATGTCACTGGTATTGAGCTGCAAAGGCTCCAGGGGTGAAATTAGATTCTTCTACTTCAGATCAGTAAATTCAGTAACACTGCAGCTAATAACATGAGGCAGATTATCTTAGATTTAAAAAAAAAAAAGAAAAAGCATTTTCTGCAGCTTATAGAATGGGGCCTATAATGTGTGGCGGCCTGTCGTTGGGGATATTTTCTGAAACCTTGACCAACATGAACTTTTTGTGCTACAGTAAGACATGCATGGTTTTCTCTCCATATACAACAGTAAACCTTCAGCGCCCATGACCCTATCGCTAGTTCAACAGTCAACCCAGACCATAGACCAGCCGTTTACGAGTCATCACAATCTGGCTCACTTAATTTTTATGTGCAGCCATATTTTCTGTTTCCAGGACAACAACTTCAAAAACTGACTGCTCATTCACTTCCTAATATATCCCACCCCCTGATAGGTGCAATGGAAATTGGATAATCTACTGTCAGTGATTTTAATGTTGTAGCTAAACTGTATTTATTTCTTTACATTTTTTAATGAAATGTCTGTTATTAATTTATAGATAAGTAAATGTTTCTCTGAAAAAGAACCTGAATATTTCAGAAAAACTAGTCATCACTTTCAAAACATGAGCCCCAGAATAAAATATTGCATCACTCTAATGCATCATCCCCTTACCTTAATAGCAGCAACTATCCTGTCAGGTACGTTTTACACCACTGTCTTAAAATAATTCCTGTCCATTTTAGCCGGTTCTCCTACTTACCTTATGCTAATGCCACAACATGGATCGGGTCTGACACGAGTTTAACAAAAATGAGGAAATAGTGAGACAATGAATAGACAAAACAAGAAAAAACACCAGATGTCAAAAATTGAAGAGGGTTAAAAAAAACAAAAAAACAAGACATTGGCGTACTACTTATTTGGATTGACATTGTTAATAAATAAATAGGGTACGTCACCAATAATTTGAATAGAAAAGATACCCATGAGACCTTTTTGCTTTGGTGTGGACTGAAAGTGTCGAATTTTGTGTTCGTGACAAACAGGCCTAGAGTTTGGGGAAGAGTGGGGTTGTCGATGACCATTTTGAAATCCTCCGAATCCATGGGAGCAATCTGGAGATCAGTGTGGTTCAGCGCTCCTGCAGAGTCATGACCTTTACTGCGGTTGAAGAGAGAGAAAGACATAAAGAGAGAAAGAGAGATAGATAGAGAGAGAGAGTGTGGTAGAAGAGCGAGCCGTAGGTCTGATCAAAGCCCTGGTGGACACCTCTCATCCAGAGGTGCCAGAGAGGCGGGGGTTTTACAAACAGGAATAGCAGCAGCATTGGAAGAAGATTAGATACAAAACAAAAAAAAGGAAAAAAAAAGAGCAAAGCAGCTACAGTATTTGAACTGACTGAAGGATTTAGTCCAACCAATTACACCACACTGAGCTAGTAATTGGCTTCATGTAAAATTTTGGAATCTAGCCCATTAGGGTTTACTTTTTATCTAACTCCCTCTGAAGATCATTCATTTTAATTAACTGAAGGGACTTGTTTGGAAAGTTCACAGCAAGTTGTGTTAAAAGTGCCTTTTGCAGTGATTCCCCCTGACCTTTTCTCATTTATTTTCCTCCCCTTTCAAATAATCTGACCTTGACTCTCTTTATGGACAAACAAGTCCCTGGCCTGAAAAACAGGATTTAGAAAATCTTAACCAATGTTGGAAATGTGAGACCAACCCCATCCCTAAGCAAACCCCATTTTTTTGTCCTTCACACATCACTGATCCTAGCAGCACAAGATGTGCCCAACACATATTTTCAGGCTATGCACCAGATAGCCTGGGATCTTGGAGAAAGCTGTGCAAATCAACATGAATTTAGATCTAAACAAACATAACAAAGGCTCTAAGATTGCTGCAGTAATTATGGCAACTTTTTAAATGGAGTGGAAAGTCCAAGAAAATTTTTTGTTAATAAAAAATCAAACAATTTTCATCCATTCAACGTTACGTGACTATGCATCTATTCTGCTCAATAGTTTTCAAACTCTCAAGACAGCAACACTTTTTCATATGAGTCAACCATTGTTCCTTAAGAACTAGAGGATGTTGAGTCATATATTTTTTTCACATTTGACGCTTATGAATAGAAACCAGTGCAGCCATGACTATACTGTGAGCACATCAGAGGGGTAAAGAAAGAACTACACTACGCACCACAGGATAACCTGAGAAGATATTCATTAACAAGCTTACCCACAAAAATCACTAAAATGCAATGAGCACAAAGTGCTGGCTAAGTAAACCTTAAAGTAGCTTCTTAAAACAAGGGATGTTCAAAAAGTTTTGACTTTGCACCTGGAATCAGAAGGTTGTCGGTTCAAGTCCCAGCCCGGGCACCACTGAGGAACCCTTGAGCAAGGTACTGTCCCGATTTCACTGCTCTCCGGGTGCTGTTGATAGCTGCCTGCTGATCCATGTGTACACGTCTGATGGGTTAAATGCAGAGGTCACATTTCGTTGTGGTGCACTGTGTGTGATGGTGTGTTCACAATAACAAATTGTCACCTTTACGTTCAGCCATCTTCACCACAATGCGATAACATTTAGGCTTTTCCATCACAGGAGTTCAAATATTGGATAATTAAACATGTTCTAAGTGACCTAACTGTTTTGTGTAAGCACTTGATTAACTTCAACTGCTAGACCTATCAGCAGCGTTCGATGCAGTCAACCATTGTCTCTTCCTCTCCACCCTCTTCTGTCTCTGCGTCAGTGGTGAGGCACTTGAGGGGTTTAGATCCTAGAAAAGGGAAGTATCGGCTCCTCTCCAGATGAACATCGGCGACCCTCAAGGATCGGTGCTTGCACCTCTACTTTTTTTACTCTACGCATCTCTTGGTTCGCAAGTTTTTCTTATCATTGTTATGTTGAAGACACTCAATTGTGCCTTTCCCACCAGATGATGACACTATGTCCTCCAGAATCACAGCATGCTTCACAGACATCGCATGCTAGATGGAAGACCTGTCGAAGACCAAGATCCTCATTTTCCCCCGCCAACTCGATGATACATCACAACATCTCTGTCCAGCTTGGCCCATGAGCCGTTACACTTATCAACACTGCCAACTGACCTTCAAGGACCAGAATACTCCTCTCAACTCCTAGTATAGACCTAGTATGGTTCGTTTCTGCCTAGACCACTGCAACTCACTGCTGACCAGTCTACCTGCAACCACAATCAAGTCCCTGCAAAAGATTCTTGTCTATAGGATCATCAACGGATCTGCTCCCAGCTACATGAAAACACTCACAAGACCTACACACCCTCCAGATCTTTCAGATCAGTGAGACAACAGCGACTGGAGATTCTGTCCCCACGTGGAATCAAACACCACTTTAGACCACTCTTCTGCTCTCCCTGACTGGTGAAATGAGTTTCCCAGACTTAATGAGACAGCAGAGACTCTCGCTACCTTCAAGAAACAGCTCAAGAGTCAACTGTTCCATGACTACCTCAGCGTCTAAACCCAACAATAAGTCTACTTTAGCTTGTACTTCGAACAAATACATACAATTAATATACAGAATTGTTTTCTACTCATTGTTCATGCTACTTGCAAATATGTAACTTAAAGTACTGTAATTATGTCTTGCTTTTATTGATGATGTATAATGTCCTGTACTCCTTTATAGTACTCTTTGATAATTTAGCAAATCATAATTATAGCTCATGAGGCAAATCTTATAACTGCATCTAATGAACTGTACGTTTTGAAGAACTTAAAGACAAAGAGGAATGTCCTGAACTCTCTTTTAGCTCTACTAGATAATAACAGTTCATGTTGTTCATGCTGTAGCACTTGCTGTCTATATAGACTTGCTTATCAGAACTAAACAATTTACATAAAATGTGTGATTCTCTTTCTAGCCTCTCAGATAGTAACGTTGTAGCACTTGCCATCTGCAGTGTTGTAGCACTTGCACTACATTCTATGACTAAAAGGAAAGTGTCGAACTTCTTTGTAGCTCTCACATCAGTGCTGTCATGTCTATGTCTAATAAATAAATGTAAATGTAAATATGTTACCTTTGCATTTGCTTACCTCTGTTGAATGCCGACCTGTAGTCCAAACTGTAATGTTGTGTGTTGACCTGTGGGGGCAGTAATGAGTCAGTCCAAACTGTAATGTTGTGTGTTGACCTGTGGGGGCAGTAATGATTCAGCATGCAAAAACTGCATTCACTGTGAAGAATATTTTAATAATAATAAGATATATTTATATAGTGCCTTTCACAAACCCAAAGTCGCTTATTTTTTGACTGTTCCTTATATAATTATAACCATGGATTTTCATAAGTCGAGTACATCGTAAGTCAAGGACCAGTAAGCTGACATAAAGTGTTGCAAGCAACAGCTCCATAAATTGAGTGAAATTTGGAAGGAGGACCATGTCTGAAGACCTCCCCCTCCAATATAACATGCTATAATTTCCCATCTCCAAACACCACCACCCAACCTCCAGCCTGTTCCTCAGTCGTCTCTCAGTCATGTTTCTGTTCTTGTGATTCTTTAAAGAAATACATTTCAATAATAAATACAATACATGAAGTGTGTGAGTGCAAAGAATCGTATCAAAGTTTAAAGAACTTGTACATAATCTAAATGTTCAGGAGTTATTCAGTAATTTCCCTATGGTCCATACAAAGAACAAAATAGCAACCTTTGTTTATTTGTTTATTGTTTATAACTGCACTCATATTTACCAGTGTAATGAATAATTGACTTCAAAAAATATTGCGCATCTACAGTACTTCTGTGTGTTTGTTGCCATGGGAAACCGTCATTGTGAGTGATGCTGCATTTTGACAGCATCTTGACAGAAAGTGTTTGTTTGCAAGATGGGAGTTCATTTGCATGTTCTTGAAACAAATGTGTCAACAAAAACAACAATGCACATCAGCCGAATGTCCCTAAGTATTTGGACTAAGCACTGTAAAGACACCGTAAGGCCACACTTATATAAGTATATATAAATCTTTCATAATCTCACTCACTTCACCCAATGCATAAGCAAACAGTAGCATTTGCTCTGCAGGATCTTCTGATCCATCACTTACTGGGTAACCTCAGATGTTTTTCCCTCAGATGTGATTTACTGATTGGCTGCTAGTACTGGCTAAGGTCCTGTAAATGTTTAAGCCATTTATCAACAAAAAGATGGTCCCCTATACATTATTGATGAATATGTTAATTATATCCAACTTAAGGTTTATTTAAATGTTATTAATAATTTGGTGAATGTTAGACAATGACATGAGATTATACTGGTTATTGAAAATTTTGCAAAAAGCAAATAAATGAATGAATAAACTATCAGTGAATTGAGGGGATTGATATACTTTCAAGAAAATGCATTTAATACGATTATTTTTTATTGAAAAAAAAACTAAAAATTGTTCAATTGTGTACAATAATTACCTATATCAATTTTACACTTAAACTATTCTTTTTTTAAGAAACTTAAGTTAAGTTAACTTTTAACTCAAATAGTTCTAACACTTATTTTTGTCAATGGTTATAATGTCAAATCAGGGCTATTAAAATAAGTTTGTCAAAAACATAATAGTAATAAACTAGAAAATATGTATGTACCGTATATCTTCTAATAATATCTTGTCTCTTATTGAGGCACGTTTCCAATAAACGCAGGGTTTGAAGAGATGTCACGACAAATAGACGCCGGTCTCCAATAGTAACACCCCTCTCCCCCCGCCCCAACTTTCACGGGCACACGCCTCAGAGTTTTCACTTTCTACCTCCGTGTTTTAATGGAATTTATTCCCTAAAAGGTATAAAACAGCTTAAAACAAACCTCTGATTTCTGAAGACAGTTATATGAGCAACGTGTGTAATTACTCATTTCTGTCGTGATATCTGAGGATTATTGACGGATATTAAGCGGCTCTGTTTAAACTTATCACTGCATTCGGTGCTAAACCACTCCCACAATAACAGCCAATCACAGCCCAGTATCACCACCGAACAGCCAGAGGGATGATTTTAGTCGTGATGTTTTATCTTCTGTCAAAATAAATGTGAAGAAGCTGCAGAACATTTTGTGCAGTAATTACCATCACCATTCCGTCTGTGAGGAGAATAATAACCGTCTCCAACAAACACCGTCTCTATTAAACACGGGCCGTCCCAATAATTAAAAAAAAAAAACTGGATTATGGACTATTTATTTATTTATACAACTTTTTGCCCAATTTATTAATCTCTAATTCATGTCACTAGTTGGGACTCTCCATAACAAGATAACACGATTTTGGGAGAGGGAGGTCAACCAGTCACCGTCCTAACAAACAGCTGTTAATGTAATGTATTAAAAGAAGCATTTTTGACCTGGAGCCTTAAGAGTACACCAGTTAAGTGCTGAGAGAGCGAGAGAGACTGAAATGTGAGACATGTACATTGTGTCGCCCCAGTCTGAGGAAGTGAAGTACAGAGACTGGTTTAATACACATCTGTATAACAATATACCAACAACAGGACATCGCTAATGCAGTTTTATGTAAATATACCTGTGTAAAAAGTGCCGTAAAGCGGATGTGGAAGTGTTAACGTAACGTATGAGTCAGAAAAGAAGAGTCCAGTAGAAGGTTTCAGCATTGTGATTGATTGGGAATAATCAAAATTTTGTCAAATAATGACCTTTGGTAGTGAAACAACGGCAATCAATTATTATTATCAATAATATTCCATCAAGGCAAAAACACATACATTAATTAAAACAAAACTAAGAACCCAAGAACCCTAGGCAAGTCAAGGCATGTTTATTTCTATAGAACAGTATCTCACTCATAGGTCATTCAATCAGCAGAGATAAAGAAAAGTGAGACTAAAATAAAATGACAAAAAATAGAAATAGATAATCCTTAAAAATAGAGAAAGAAAGTTAAGAAAAAGCATAACAATATTATAGAATAAAAATTTTAAAGTAATAAAAGGAAATTGAAGCAATTCTTCAAAATATGTCAAATGTGACATTTTCTTTGATATCCAATAAAGCTGAACTGGGGTTTGAAATGAGCAGCCCATTTGTTCCTTGTTTCTTCAACGAGCCGCTCTTTTGCGGGAAATCTGTGGTGGTGGCCGAACCCGAACCTCAGTTGAGAGTAGAGGCTAGTCTCACCACTACAGAGGGACTAATTAAAGTCCCCCGTTTGTGCAGGAACCAATGGGCCACCACAAACCCAAACCCAAACCCAAACCCAATTCCCATAGTGCCACACTTAACTTTTCTTGACATCAAGTCAGGTTTTTTCCTCCCATTGCGAGTCTTGTTCTCTCTTGTCCTCGTTTTCTCAATTTGCATTTGCATTCAGTTCACAAATACAGCATTAGGTTGAACACATTTCTCATAGTTTTGGGTAAATAAAGAAGAATGAGAATGAAAACATTTTCAGAATTGATCTGCAGCTATTTAGGTGTAAGTACTTAATAAATAAATAGATAAATAAATAAATAAATAAATAAATAAATAAATAAATAAATAAATAAATAAATAAATAAATAGAATATTTAGTAGAAATACGCAAAAAAGCAATTTTTTCATATTTCATTTCTCATGTTTTGTGGGATGTCCCATTTTTTTTGCCCATGATAGTCACCTCCAGGTTAAGTTCTCCCGCTAGCCTCGGTGGAAGGGTAGAGACCAGTCTCACCTCTACAGAGGGACTAATTCAGTTCCCATTTGGCTACTATTGCTTATTTCAAGACATCGTTTTTTTACCCCACTGGACGCTTGCTTAACATGACCCATAACAGCTGCTGCTGTGTTTTTCCACAATTTCTTTACTCCAGGTTTTGGGAAAGGTGCCATATTTTAGTAGAGGTAAAATAAAAAGAAAGGAAAGAAAAATAAGAAAAAAGCCAAAGTGACTGGATTTCATATTCTCCACTTTTTGCTCCATGTCTGACTGTACAGTGGATATAAGGCGGCAGAAGAAAGAGCTGCAGGTAAAACGACAGGTTTGTTGACTCTTATCTGGGAGACGGAGCAGATAGTGAAGCATGTTTCCCTCAGGACACTATCTGTGATTTTGCAGTGACATTCAAGCCTCCGCTGTTCTGATTTGGGATTCAGTGATGACCCGGTGCACGCCGACGTCTCGCTTAGAAGGGATGGCATTTAATGCTTTTATCTGCACAATGCAGCACATCTTCCCAAATATCAGCAAACAAGCAAAGAAAAAAGAGGAAAGAAGGAAGCCAAGCATCATCTAAAGGCAAAGTGCATTTGCATTCAGTTCAGAAATACAGCATTAGGTTGAACACATTTTTCATAGTTTTGGGTAAATAAAGAAGAATGAGAATAAAAATATTGCCAACGTTTGAACTGCAGCTATTTAGGAGGTGTAAGAACTCAAATAAAAAATAAATGAATAAATAAATAAATAAATAAATAGAACATAGTAGAATTTCTAACCTTGAGAAATATGCAAAAAAGCCCATTAGTTGTGATTTTTCTTGGCTAGGAGGTGTTGTTAACCATAATGTGGAGTAAAATCAATGTAATACATAGTCTCTAAGGGATTAGTGCTTTTTAAATTATGATTATGTGCATGAAAAATATATATAAACCAGTGCTTAATAATTTATTTATTTCTAATCATCACAATACAAAAAATTAACTTAATGTGCACTAATGTGTGTTGCACTTTTTTCAGCATTTTTTATTTAATAACAAATTGCATTAAAACAATTTTACCATCACCTTCTTTTGCAACTGTGTGGCACCATTAGTTTCATGTTGTCACAGAAAATCATACAGGGGTAACCAGTGAGAATTAGTATTACCATTGGGCTAAGGTGAATATTAACACTGCTATACTATAACAAATGACAATAATGTGTAATATCACCTGAAAGACCTTGTTACAGGTCTGTTCTCACTTGTCTTTTACTGAAGGTATTTTAGTTTTTGCCCTTGTTGAGCTCCACAAGGGTGTAGTTAGTGTCAGAACGTGGATTTCACTGACATACAGTATAAAACTTTGAAGAGGATTCATGCATGGCACTAAACAGAAGATTACACAATATTTGCTGGGTCTTTTTTCCCCGGTACTACTTACAAAACCCACAATTCTTTCTGAGATGTTGCCATGGGTCCAAACTTAGCACTAGGGAAGCACAGAAATGTGCATTTAACAAGCGCCCTATTTGCGTTAACAAGCCGGGCTGAATCCTCCCTTCTTCCTCTTGAGCTATTATACATACTTTCTAGCATTTTAATGACCCGTATCCGCAAAATAACCCAAAATAAGCCGCACGTAATGGGATGGCCCATCCCTAATGTGAGATTTCAGCCTTGTGGAGGGAAAAAAGTGGAAACAGCAGAAGGATCCATCAAGCCATTTGGGATTCTGAATGCACAAAGTATCTCCTAATAAAGGATGGACTAAAAATGTGATGGAGGACCTGGGCATAATCGATATTTATGCTCCAACCTCAGTGTTAAACACAAAAAAAAACACAAAAATGTGACACATACAGTGAGTTGACAGCAAATTATGTAAATTATGTTCTCCTTCCATAAGCATGGTTAAAAGCCCCGGTATTTTATATTTCACCAATATTTTGTCTTTTTTCTTATTCCCTTCGGTGTAAATGTTGATATACATTACAACCCAAGCACTCGCCCTGAAAATTCCCTGCATCGATATGTGCCCATGCTTTCCAGCAATGATTTATTGAGTCATGTTTTTTGAGGCAACTAGGTTTTCAGTTTTATTGTCTCACCCATTTGGCCTGTCGCTCTCACTGCATTTCAAAGGCTTTTCTTTCTTTTGCCACTGAGGAATAAAAGGCTACCAGCAACAACTCAGACAGGTTTGTGTCTGAATCACAGCAGGAATGTTCTTAGACGGGTTGCGTGCCACGGCCAACAGCCATTTCACTTCAGAGGCCTAATACTTCCTGCAATGCTCACCTTGATCAAAGGGCTGTTAACAGCTAGCGCGGAGGTGAGGACAGGACAAGTAATGACATGAGAAACGTGTTCGCTCTTTCATTCTTTCGCCATCTACATCACGCATGAATATGTCCCACTAGGGGTGCACAGGGACACTCCTATTTGTTCACAAAACAAACCTATTTGCATAGAAATAAAATAGAATAGAAACCTGAGTTTGTGTGGAATAGCAGAATGAATCCAGTATGTCAGAGAATGATAGGCTGTAAGGCAATGTTTGGCGGCAGCAAAATCTCAACAAGTGCCATGGAATACGGGTGGACAATATCGATATTGCGATATATCGTTGTCCTTGCTCACACGATACGATAATCAATATTTAAATACCGGCAAGTTGACGTCGCTACCTCTCCTCTCCTCTGGATGGCGCTGCTCAACTGAGTGCAGGAGATTTGGAGAGCAGAAAAAGACGCTTGTTATGCTCTTAACTTTGCTCGACCGCCCTAGTCTGAGTTTGGCTTTTAGAACATTGATGGAACAGAGTATGGATTATTTTGTGATTGTGGCATCTCTGTCCGTCTATTTCCTGCATTTCTTGCATATCGATGAATGACACTCCGAGTGAACCGTCAATGTGAGTAAAATCACTGGAGAGCTTCTATAAAATGGAGAATGATTCAGAAATCCAAAAGTGCAGAATCGCGTGTCCCGCCAATATCTAGCATTTGCTGAACTGTCCGTAACAATAATTTGGATCAGAAAGAAGCGTATTGCTGCATAATTTGTCCAGCATAGACACAGTTAAAACTATCGCGCTGTAGCAGAAGGCGTGTTTACGTGTTAGTTTTAACCCTGACTGTACCGAACAAATTATGGAGCGATACGCTTCTTCTCTGATCTAAATTATTGCTTTATGACTAAGAGGAATGTGTCAAACTCCTTGTAAATCTCACATTAGTGTTGTCATGTCTGAATTACTCAATTGTTTCTGTACCTGGAAGATGCTTTTGACAAAGCGTCAGAAAATGAATAAATGTAAATGTTAGTAGCATGATGCTAATGCTACTTACCAAGAGACAAAAAGCAGAAGTGAAGCCCTAAAGCTGAAGTAGCAAAACAAATATGGGAAACATGACAATAGCATTGCTGTTACTTAAGTAAATTAACAATGCCTGTGTTTCTGCGTTATATCGATACTTCATTGTCTTGCGATATATCGATTATTGTTTTTATATCATGGTATCGCAATATTATTGTTATTGTGGGCCACATATCACGTATTGCAGTGTATCGTGAGATAGCCTACGATTCTTAGCTTAGAATGTCAACACCAGATTAACATTTCAACATTTAATGAAATTATTATGCAGCAGTACAGTATTATTAAAGCAATATACCATG
>JBBIGC010000125.1:12846017-12859245 GCA_037576955.1 Lepidarchus adonis | reverse complement strand
TATTTTTTTTTTTTTTTTAACCATTTTTTAAATATATATACTTAATGTGCCTAATATAATAACACACTAAAAGACTTTTTATGTATTTATTAAGAACAAAAATAAACAACTGTTAAGAAAGTGAGTTTGGAGGTGTGGACCACGGATTTACATAAAGCTGGAAAGGGTTACAAAGTGATTTAAAAGACTTTAGAAATTCACCAGTCTACCTGATCTACAAATGGAGACATTTTGAGACTGTGGCTACTCTACCAGGAAATGGGCACCCATTTAAAATGACCCCCAATTGCACAACAAATTCTCATCAATGAGGTAAAGAAACAACCCAGAGTGACAGCAAAAGATTTGCAGGTATCATTGAAACTGGCCAACCTCTGTGCTCATGAACAAGCAAGTGTCTATGGCAGGACATCACATAAGAAGCTGCAGTTTCTTAAAAGAACATTGCTGCACACCTAAAATTTGTGAAAGGGCACATTGACACCCCACAGTGCTATTGGCAAAATGTTCAAAGATTGAACTATTTGGGAAGAACACCCAGTACTACATTTGGCTTTAAAAGGGCACTGCATATCATTATGAAAATGCCAACCCATTTGTGTGGGCCAAGACCTCAACCCAATAGAGACACTATGGACTTGGAGATCCCAAAAATTCTAAAATTCACATTTTATGACAAATTAATGCAATGTAATTCCAAATTGTTCACATACTTTTCTGTCACTGTATAAACACACACACACACACACACACACACACACACACACACACACACACACACACACACACACACACACTGGTAATCTGTAATGTACTGAAGTTTTATTTTACACATATATAAAATAAAGAGAATTACATAAAGACAACGCACAAATAAAAGTAAATATAAATAACGCTCATTTTCCTCTAGCAATAAAGCTTCACTAGAAATCAGAAAATGACGAGTTTGTTATTAAAGTTAATACACGAGGGTCGCAAAGGTTCTCCATAGGACAGCCTCTCCCAGCTTCTGTTTTCCATATACAATGTCATCATAAGTACGGTTGTCCCACTTTGACCAATCAGCATTCAGCTCTCCCATCACGAGCCATGCAGTATGCAATGATGTGCTCGGGGAGGAATCACGTGACCTTTGTTTTGCACCTCTGTTATTTCTCTGCAAAGCGCTGACAGGTCGAGCGACCTTAACTATAAAAGTGCGAAGGCATTCACCTTTAAACGATTTTAAAACACATCTGCAGCCACAGGTATGTGTCCTCAGATTGTACTCTGTGTATCAGGATTGTAGATTAATACAGCTACGATGTGAATATAAACAAATGCGTGCTAGCATGGTTGCTAACAGCCGGTGAAAGTTGCAGCTCGGTCGAGGAGAGTTCACGTCAGATAAGGTGGGAACATTCGACAGATGAATTATTTGAAAGCCAAGTCCACCAGGGGTTTCGTCAATTTACACTCATTTGTACATTCAGCTTGTTTTCTTTTTCATATTCGGCTAAACGTTGTGAGTCCCGTGAGCCGTTATTAACTATACTAACAGTAGCTTCTTCTATAGGTTACGGTGAAGTCGGACATTTCCAACGTTCGTAGTTTACTCATATAAGCTATTTTACTAGCAAATAGGTCGTGCCAAATGACCACCAGTCGTCTGTAGTTTATAATTATAGTCATTTATCTGTGTATTGTTTAGTTTAAGCTGCCAAAATAGCCGATAGTTTAAGCAAAGGTTATTTAAGCTAACTGTCGACATAAATGGGCTAGCTCCCATTTAGCTCGTCACTTCATGCGGCATGTAGAAGCATCTAGAACGAGCCTCAGGACTTACTGTCACATGAATAAGGTGCATTATCCTCCTAGTACTAAACACATGCCATAAGCACATAGTATTAAATGTGTATGTTGAAAGATTGACATTAATCACTAGTAATTATGTGTTCTATGGTAGAAATGCTATTTGTTGTTCACTTTTTTAGAGTAAAGTATTGACAGTGAAGCCAGATGTTAACTTTTTTTTTCTTCTTCACAGACTTACCTATGCAAATGTAAGGATGTCTTTTACAATCAAAACATCTCCAAACCCTCCATATGTTAACTTCACTGAACTGAAAGTATGACTTTTAGGTGGGTTCCGGATTCATATGTACAGTCTCTGAATAGGGCTGTATTTTTATGGCAAACACAAGGCCAGAGGATCGTGCATGTCTCTTTCTATCCATTGTTTAACCCACCCTGCCGGCTTCATGTCAAAAGGTCTTTCAGCTACTGCGAACGCTGTCATATCTGGAAGCACGTCCACATCCAGAGGAGCAAAAATCGAATATGCCACTGCAGAGCTAGTTCCCTGAGTCACAAGATTTTACTGTACACCAGCATTTCCTGTTTCAATACCTCAGCAAGCCTTGGATCCAACGATCTGAGCCATCGCATGTCGCGACTGAAGAGCTCCTTGGAGACGGTCTCAAAAGCTGTGAGTGGGACACAAGCTGAGATTTTCTCCAAGATAGCATCCCTCAAACCCAGCCAGGAGAAAACAGGAAGTGAGGCAAGTGCAAAGACAAAAGCCACTGAAGATCAGAGATCAGATCTGGCAGCTACACCTACACTGGTACCTCAAGATCAATCTTCACCTCCAAACACAAGCCCATGTCTTCCAGAACCCACTTCTCTCTCTTCTGAGTGTGTCCAAGAACAAAGGGAACAAAAAGACAAGAAATCTGTGAGTCACACATCAAAAGTGAGTGGGATAGCCACAGCCACGTCCAGAGAATCTGTATCTCAGTCTGAAATCACTCCATCTAAGCAAACTACTCCACTCTTCCACCCAAGTTCTTTCAGTGTCAATCTAGATGATACTTACAGCTACCTGGCCCAACATATCAATGCATATTTTAGCAGTTCCACTAAGATACAAGAGACACAAAAAGAAGCCAAAGGCTGTGATGACCAGGCATCCCCTTCCATACCTGACCAGTGCCACGACAATGACCATTCATCGTCTCATGTGCCTGTAAAGAGCCAGATATCATCTGCACCTGTCCCTGCTGCAAGTGGTCCCTCATCATCCAAAAAAAGCCTTGGACATTATCTGGCATCTTCTGCACCTACAGTTCAGGCCTTCGTAGGGAATTACATTGCTCCCCTTGTTCCTAGGTTTAGGACAGAACCAAAAAGTGCACTGCCAGAGACGGACAAAAACCTCCCTCCTGAGGATTCTACTTTAAAACAGAAGGAAACAACAGAGATTAAAGAACAGAAAGCTGCAGATGAAAAGGCCAAGAGACTGCTTCTTCAAAGAGAGAAGGTACTGAGTGGCATGCAAATCCTTTATAATTACATATGTATAGCAATTTGTTCTTTTTTGTTTATATCTATCTTTTGTTATCAGCACATTCTTACATTGTGGTATGCAGGATCTTTCCAGCATGACACATTTTGGAATGCCCACCATAGTGTGACGAAAGAATACCTATACTTTAGCTGTGCCAACAGTGAGCAATTTTGTTCTGTTAATTATTTTTTGCTTATTTGGCAATAAGTACCTGTGACAACAAAATGATTCAGCCACTGCTGTGAAATGCACAGTAATGTGCAGTAAAGTGGAGTTGTGAAAAAAAAGAAATGCTTAGAGGTCATGTGTGAAGCCAGTGGGACCCTTATATAGGTTTGTTTGTGCCTGGGGCATTACCAGGAATCATGTATATTTATATATGGGTAATTTCATACCAGCTCACCTTGGACCTCCTAGTCCATGTCATGGATTTTCTCAGGAAACTTATTATGAAAATGTCAATTAAATCCATCTGATCTTGTAAAATCCTGTAGCTCTAATTTAAGTATTTTTTAAATCTATGCTTTAAATAAATAGCACTCAAAAGTAAAGCTAATAATTTTTGTGATTTTTTTTCATGTGCATTGAAAGACTGAAATGTTGAAATTTCTACGGAACCTTCCAAAAAACTCTAATCATAATTTGCAACATTAATTTACAGTTCTTCAAAAGTAATATCTCTGCATAGATTTTGTTTTTTTTGCAACCAAATTTAGATTTTGTCTAGTATTAATGCTAAGTAAATAAATATCTTAATATTAATTTTTTTTGTAGTAAAATGCTATACAATAAGAATGTTGTAACTTACATTACATTTACATTTACTCATTTGGCTGACGCTTTTGTCCAAAGCGACTTCCAGGTACAGGAAACAATCAAGCATGAATTCAGACATGACAACACTAATGTGCGAGTTACAGGGAGTTCAATACAATCTTCTTAGTCATAGAAACAGTGTATGTGCTACAACATTATTATCCGGAAGAGAAACACATTTCTACACTATAATTAAGAGCTTATGCGTAATTCTAAAACACATTTCTAAACTATAATTAAGAGCTTATGCGTAATTCTAAAACAGACAGTAGGTGCTACAGCATAGTTAACATGTCATATTACTGTATATATACAAGTGCTTTAGATGCTGAGGTAATCGCGGAATAGTACAGTTTTGAGGTGTTTCTTGAAGGTGGAGAGAGTCTCTGCAGCTTGGGACAGCTGCAGTTTTGTAAGTGTATTTTTCGCACATTCTTACTTGTCTTCAGCTGCTGAATAGTAGGTGGTTGCTGTTGTCAGATTCTCCTCTTCATGATGTGCTATACATTTACAGCCAGAGATAGGAACTTGACTAGGCAAGTTAAGAACACACACTCTGTGTCTACAAAGCTGTAGTATTGTTGCCTATGCAGAATGAGGCCTGATATTGTCTTTTTGAAATAAGTATGGACTTCCCTGGAAAATACATCACCCTGATAGCACCTTATGACTCTAAAATGCTTATTATACCTTTTGCCATCAGTGGTACCTTCAGACATATTAAAGTCACCATATCCGTGGGCACTAATGCACCTGCTAGCATTTTGCACATTTGACTGATAAAAGTTTTGATTCTGGCATCACGAACTCAACATCTTTTTCCTGAAGAAGGAGCTACAATGTGTACCCATCAGACTGTGTTTCAGCATTAAAAAATGTATGTTTAGCTTTCTCTTTGTTTAATAGCATTTCTGGTGGCATTTCTTGATGCTCAATAATGGTTTTCCAAAGTATTCCTGAGCCCATGTGGATATATTTATCACAGTAGCATGATGTTTTTTATGCAGTGCCTTCTGAGGGCTAGAAGGTCACACACATTCAGCATTGGTTTTTGACCTTGCCCGACATGGACTGAGGTTTCTCTGGATTCTCTAAATTTTTCACAGTTTTAGATACTCTAAATGTTTGTTTTTTTGCATAAGGGGAATCTACACAATTATAGGCAGGCGGTTGTAATGTTATGGCTTTTAAATTGGCATTAAAATTTGAGTTTTAGCTCCAAAGCTACATGTAGCAAGATCTTTACACTCTTTTTTGCAATACCAAATAACCTATAGATGTGACTATATAATTAACGACACATATACTATAACCTCCAACAAAGAAGTGTTGCTATGCAGAATTTAAATGAAAATAGAATGCAATGATTTGCAAATCTCATAAGCATTACAATAGAACATATCAGATCTTTAAAGAGAAATGTTACTATTACATGATAAACTAGAAGAGCATCTCATTGTAAAATTGCATAGACTTTGAATATCTCATCAACTACAGAACGTTATTAAATGGTTCTGAGGATTTTGAGAATTCTCTGTGCAAAAGACAAGGATGGAAATCAATGTTGGATGCCTGTGATATTCAGGCCCTCAGATAGCAAAGCAAGGACATGCAAGATTCTGTTTTAAAAAACACTGCATTGGATCAGAAACACTACCAGAAAGCATTTTCTGTGAGCACAGTTTGCATTCACAAATGCAGGTTAAAACTTTCATGCAAAGAAAAAGCCATATGTGAACATCATTCAGAAATGCTGCTATTTTCTTTGGGTCAAAGCTCATTAGAATGGAGTGAGACAAAGTGGAAAACTGTTGTTTGGTTAGGATAATGAAATGTTAAATTTTTTGGAAAACATGGGTGCTGCATTGTCAATAATAACAAGTAGAAGGATAATCTGGCTTGTTATTGGAACTCAATTTAAAAACCTGCATTTCTCGTGGTATTGAGTTGCATTAGTGCATATTGAATTGGAATTGAAATATACCATCAACGCTGAAAGGTATATACAGGTTTTACAGCAACATATGCTTCTTCACAGACAATACCTATTTCAAGGAAGGATTCACATTTTATAGCAAGACAATACTTAATAAACAGCATAACACATTTATTACAACAGAATTGGGTCATAGTAGAAAGGGGTACTGAACTGGCCCGCCTGCAGACCTTTGACCAACTGAAAACATTTGCACATCATGAAACAATAAGTACTACACAGAATACCATATTAATAAAATGAGTTTATGAGATTTGCTAATCATTGCATCCCAACTTTTTTGGAATGGGCATTATATAATTTGGCTGCAATTAAGTGAAAACTAGGAGATATATATATTCATGTGAAAAAGTATAATAAATATGTTTTTTTAATTAAGAAATGGTCATATCCATGTGCTTTTTTTTCTGGAACATAAAGTGATTTAATTGAAGGTACACAACAAACATTTACCTTGATGTATTCATTAAACAAAAGATATAAACGAAAGTGTGTATTCTATCTGAGGAAAAAGTTAAGACACCCTACCCGCTAATAGCTAGTGTTACTCCCTTTGGTTGAAATAACCGCAGTGAGACACTTCTTGTAACAATCTACCAGTCTCTGACATCGATCTGAGAAAAGTTTGGCCCACTCCTCGATGCAGTATTTTTTAAGCTGTGAGATGTTTGAGGGGTTTCTTGCATATATAGCCTGTTTCAAGTCACCCCAGGGCATCTTAAGATCAAGGGCCTCTTCAGGACTCTCTATTTCTTAGTTTTTAGCCAGTCCTTGGAGGATTTACTGATATGTTTTGGGTCATTGTCGTGTTTAAGGGCCAAGTTCTTCTTCAGCTTTAATGTTCTTACAGCACCCTTTGATACACAGTAGAGTTCATGGTGGATTTTATGATGGTGAGATGGCCAGGTGCTACTGCAGCAAAGCATCCCCAAACCATGACACTTCCACCACCATGCTTCACAGTTGGTATGAGGTTCTTTTCCTGGAATGCTGTATTTGGTTTACGCCAGACATGTCCTTTGTTATGGTGTCCTAAATTATTAAATTTTAGATTAATCTGTCCAAAGAGCATTATTCTAGAAGTCCTGGTCTTTGTCTACGTTCTCTCTGACAAACTTTAGTCTGGCCTCGATGTTTCTCTTAGAAAGCAAAGGTTTACTCCTTGTACACCTCCCATGCAAGTTAAAGTTGTGCAGTGTCTTTTTGATTGTGGAGGCACTTTCACATCAACAGTTCCAAGCTGTAGGTCCTGTGATGACATTTTAGGGGGTTTGGAGACTTCTTTTAGCATCTTGCAGTTTGCTGTCGGGGTGAATTTGCTTGGATGGCAAACCCTGTTGTGCGTTAGTGTTTGCCAGTCATGTTGGCAGTTATTTTGAAAGTCCTCCACTTATAGACTATTTTCTGAACAGTGGAATGGCTGATTGCAAATTCTTTTTAAACTTTTTAAAATCTCTTACCAGACTTAGAAGCTTTCTGAAGGTCTCAGACAGCTCCTTTGTTCTCACCATAGGATTCACTCTCACCTCAACAGTCATGTTGTACAAAGTCTGTCAGAAACATCATGCTACGATACAGGAATTCATTTCATTGCTGAGTATCACATTTGATATCTATGCATATGAGCATGTCATCACGTGTCGTTAGTTAATGAGATAATTGGCCTCATCTGTATTTCTCCTTACCTCTTCCAGATCATTGCTCGGGTGAGTGTGGATAATCGGACACGAGCACTGGTGCAGGCCCTTCACAGAGCTTCAGATGTGAGACTTTATATCAGCAGGGTGGAGGATCTGAGCTACCATTTACTGGAGTTCCCTGAGACCAGGCTAGTGGCTGTCAAGGTAAAAATCAGATTCTTTACAACTAGGAAGTGATGCATATGTTATATAGCGAATGATACATAGTTGAGAATATGCTAACAGTTAATAATGGTCATTACAGTCATTACAGATATGTGTTGCTTCAGAATTGCATTTTTAATTCCTCCACCGAATGTATGTAGACTTTAGGTCAGGGGTGTCCAGCTCTGTTCTCAGAGGGCTGGTGCTCAGCACAGTTTGGTGAATTCCCTGGTCAAGCTCACCTGGTTCAACTCAGGTGTAGTGAGTGTGTTTGTGGAGGGGACCTACCAAACTGTGCTGGAGAATGGCCCTCCAGGGCAACCCCTGTCTTAGGTCTATCAGTACGCTAAGTGTAGCCAATTACCATCACACCCAGAGGATCAGCAAGAGTACTATAGTGCAGTGATTTTATTATTTTTTCTCACTTTTGAATAGTTAATGTAAGTTATTCTTATACATATACTTAAAAAAGGTGATCCCTTGACCTAAATTATTACTAATTACTTTTTTAAGGTACATTATTTAAGTTAAAAAATGACATATACACACATGACACCTTAATGATTTTGTAAGTTTGCCAGTCTATAAATTTAATGTTAGGTTTGTTTTAACAGTGAGAAAATAGAATGACAAAAAGAAAATCCAGAAAATCACATTATATAAAATAAATAAATTGATTTGCATTTTATTGAGTGAAATAAGTATTTGATCCTCTAGCAAAATAAGCTTTAGTACTTTGTGGCAAGGCCCGGCGGTCTGACCTTTCTTGTTGTTGATGACCAAGTCTGTGCACATAACAGAAGGAATTTTGGGCTCCTCTTCTTTGCAGATCAGCTCTAAATCCATAAGATTTTGAGGCTGTCTCTTGGCAACTCGAAGCTTCAGCTGCCTCCACAGGTTTTCTATAGGATTAAGGTCCAGAGACTTTGGAGACTATGTAGGTACTCCATGACCTTAATGCGCTTCTTCTTGAGCCACTCCTTTGTTGCTTTGGCTGTATACTTTGGGTCATTGTCGTGCTGGAAGATCCTCAAGATTTTATGGAACGAGGCTCCGTCCATCCTCCAATCGATGTGGTTGTGCTGTGCCTTTAACAGAGAAGCACCCCTAAAGCATAATGTTTCCAGTAGAGCATGGCTAACAGACCTGAGACTGAGGGAAGATCATTGAGTCTTTTCTTGTAACAGTTGTTTAATAAAGGCAGGATAAACAAGCAGTTTTTTTTTTACCTAAGAGAGCATCATTATAATTGCTTAGCATTGGCTGTTTCGGCCAAACATTAGAAATAAGAGGCCCGAACAGCACTCTTTCCACCACCTTGCTTGACAGTGGGGACGATGTTCTTTGGGTCATAATCAGGATTTGCCTTCCTCCAAACACGGCGAGTTGAGTTTGATTTTGGTCTCATCTAACCATCTAACCTTCTCCCAACTGGCTTTCTTGAGCAGGAGAACATTGTGGACACGGCAGGATATGAATCCATTATGGTGTAGTTTGTTAACAATGATTTTCTTAATGCCTGTGGTCCCAGCTGCCTTGAGATCATTGAGAAGCTCGTCCCATGTAGTTCTAGCCTGATCTCTCACCTTTCTCACGAATCATCCTCAATCTACGAGGTCAGATCTTATACAAGTGGCAAAATCTAAACGGTCTGTGGGAGCCAAAACTCTTAAGGGTTGGTAGAGCTTTCTGGGTTTTCTTTTTAATGTTCTATCTCTCACTGTTAAAATAAACCTACCTTATAAACAGCTAATTTTTAAACTTGCAACATCAGGGGTCAAATAATTATTTCCTCCACTGTATAATTATGGGTTACCTTGAATATCCACCAAAGTAAATGAAAAAACAAGAAAGAAATTGTTGTATACATGAGCCAAGACGAGCCCAGTTTATGCTGAATTTGGGAAAAACATTTGGTGGACAATGAAAGGGTATTTACAGGACATTTCTTTATACATGTCTATTGTGTGCACAAAAGGACAAACTTTAACTGTTGCTTTTAAATGAGTATTTTCTTTCAAAGTTTTATCTGTGCCTGGAATTATATACAGGCTGTTTTGTCCATTTTGTCTAAAATGATAGCAGTTAAAATGTTTCTTCTGTAGTTAAAGAGCATTTGTATGCTGTCTGGGCTCACCTCTTGTTATACTCTGGAGTTGTTTGAGGTCATCGAACATTTTTAAGGATTTTTGGTTCTAAGCTTCAGCCATGTGAGTGTAATATTTAATGAATGTGTTTTTATTTTTGTTTTTCTTCAAATGGTATGTGCTCTGCACTCACCAGGAGAAGGTTATTCCATGTCTCCTGCGTTTGCGGCAAGCCAGTGATCCGTCTCTAAAGGCCGCAGTCAGAGAAGCCCTTACCCTGGTGGGCTACATTGACCCTGTCAAGAATAGAGGAATACGAATATTGTCCATTGATGGAGGGGGCACTAGGTATACACCCTAACCTCCTTTGTCTGCTCAGAAAACAACAGATGGCTTTACGTGGCATTTCGCAGTGTTCTCAGTCTCTGTGTGTGGATTTTTTACTTTCAGAGGACTGGTGGCCCTTCAGACTTTACAAAAGCTAGAAGAGCTGTCAGGAAAATCCATTTACCAGCTCTTTGATTACATTTGTGGCGTGAGCACAGGTAAGATAATTACTTCTGGTTCTCTGTGTTTGCTTAAGTATGAAACTCTTCTCTCAGTGAGTAATAACACTCCCCTGTAGCTTAGACATCTTTGCGATTGATTACCAAGACTGCATGGAAGCACCTGTCTTTGTTGAAAAGCTGATTTCAAGTGCAGGATGCAGAGCGTTACTTCATGACTCAACAATAGCATAGTTACTAATTATTTCTTAGGGGTATACTGCAAGAGCTGTGGGCTCAAGTATAGCTGCAATGTAGTAGAAATCGTTATGTAAATTTATTTCCCATCTCAGTTTATGTGAATGTAATTATTTTATTGTAAAACATTGAAAATTTCATTATTATTTTTGTATTAAAATAATAACCCAAGGCATTATTTTCGAAAAATTGTTTTGCTGAAATGTAAGAATAATGTGACAATGTGAAGACAATTTGTTGCAGTGTTCCATATGACCACATGGGGGAGCTTTGCATCGCTGTTCAACTGGAGCTTTTTAAAATGATCTACTGTTTTTGGTCTTGCTTTCAGAGATACATTATCTGGAATGTTCTCACAGCAACATTTGAATATATACTCTGTATACAGTTTCATCATACCCAGTTCTAAGAACTGTGTGTGTGTGTTTGTATGAAGGGGACTCAGATTTAATACCTCACCATGTGTTCATTTAATGTATGCTGCTCAGTCAGTGGTGCTGGCATAGAGTGTCAAAGTGGCAGTTGGTCACATGAGGGGTTTCCTTAGATCAAAAGATTACATGGTGTGTTTAAATTACCTAAACCTGCTGGATATTTATGCAAGACGCCTAATGTAGTAAAAGCAAGATAGTAAAATTTGAATTGTATTTTCCAATTCTTGAAAAGTATGGTGCAGCAGTGTTGGCCAAATAATCAAACTAAAGCTCTCTTGCTTTGTACATATATTATAAGAAGAGCAAATTAATTGTAAAAGACAGATATGCTCAGACAATTGAAGGTAAAATAAGAAGAGGATGGCCTGCAACAAGCTACATGCATAAAAGCAGTGATATAAGCTAAACATTTAGAAGCCCAAAAAAGAAAACGGGATATTCTGAAGAAACACTATTTCTCTAGAACAGGGGTCGGCAACCTTTACTATCAAAAGAGCCATTTTGCCCCCTCTTCAACTAAAGATAGATCGCCTGGAGCTAAAGGAACGTTTACCCGTTAACATAGCGACCAGAGCGCGTGAGGGGGCGTTACTCTAAATGTTGGCGCATTTCGCATTTCTCTTTATTTACTGCTAAAAAAGTTACATACATACACATGTTAAAGTATCACCTCAAACATAACAAACTAACCTCAAACTAATTAAAAGTTTAATTAATAAAACATTTTTTTTTTGTCAAGGCCAAACAGCAAGGTGGCTGAAGAGCCTCATGCGGCTCCGGAGCCGCGGGTTGCCGACCCCTGCTCTAGGGCATGGGTCTCAAATTCCAGTCCTGGAGGGCCGGCCAGTATCCTGCACAGTTTAATAGTTTACCTCCTCAAGCACACTCACAACACCTGGCAATCAGCAGGTGAGCCGAATCAGGTGTGTTTGATGAAGCAGATCACTGGCCCTGCAGGACTGGAGTTGTGAAATGTGAAATGTGAAATGAAGTGTAGTGAAATGCAACTACACTTCATAGTAATAATAATGGGCCTCATTCACCAACCATTAAGAATAAGAAATTTCTTCTAAAAAACCCACTTTTTTAGACACACACTCAAGGGCCCGTGTTTGCACTATTGAATATTAGCATGTTTAAGCTAAATTAGTGGTTATAAATCTGACTAAATAAAGACTTCTTAGGGCATTTCTCAATAACTTTGAATGAGGCCCATTGTATAATTATATTGTAATTGACTTTTATTAACTTAAATGTGTTATTTATCAAAATATTTTAAATCAAACAATTAGGTGAACATGACCATCATTAGGTTTTCGTTTTGAAATTTCATATCTGGATGTGTGTTTTTCCTCAGGTGCTATATTAGGTTTCATGCTGGGCGTGTTCCATATCCCCTTAAGTGAATGTGAGGAGCTATACAGGAAACTGAGTTCTGATGTGTTCAAGCAGAATGTCATTGTTGGCACAGTGAAAATGAGCTGGAGTCATGCCTTCTACGACAGCGAGATTTGGGAGAAACTTCTGAAGTGAGTACATAAACATGGTCTGACATTCTTTGCAGTTCTGCAGTAATTTGTAAAGAACATCACCAAAAAGTTATTGGTCAGTTATTTTTTGAACATTCATCACATGTTCATTCAGCTATTCAAAGAGCTATTTACGTAGTTTTATTTTTTTAACTAATTGTGATTCTCACTTTCCCACAGAGAAAAAATGGGCTCGGATCTTATGGTTGAAACATCAAGAAACCCTGATTGCCCTAAGGTTGGCATTTACATATTATATATACACTTATACATTTTGAGCACATTTACATTAGGCCTCATTTACACTGCAGGTCTTGATGCTCAGTTCCGATTTGCTGCTTATATCCGATTTTTTTTTACCTTCTGTTTACACTTGTTTTAAATTGTGACCCATATCCGATTCGCCTGTTTACAGTTGCTATAGCAAAGGGCCGTTGTTACACCACACAGT
>JBBIGC010000125.1:12774333-12787654 GCA_037576955.1 Lepidarchus adonis | reverse complement strand
AGAGAGAGAGAGAGAGAGAGAGAGAGAGAGAGAGAGAGAGAGAGAGAGAGAGAGAGAGAGAGAGAGAGAAAAAGAGTTTATCTGATTCGGCAGTTTGAAACACACCAGGGCACAATGCATCTGAGTCCAGCATTCAGAATGAGTTCTTCTGAAGACTGTGTTTACCAGCGCCTCACTCTTTTGGCTGCATCGGTTTGCAGTTTTCTCTCTGTGTGTATTGTCAGCAGTGGGGGTGAGGATGAGAGAGGTCTGTTTACTCTGAAATAGTTATGACAAATGTCATGAATATACATGGCTACTTAGCATTTAAATCACCAGTGGCATTACTGAGAAAGCTCAGGCCAGGATGTTTGCTACTTTTTGATAATAAAATTGACAGAAAGAACAGAAAAGGCTGCAGAATGTCCACTCTCACTGGAGGAACTTCCAGTGGACTGAAATTATAAGATAAAACCAAAGCAGCTTCTTCGGTTCCTCTGATAGACTGAGTCTTTTTCATAAACACTGGACTAGCTGTGCGGCACATGACAAGAATGATATTTATGTGAAACGTGTGGAAGGTGTAGGACATGCTGACGGGCATCTATGTAATAACAATCACAATTTCTCACTCTCCTCATTCCTCTAAATGTCATTCTTGAAGGTTTAGCCAAAACGAACTTCACACAATTCTCCCCTTTTATCTTACTTTTATTTAAAACATGAACAAAAGTACTGCATATAATACTAGAAACTTTCTATATTCCAACTCAACACATTTGGAGACAAAACAATGAAAATTCTGACACCAAAAAACCTCCTGTCTTGATTTTAAAGTTTGCATCTCAAAAATTATTTAGCAATTGGCTAGCAATTAATAATTTCTGCCATTTTAGGAAAATATAAACATTTTTGTAAGCAAGATCAGAAATGTAGCATAAAGTTATGTGCTAATAAGTTACAAAAATTATATTGTAGATTACTGTATATTGTGCCATGGTTGGCTGTTCAGAATGATTCTTTTTTTCATATTGTTTGATGTACATATATGCCAATACAAAAAAAACATTTGCATAAACTGGCATTACACTATAACGTCCTAAATTAGTAAAGTAAAGCTTAAAAAAGAGGTGAAATGAAAAATAATGTAATGTAATGATTGTATTGTCAACATGTTATGTTTTAATAGCATGTGTAGTGTTTGTACTTCTTATTAGAACACTGTCTGGGTCTAGTGCATTAGTATCACAGGGTGAGAGAGACGTCATTGCAGGTGAAAAGCCAATACTATTAACCACCAAACCATGGACACGTGTGAATCCTCTGCTGCAGAAGGAATGAGGAGAAGCATGAGCAGCCAGATGGATGGTTTCTTTCAGGATGTCTCAATGAACCTTAAATGTAGCTACAAGGAGAAGGACTGTGATGCCTTTGAAATAGAGTGTCAGCTCATCGAGTGATAGGTCTGAGAGAGAGAGAGAGAGAGAGAGAGAGAAAGAGAGAAAGAGAGAGAGAGATACAGCAAGTCCTTCTACATCACTTCCAAGGTTGTGGAAGCTGCTTCTTTTGGCTCAGTGCTGTGTTGAGCAGATGGTATTGTGTAGTTTACTCATCCTATCATGTTCTTTATGTTCAGCTCCTCTTCATACCATGCATATTAATTTTACATCTTAAATGATATACTGCTTAACACCTGAGGTCCATAATAATTGGAAATTATGGAGCCATCTCAAAGACAAATTACTTGACCCCCATCTTCAATTTTCAATCTCATGTCATGCGAATTTATTCTACCAGTATTGTGTCAATGCTGAATTGTGATATTGCAGTTTCAGAGCATTGTGGACTTCATTTCTAAGATATTTGTGCTTTGTTGAGCATATGTACAGATCATTGATAATTGATCCTTACTGAGAGACATTAAAACAATGTATTGCAGGTGTTGACATTCCTTTAATTTAGCTGATTCACTCCGGAGGGAGTGTTATTTTTTTATGTGCTTTATTGACTTGCTGAGGAACACTGACTATATGAAGCTTATGTTTATAATAATTCATTTACATCAGTGTGTTTTGCACATAGGCAATATTTTTTCCCATTTTATATTCTGATATCAATCCCAATAGAAACCCTTAAGCATCAGCTGATACCAGTTCAGTGTTGTGCCTTCAAAAACTAAACAAGGGCTAACTCAATCATTTAAAAAAACAGATATTTTTCATTGAAGCGCTAACATTGAAGCACCTAAGATTAGCATCTAACAGTTGGCGCTTGTGCTAAGACTCAAACACTCTACTCCCCTACCAGAAGAAATACACAGATAACAGCATGACATCAAACAAACGGATTTCTCACACCAATTTTTGCCTGTGGATCTCATTCGGGTTTTGACGTTTTTCTCTACGTTGGCCTGCACTCTGACCATGTATGTGGGCTGTTTGAGAAGAACTGAACTGCTGCCTTAATAAGAAACAGACTATCTCAGCAATTAGACTCTGGCTATCGCTTCCAGCAGTAATGATGCTGTCCACCGTGTATATATTTGTGCAACAGCTCATTAAGTCTTTGTCTCGTCTGCCGTGTCTGTTTCATCTCCGTATACTTCCTGTTTGTAATATTAGTATAGCTAGCGCTGTGCAGTAGATTTGACCTCATTTTCTAAACAGTTCATTCAGTTTCTGCCGTGACACAGACACAGATCTGTCAGACCTCGCCGATGGTGACCTTGCTAATGCAGAGAGCTGGATGGATTACGGCCTGTAGGGAGCATTAGACTTATTGCTTGAATTTTAGTTTGTGCCAGAGCTTTTAGTGCTATTTTACAGTCATCTGCCTGTCACACAAACAACACTTATCTGTGGCATTATGCTGAAAGCCAATGAAAACTGTGTCTCTGTCTCTATGTTTATATTTTGCGTTTTTATTGATAGCCCACTATTTATGCTCTGTCCTGTTTGCATGATTTAATGGTGGATGTCAAAGGTTTTCCATTTACTTGCCATTAACAATTTAGGTTCTGAAAAGGTTTTTACCAACAATACCACAGAACAACCACTTTTGGTTTCTCCATTTTTGGAAATGAGATGTTAAATGTTTAAAGCACCGTCACATAGGGGGCTTCAGAGTTCATGAGCTCAGTTTCCAGTGAGCTTCCATCCTTGGCCAGGAGTTTTCACTTTTTAGTGCCTCCGTATAATTGGATATTGGTATTAAAACAGAAAAAATCCAAAAGCTCCACAAAACACCCATTTGTTTAACTAATTTAATATTCTAACTTGTCCTTTTTTGTAATGTCAGTAGTTCTGTAAAATGCCACGTGCAGACTTGATGAATACTAAACTGTTAGCATGTACAAGAATTTGTGAGAGCGTCTGCAGACATAAAACCATCAAAACATGACTTATACACATGCGCTTGTAGAGTACTGGTCAGTTTCCCACTGGGCAGCCAGTGAAGCCACAGTAATTGATATGTCCATTATCTCAAATGGCTGGGTGAATGGTTCATTGGCTGATAGAGGATGCGCATTAGTGAGGGTCACTGAACTAAGCAGTGGACACAGATACAGCCTTGTGGTCAGTGGCCTGCTGACTTCAGCCTTACATTGGGAATCTCATATGTGGACACTGGGTTCCTGCTTTCACTTACAAAATGTAAAAGTGATGTTTACTTGATGTCTAGTAACTTTTTCTGACTGGAAGTTTTATGATGGTGAGAGTTCAGTTATTTTAGTGTTTCATTTCCTTTTATCTTTGACAGCTACGTCAGGATACTATGCTTAGCACGTGAAGTTGTTTTAACAATTGAAATCCGTGTTTACTCAGTGCATTGTGAAGTAGAATTGCTCCTTTCTGTGGCTGCATGGAAATATTTTGCATATGAATGCTTCTGTTCTTCCCAGTATTAGTCATGAGGTGAAGTATGGAAGTTTTCTCTCAGATAACTCACCACATTAGGTGGAGTTAGCTGTAGACATTATAAATGTGTACCTTCTTGACAGTCTAGCAATTGCAGCATAATATAAATATAGATAAATATAGCATAATTTAAATACAAATAAACATAGGCTTATTTATTCATGTAGCATAGCCTGCATTAATGTCAGTCAGAATTTTAAATAATGTTTTAGCACAGAGTAGGAGACCTTCATTCATTGGTTAAATTGATCTGTTACTCAAAGCACTGCATATGGTATGTAATTTGCTAAGGAGATGATTCAATATTCTTCTTATATTGCTTAACCTTCACCAATTTCATATCATTTTCACATTCGTTCAGATGTATCTATGCAGTGGCTGTGTGTCAGACTTGCAGTTACTGAGAAGAGTCTCATTAACCGCACTGGTAATCCCATATGTCTGATTAGGTCCTGCTGCTAGGAGGTTACTGATTGGCCCTCACATCCATGGGCCTACAGAAAGCACGATTTGATTTTCTCACAGTTTGAAAGAGGTATTGTTTGGATAGTTGAGGACTGAAATTGGATGGCAGGGGCTTTTTGAAAGCGGTGGAGGGGAAAGGATTGGTATTCACCTGCAGGATCTGAATGGGCTTAAGGACTGGCTAGAGTTGCCATGAGCCTGCCTGATTCTCACACTGCAGGTTTGATTATTTCATGAAACACAGCAACACTCCACAACCAAATTACTCAATGACAAAGTGTCTGAGAGCATGTTTGACCAGTTTGTGCGAGAGTCGGCACTTTTCTCTATGTAAGCATTATGACATATCTAATATTAAAACTTTTTAATGAGAAAACAGCTAGTTTTCACTTGGAAGAGATTGAGGGACTCCATCCTTTCACTCACTCTGATTCTGTCATCTGTTTTTCATACTTTCTCTTTCACCTGCCTCTATCTCACTCTAGTATTCTCCCTCTTTTTCTCTTTCACACTTACTCTCCCTGTATTTCTCTGTCTTTTCTATCTCTGTCATACTTTCTTTATTTCTCTCTCTCTTCTTTGTCTCTCTCTCTCTCACTCTTACTTCTTTCTTTGCATATCTCTCTCTTTTGTCACCATCTGTCTCATGCTTGCTGTTTGTCTCTCTCTCTGTCTCTCTCATGCTCTCGTTCTCACTCTCTTTTCTTCTCCTCTTCATCAGGGAGTCTGATTGGTGCAGGTCAGGGACAATAGAGGCAGGACTAAAATGGCTGAAGGCTAATGAGAGAATGCTGCTTTCCAATGTTCTCTATAGTTCTGCTCTGTGTGGAGTAGAGCCCTCGGTTACAATAGCAGGGCTTCACAGGGTCTGAACTGCCTTTGATTGCATTTCCTGGCACCGAGGAAACACAGTGTGTTTGACTGTTAAGTGGGAGCAGGACACAGACCACCTCCAGAATGTCTTCTGAGGGGAACAGGTGGGACTGGCTTCCAGGAAAGAGAAAGACCTTTTGAGCTGGCAGAAGAATGAGGAGGTGGAAAATAACTAAATAAAGTGCATCTGTCAGTCTATTTTTGTACTGACCAACACCAATTTGAGGTCTATCACACTTGAATACACTCACAGTTGCATTCACACAGGAGTTACATTGTCAGATGCAAAAAAGTGAAGTTTTTCAGGACAGCTAACTATGTCCTATGCCCAACCATTTGTTTGGGATACGTTCTGGTGTATTGCAAAGCATAGCAGGAGAATGTCAATTTACTTAAGGCCCAGTTTGAATATTCAGTATAACGTTCTAACTTGAAAACTTAAAATCTGACTGAATATAATAAAATACTCAATATGTACACTACCAGTCAAAACTTTGGACACACATTCTCATTCGATGTTTTTCTTGTTTTTAATACTTTCTACATTGTTGATACAAACTGAAGATATAAAATATATGAAGCAAGATCAATGGAATTTATTTAGAAAAAAGAAAAATATCTACATATGTTTTACTTGTTTCTGTTTTATGGTTGACACTTTCTTCTGTTTATTTTGTCATTATTATTTTTATTATTACAATTGTTTTTTTTTGTTTTGTTTTTTCCCCTTTATGTGTGTGTTTTCATTGTAAACCGACCTTGGGTTTATGAAAGGCGCTATATAAATATAAATATAATAATAAATATATTATTTTATATTTTAGATTCCTCAAAGTAGCCACCTTTGCTTTGTTGACAGCGCTGCAAACCCTTGGCCTTCTCTCAATGAGCTTCATGATGTAGTCACCTGAAATGGTTTTACTTCATGGGTCAGGGCCTTGTCAGGTTTCATTTGTGGAATTTCTTGCTTCTTAACGGGGTTGGGACCATCAGTTGTGTTGTGCAGAAGTTGATATTGTCCAAAATTTCTTGGTATGTGTGATGTATGGCTTGGATGCAGCTGCTTGGCCATTCACACAATCCATGAAGTTCTCCGCACTGTTCTTGAGCTAATCTGAAGGCCACATGAATTTTGGAGGTCTGTAGCGATTGATTCACAGAAAGTTGGCAACCGCTGACGCCGTGCTGTCATTTTACGTGGGTGAAAAATTCATTCAACACTGTCATTCAGAATCACTTCCACTTTGTAATAATTCCACTGACAGTTAATTGTGGAATATTTAGTAGCGAGGAAACTTCACAACTGGACTTGTTGCACAGGTGGCATCTTATCATGGTACCACGCTGTAATTCACTGAGCTCCTGAGAGTGACCCATTCTTTCACTAATGTTTGTAGAAGCAGTCTGCATGCGTAGGTACTTGGAGTTAGACAGTGATTGGAACACCTGCATTTACATAATTATTTCCATGGATGAGTGAATACTTTTGGCAAAATAGTGTATCTCTCTAAAATCTCAGGATGCATCTTTGCATCAATGGTATCTTCACACATAAGCAAGTCACTCTATACTATGGTGTCACAGTTTTGATGGTCCTTTCATTTTTGTAATGGAAAACTAAAAGAACATGACTCTCACTTTGTATAATAGGGTTTCAGGTTGCTATGGACAGTGTTAAGTGACACAATTTTCCAAAGCACTCTGAGCTCATGCGGCTCTGTTTATCACATTAGTATGAAGGTTTCTCATTGCTTTTTTGCAGACTTGAAGATCATACATTCAAAACTGTGGTTTCTCAATCCTACATGAAAAGAGATTTCTCATTTTTCATAATATTATGTACAATAGACACAAAATTGATTCTTTGTTACCTTCTGTTTAGAAAAAATTTACATATACTTCTTTCACTCAGTTAGTCACAGCCTTTAATACCTAATCATGATACCCTCACCTGTTACAAATTCACTTGCTTATTGTTTAGTTTTTTTTTAAGTGGTATAACTTGAATTTTCTGCAGTTTCAGTCTTATTTTGCCCCAAAAATCACATTATTGTACAATAAATTATTCACTAACTACTAAAAATTAATCAGAAACTGCTGTGAAACATCTGTTCATGATATGTTGTTTTTAGAAGAACTGGATCCCCTTGTTTACTGTGCTTTCTCTGCCATGTGACACAGAGAGCACCAGGTGTGCTTCTCTCCTTTACTTCCTCTCACTTCTTTCCTGTTGCCATGGTCACCTGTGCCTTGTGCATTCCATTATGGGATGCAAAGAGGTATAGTCTGACATCTTCCGAGGATGACTCATGGAGACCTCTGTGCGCTAAGCTGTAAGGAAGACATAAACACATTTAGCTAAACAGGTGCAGCAGGCCTCACATAAGCGTCTGTACATCAGCCAAACCAAATATGTGTTCAGTAGGAAGATTAGTGCATTTGCAAACATGTTAAAGGTGATTGATCAACACAAATATTGCGACCATGTCATAGATCAAATGAATTGCTTAGTCTCCGTTTTAAACTCACTGGTTTCTACAGGTTTTTACTCATCTTGGTCTTTTGTTCGGTTCATTGATGTGTTGATAGGTGTGAAAAGAAAGTTCTGCAGCACTGGTAATTGCAGCTGACAACAATGGCGCAGAGGCAGAGCGAAAGCACTGGCATTGCTGAGAGTCAGCACATCCTAAAGCTCAGGGGAGGAAAAAAGCCCATTGATTACGGATTGTGCTAGAATGAGGCAGGCAGTGCGTTGAATGGTCTGCTCTGAAAAGGCTGAGGTCACTGATTTTAGCAGTGAGTTACTGTATGACCCCCCACACGTTAACTACAACATTAGCATCACAATGCTAATCCAAACCATGCAGCATTTACTAATGGCAAGAAAGAGAAGTTTATTGGGGTGGTTGTTTAAATGTACAGAAAATCTTCTGAAAGTAGTATGCTAGTTTCAAACAAACTGGAGGTTTAAATTAACTGTATTGTGTTATACAGGCGTGTTATAGCAGTTAGCAATTATATAACTCCTTATCAATCAATGAATCAATCAATAAATAAATAAATAATTGGCACCATCTGAACCAAATAAGTTTTTCTTGGTCTCATCAGACCACAGGATATGTTTCCATTAATCCATGTCCTTGGTCCGTTTGGGACGACAGCCACGCACATCAATTTGAATGTTTATTTTCAAAAGAAAACTTCTAAACACTAAACTTCTTTGGTCGACCATAGCGAGGCTTGTTCTGAGTGGAACCTGTCCTGTTAAACTCTTGTATGGTCTTGGTCACTATGCTGCAGCTCAGTTTCAGGGTGTTGGCCATCTTTATGTAGAGCAACACGTCTTTTTCTCAGATCCTCAGAGAGTTCTTAGCCATGAGGTGCCATGTTGAACTTCAAGTGACCAGTATGAGAGAGCGTGAGAGCGAGAACACCAAATTTAACTCACCTGCTCCCCATTCATACTTGAGACCTTGTAACACTAATGAGTCACATGACAACAGGAAGGGAAAATGGCACAATGTGGACATTTTCATTTAGTGGTGTACTCACTATTGTTGCCAGCTGTTTAGACATTAATGTGTGTTGCGTTATTATGAAGGGACAAATTTACACTGTTATACAATCTGTACACTGACAACTTCACATTGTATCAAAGTGTCATAACCTCAATGTTGTCTTATGAAAACATAATATAATAAAGTATTTACAAAAATATGAGGGGTGTTCTCACTTTTGTGAGATACCGGTACTTTAATCCTGTCTTTGATGTGCTAAACGTCAGATTGGTAGGCAGCATTTCTACCTATCTACGTTATTTTGGTAGATTGTAACGTTAGCTTGTGCTTCATCATGGGTGGCACATTTTAAAAGTTTTTGGATACATTCTATGTCCAAACGTTTCCAAATAGATCTTCTATTTAGCAAATTAATCTAGTTTAAGGTTCACCAATTGCTTTCACACATAGTCTTTTGCAGCCCCACGCAGTGTCTCTAAGGCAGCCACTCCTTTCTTATTGTAGCGGTTCTTCTGGGAGGAAAAAACTGCCAACAGGAAACACTCAGACACAGGGATATGCTTGAACAAGCCAGAATGCTTGCCAGATTTATTTACCAGCACTAAACAGGGCTAACCTGGTACCAGTGCGTCCCCTAGAGGCTAGGATGCGCATAAGCAGGTAACATGTGAGCGAGGAATGGAGATGGATGATCAGACCCGCCGAGTCACTCATCTCTACACTCGTTAAGTCTATGGTGGGTCTGATCATCCACCGCTAGCTCGCTCACAGAAACACAAGGCTGCTCTTGCCTCTCAAATGCACAGAATGTGAACAATAACATAAAAGTGCACATCTCCCCTACTCCCATGATGCACCCCTCCCAACAGCCAATAGCAGCACCCCAGGACAATTACATTATATAGGTATAAAGCCACTTAGCACTGTGCTGTACGGCAGTGAAACTGCATTCCCTGGAGATTTAAAATATGAGGGGTGTACTCACTTTTGTGAGATACTGTGTATTCATGAAGTATTAAATTTTTTGTTTGATCAAAATTATTGGTGAAGGCAGTTCAGCAAATGTTAGATATTTGTGGGGACATGCAGTTCCACACCCTTGCGTTATTGGGTCATTCCTTTATTTTTTTTAAAAAATCTCTCAAGTGATGTTTGTTTTTTACTCATATAGGATTGATTTATGACTACATGAAATAAGCACGAGAAAGACAATACACTTTATGTAAATAATCATTTCCCTCCCACTATTCAACACATACATAATGTATAAAGGTGTGTATAAATATGTGTATATATGTATATATATGCATATATCTTTTTTTCTTTTTTCTTTTAGTTTTATTTATCTGCATTTCTATTTACTTTGATCTCTATTTCTATCTACTAAATATCCTATTTCTACTTCTGTATGGTCCACGGAGCACGTTGGGTTACATTTCACTGCTGGTAATACTTGCATAACCTAGTATGTGACAAATAAAGCATCTTGAATCTTGAATCTTGAATCTTGAGATGCTCAGAGATACAGTCTAGTACAAAACCATCAACAATCTGTTCCATTAATGTTAGAAAAGGGGATGTGAACCCAGACTTTAGTTTGGAATGTAGCTGGCGTCTCTCAGCCTAGCTTTCTCTACCATCTTCCGAATTGTAACTTACTCTTTAACTCCTGCCTTCATTTGAGCAGCGCCTCCCGGAGGAGACATGAAGTAGTGATGCCATTTCTAATCACATTGTTTGAGCAAGGATAACGATATATCACCAAATCAATATTTCGAGAGATTTAGTCTTCTGTCAACACTCAAAAATAGTGGATGATTTCCGTGGATCCATAGTGGCATTTTATGCGAAGTGTAAAAATATACGTTTGCTGTTTTACCTTGAAAATACATCATTTGATGTATTTTAAATTTCGAGTTCATTGAGTTTTCAATAATGTAACTATAATTAGAAATGCAGATTGTGTTGGATTTTATTTAAAAGGTCAACATTATACAGCAAGAGGAGCTTGGACAGAGAGTCATGGACAGTATAATCTTGAAAGTGTTAAATGCTACTGTCCAATGCTAAAGCTGTAGGACATCATCAGAGATCTAATGCAAATCCTTGTCTTAACCAGATTTGTGGACAGAAATGGAATGAATCCAGTTTCTTTCATGTATGTGTGTGTGTGTGTGTGTGAGAGAGATGGTGGGTTTGTCATTGAATTAATACATAGTGATATGATTCTGGAAGTGTGTATTTGCATATGCGTATGTGTGTTTGTGTCATTTTTGAGTAGAGTCCAAGTTCTGCTCCCATCCCATTGAACTGTTTCAGGTTATTTACAAATGCAAATGAAGAGTCCTATGATCTCCATATGAATAGACTTGCATTAACTCACTGCTGCATACTCACTCACAGACTTATGTGTATGGGTTGCCTGTGTGTGTGTGTGTGACAGCATCTCTAACACAGCCGCAGTGTTTCTGTAGGACGCTGTGGTGCCTTTGACTCGTGTGATAATGTTTTCCTCTGTGAGAATACAGGGAGCCTCTAAGGTCAATTTCAGTGCTCTAGTTTCTCTCTCGGCTCCCAGCCTGCCCTTGATCTCATTTTAATGACTTCTAAACTGATTTGGGACCTGTAATCCTGTCTTTGATGTGCTACTTTAAAGGTCAGATGCCACAAGATTGGTAGGCAGCATTTTTCTACCTACCTACGTACCTACGTTAGTTTGTGGTTCATAATGGATGGGACATTTTAAAAGTTTTTGTCCAAAAGTTTCCAAATACATATTTTATTTAACAAATTAATCTGGTTTAAGATACACCAATTGCTTTCACAGTTGATTGACATGCAGCACAACCAATCCAGCGTCATCGTTTGTAACAAGCGTCACCGCGCATGCTCGGTCAACCGCGCGCTAGTGCAAAACTCCAGCAGAGTCACGTAGTTAGCTGCTAACGGTTTATTTACTTCTAAAGAAAGGGAGTAAACATGTTCATGCTGCTATTCAAGGTAAGCAATATATATTTTAAATATAAAGTATACTCTCTCTCTCTCTCTCTCTCTCTCTCTCTCTGTGTGTGTGTGTAAAAAATTTTTTTAGCATTTTTATTTTTGGTAGCTCATTTTGACTTTTAATTTAAAATTTAAAAGTAGCTCGCAAGGCAAAAAAGTTTGAGCACCCCTGGTTTAGAGTCTAACTCAGTCCCGATACAGCAGCATTACTTTGTTATGAATGCTAACAAGGCACCATTTAAAACAGGTCCAGACATTAGCATGTTAGCACAGAGGGATCTGAGAGAAGGTGTTTTTGGTCTGTTTTGTTTTTGATTGTGAATAGAGGTCGAGAGCTCAGGGAATATCAATGGACTTGAGAATGAGAAGCGCTCTGAATGAAATCTGTGTGAGAAAGAATTTTATAAACATTGGTTCTCTTTTGTTTAGCTTGTATTGAGCTAATGTGCAAAATGGTACAAAACATTTCTTTTCAAAACTTTCTTTTCAGGGTGTTTTGGGTGCCCTCCAAGCCTTATCACCACGGATTATATGGGCCATGTGATACTGTGTTTAAAAAGATACACGATGTTGTAAATGACACGTACAGCACAGGTCAAAAACAGTGTCGCATGGTGTACATCTTTAATGATGTGATCTGAAGCTGTATAACCTCATGGTGTAGCACTTGATTTGAGAAGCTAGTTATACTTTAAAAACAATAGCCTCCAACTACACCACACAATGATCATTGTTTTATTAATTTGTATAATATGATTGTTTGTGAAAAGGAGGCCAGCTTGGTTTAATCCTGCATTCCGTGAGCTACAGGACCCCAATTCATATGTTAACTATCCTTGTTATTTGCATACCCCCTCTGCAATTACAAAATCAAATGAGAGGCTTATGGGAAACATATGCTTTAGTGGAATGCTTTTGTGCAGCTGCCACCTAACGCAAGACTAGCAGAAGAAAATATTGCCTTAATAAATTCTTCAAACAGCTTCCTTTAAGCATGATTTTTCATGAAGATATTAAATATTTTAAAAGGACTTACGCATGGAGAATTTTAAAGAAGAATATGAAAAGATAAGCAGGTCTGTGATGGTCAGGTTTTCAAGACTGCAGAATATACAAGTGTTCATATGTCATTTTCTCCCCACAGATACATTTTGAACAGAGTTTCACTGACTGATGTGATTGGAAGCTGTCAACTGTCGGTTTTCTTAACCCAAATAAACACCAGAAACCCACAGTCTTAAATGATGTAAATATTGTATTGCAGGGGGCAGAGCTTCTGTGGTTTTATAAGTTCTGAACGCAAATGTCCTTATCAAAGGCAGTCATTAAATATATTTATTTTGTTGTTGATTAATAGTTTAGACAGCAGCAGTACATAGTCAGTATGTGAGTTCTGGGTGGTTTTGACACTTTACAGAGGCTAACTATAAGTTAACCCTTTTGGAGAATATTGAGCAAAGCTTTAAAGTGACTTGTCAATGCATATATATAGGGCTGCAACAACTAATCGATAAAATCGATAATAATCGATAATGAAATTCGTTGTCAACGAATGCAGGTTATCGA
>JBBIGC010000125.1:12753630-12764831 GCA_037576955.1 Lepidarchus adonis | reverse complement strand
GCCGCAAAACATAACACAGCTTCTAAACTTCTAAACGTTTAAAGCTCTTTTTTATTTTACACGTTACAACAACTGAACGAGACAAACAGAAGTGCAGTGTGCAGGTGTAGGCCTTCTTCGAAATAAATTAAACACTGCTTTTAGAGTCCTACCCGTATTTGTATCAAATTAAATTAAAACGTAGCCCACTTTAATAGCTCAATCTCAATAGCTTTGCTGCTATTCTGGATGAAAGTCACAGCAGAAAACCCTGATCTCCACAACAGCACTGAAAACATATACTGAAAGGAACGTTTACGTGTTACCATAGCAACCACAGCGCGTTAGGGGGCGTTACTCTAACGCATTTGTTGCATTTTTGTTGCCGCATTTAGAATTTCACTTTATTTACGCTGCTAATAAAGTTATATAATTACACAATGTTAAAGTATCACCTCAAATTCCAAGATAAGAAAATAAGCAAAAATAAAATAGATAATTAAAAGTTGAATTAATAAATAAAAAAAAAAATTTCCGTCAAGGCCAAACAGAGCCGCAGCAAGGTGGCTGAAGAGCCGCATGTAGCCACGGGTTGCCGACACCTGAGCTAAGGGAATAGAGAGAGGGGAAGAGAAAAATAGTGAGAATTATGCTCCTAAAAGGAGTGTGAATGTGCTGAACATCAGATCAACTGACTCTGGACAGCTGTGTGCTATGACTATAGCTTTATCATGTCCTCTTTACCCGTAAAGGCCTCTATAGGTGACAGCATGGGTATAGTATTCAATATAGAATACTGATATTATATGGTTACCAGGTTAAATGTTCAACATTATCATTCTGACAACCTTCTACAATCACTACCTTCTTAAAAGTCACTATAGTCCATTAGCCATGACCATTTTTTCCACCCAAATCCTAATAAAGCTGAATATTACCAGTTTAGAACATTTTAAATGTGTACTGTGAGATAGTAGGAGGATTTTATTCCAAATATTTCTGGAGCATTTTTGTTGGTTCATTCACCATGAAATTGTCACCCAGTGTAAAAAGCAAAGTTTTGTTCTGACAGTAACGTTCATGTGCGCTGAGTGATACTGAATATATGCTGCCAGTTATCACAAATGGCATGACTGACATAATAACAAGCATTTGCTTGTGACAGAAAAGCTGGTTTCATCACTGTATGCTGATACAAAAGTGCAATATTCATGTAAATGAAAGACCTACGTAATGACAGACTGTTTAAGATGATCAACACTCTTTGCATCTACACTAATATCAGACTTTCTTTGATGCTTGTCATGTATTCTTCCTCTCTGCTGTTGGGGAATAAATCTAAAGTACTGGAACGATGTAAGTCATTTCTCAGTGTGATTGTGATATTATAGATTTGTTTGGACAGTTTGGTTTGGACATTTTGCTTTCCAGTGCTGCTTTCGTGTGTGTGTGTGTGTGTGTGTGTGTGGTGCACATGACTGAGAAGCCTTATTTTGCACGCACCCACTGCACTGTTCCTTTGCTCCAGTGCTTTCTTGTCAGCAGACAGCGCAGCAATAAACAGAGGAAGATGTTCATGTTTCTGTTGTTAATGCTTCAACTTTGAAAGGGATTTATATTATATTATATTATATTATATTATATTATATTATATTATATTATATTATATTATATTATATTATATTATATAATTTTTTTTACACATGTTGCATGCTGCGTGCTGTAATTTTGTTTCATTTTTTGTATTTTTTTGTATTTTATTTTATTTTTTTGTATTTTTTTATTTGCCTCGCTCTTGCCTTGCATTATTAGAAATAGAAGATTCCTGCATGAGTTACTGAAAGGGTGCACTTAAAAAGTAATGCATTGAATTTATTCCATATGGATAAAATACAATATATGACATTATTGCAATAGTTTCTCTTAGTTTACATAAAATTCAGTGCTGATATTGATGCAGGCATTTCAGTTGAATAAATACAGTGCATCACTTTTTCAGTACGAGAGTGTGTGTATGTATGTTGGATGATGATACTGGGTAAGGGGGTGTTTAATGCATTTGTTTCATGTGTGACTTTAGTGCCGCAGCCTCCAACCATAATCCAACAGTCCCCTAAAGATTACATCGTTGACCCACGGGAGAACATCGTCATTCAGTGTGAAGCAAAAGGAAAGCCTCACCCGAGGTGTGTGGTTTACGCTGTTGCCGATCACGTACAACATTGCCTTTATGTATTGAATAGTTGCTTGCACATACTGTAGGCTCTTTGTAAACTATGGACTCAAAAATCCTCTTGTGCTGAGCCATCATAAGAGGATTTGATGGACCTCCTGAGGCATGTGGAAAGAGCAAATATTTCTATAAAGTAAAATGGATGCAAAAATAGCCATTTAAATTCCCAGAGCGTGGAAGAAGTCCTGGGTTACACTAGAGTTAATCTAACAACTAAAGTGTAAATGCCACAGTTTTTGTGATTAGACAGATTCATTCAGTTTCATTAGGTTATGAATATTCCATGCTTTGTTCTCTTGGCCGAATATATCACTTCTAAGGAACTTAGAGCTTCATTATGATGAAGGAATAATAATCGAGAGTGTAAGGGATACCATTACAGACACACACCATTATATCTTCTTTACCTTTACTTGGGAGACTAAGACTCCAGACTTTTTATTTAAAGCCACATTTAAGATTGAACATTGGACATTAAAGTCCATCTGTACCTGTGAAGGTGCTTTTATGTAGTTTATACCTTGTAGGACTAAACTCCCCCTATAATACTTGGCCTGTTAAAATCTAAACTTGGGATTAAGTGACATACCAATAATTGTGATTAATAATGTATTTTTAAATAATATACAGAATTATTGCAGAAAAGCCTGAACTGTTCAAATTGTCCTATTGTTACCTTCCTTCCTAAACAGCTAGTCAAGTAGTCAAGTCAAAAGTTAATTTATATAGCACCTTTAAACAGCTACGGTTGAACAAAGTGCTGTACATTTATTAAAAAACATTTGACATATCACAATTAGACTAAAAAGCCTATAAAATAAAATGAAATAAACAAAATAAAATACAAATCACTGTGAATTAGAATAAAAGAGATATCATATCTGAAATAAATATCTAAAACTTACACTACATTAAAAGCTATTGCGTAAAAGTGAGTCTTAAGAGAGGATTTGGACATTTCCAGACTTTGAGGAGATCTAATATGGTTATGAAGGCTGTTCCACAGACGAGGAGCAGCTGTCACCTTTAGTTTTGAGTCTAGATTTGGGGCTTTGAGAAATCGCTGGGGTGATCTAGTAGGGGTGTACACAGATAGCATTTTAATCAATTTTGAACCAGTGTAATGAGGCCGATATCAGTGATATGTGATCATATTTGCATTTCCCAGTGAGTAAATGGGCTGCTGCATTTGTGCAAGTTGTAAGCATTGAATTGTCTGTCCCAAAATATAAGGAATTGAAGTAATCCAAGCGTAAAGTTATAAATGTGTGGATTTCCTTTTCAGTACTTACTGAACGTCTTAACAAACCTCAAATCCACAACCATTACTCATCACTGCCCTCAGGTTATACAGCAGCAGTCAGAAGTTAGATTTTTCTTAGTTTTTTTTGTTTTTTACATTCTTATATTTACATATACCTGCCTCAACCTAACACTGGGTTGCCCACCTCTGGTCCTAGAGTCCAATGTACAGCACAGTTTGGTGATTTTCCTGATCAAACACACCTGGATCAACTCACCTGTTAATCGGCAGGTGTAGTGAGAGTGTTTGAGGAGGAGAGCTACTAAACTGTGCCGACCACTGGCCCTCCAGTACCAACTTTAGACATCCCTGGCCTAACGTAACACTAACATAAAAATGGAAAATAAATATGATCAACTTAAATGCACAAATGTTTGTGATCTGGCAATTATGTATTAATTTGTGAGTAATGATGGAGGCATGTTGGCAGGATACAGTTTTTTATTATAGGCTGATATTTGTGTTTTTAAAAGGCAGATACAGTGAAATACAGGAATCCATGAAAAAGAAAATACACTGCAGGAATAGACTAGAACTGAGAACAAATTGACTAACGTAAAGAAGCAAAGATTAAAACAATGATACAGTCCACAACATGCAAATACAGTGTGTACTGATATTTTAAATGTACAGTGATATTCTGCTTATAGACAAATCAAATTGTGCATGCTAATTTGCCTCTTAGCATTTTTATAACATTATCATATGGGGGTTTTATTCAATAATGTGTTCTGTGTTTGAAATGGTCTCTCATGGTGCACTCGCAGCTTCTCATGGACCAGGAATGGAATACATTTTGACATCGATAAAGACTCAAAAGTGATGATGAAGCCCCATTCAGGAACTCTGGTCATTGACATCAGTGGGGGAGAGAAGGCTGAGGCCTATGAAGGCGTTTACCAATGCACTGCTCGCAACCAGCATGGGACGGCTGTGTCCAACAACATTGTCATCCGACAGTCAAGTATGTTACAACCTCTTATACATCACTCGTCTTTGTGTTTTTGTTCATCTGCATCTTTCATGTGAATGCTCTCGCTAACGTTGTTTTCTTTTCATCATCTCTGTGTAAAAAGATACGTTTGCCATCATCAAAGCACTTTTTTGGGAAGGTATATGAATCAAACTCAGAGCATGCAGAGTTTCCTCACCGTTCCAACCGTTCTCCTCATTTTTATATTATAAAATAAATAATATGCAGCTTTAAAGTGATGGTTTGGTGAAGAACATAACATGATTTTATCCTTACCTCAAAAGGTGTCAGTGAGCCAAGACTTATTAATTTTTATATGTAACTAGCAAGTAATGGAAAATTACAACCCACCAAACAGCACTGTGCAAACTGAGAGATTAATTACTGAAATAATTTTAAATAGACTTTCTCATGCTGTAACACACTGTTCTATATGTGCAGAAATACATCGGATAGCTAAAACAGTTGCCAAAAATGTTTTAAATTTTGGGGCTACTTGCTGAATACACAGTGCTAATTAGCGTAGCATAAACTTTCACTGCTGATCCGCTACATTAGCTTCATAGCTCCAGTGTAAAACTCAAGTAGCAAACTTGAGACATGTTTTGGCTGACTGCATCACGGGTTGAGGAAAATTGTTTTCCTGAACTCTCACGTTAAAGTCAAATCTTTTCCATTCCCATTTTCCCTCTTCACTCCAGTAACTTAATTTTCATTGGAACTGGTTTAAAGTCATCTATTGTAGCTCCTGTAAACAACTGAATTGTGTCTTCCAATGTGTTCTACAGGATCTCCTCTGTGGTCGAAAGAGAAGATCAAGCCGATCATCATACAGGAGGGCAAGGCTCTCGTGCTGCAGTGTAGACCACCTGCTGGACTGCCTCCCCCCATTATCTTCTGGATGGACAGCAGTAAGCGTTTTCCTTAGCTGTGAACGTGTCTCAGAAGCACTAGGCCATATTTAGGCATTGCAGTAAGATCTCCTCAAAGCTGGCGCCATTAAAGACACCAGCAGTTTACAAATTGTTACTGTAGGTGCAGCTCTTGCTGAGAACCATGCTAAGAACCATGCTAAGAGGAAGAACTGACTGTATTAATGCAGGGTACGTGACCGGCCTGCACAAAGCTCAGCAGACCTTAACATTATCTAACAACCGTGGAGTAAGGAGAGGAGACTCCATATTAATGCCAAATGTTTTGGAAGGAGTTATCCAGCAAACTCATACGCCTGTGGTGTTTGATAGTCCCTATACTTTTGGCCATGTTGTGTATAGGTTCAGATTTTTAAGAAGTCGTGTATGATGGAGCTGTTTAAGTTTAGTTTGTGAGTTTTATTTCTCTACGGTAAAAAAAAAAGAGATAAAAAAGAACCTTATTTTTAAACATGCTCAAGCATGTTGCTGTCATTCAGGCCGTCAAAGTCTTGCTACTTCCTGTCTTCTCTCTCTTTCTCTCTTTCTCTGCATATCTTCACTGTCTCTCTCCCTCTATGTCTCACTTTTTGTCTTTCTCTTCTCATTCTCTGTCCCTTCTTATTTACTCATATTGTCTCTGCGTCTCACTCCTCCCCTTCTCTTGTTCTTTCTTGTTCTTCTCTCCTCAGATTTCCAGTTTCTCCCCCAGAACCAGCGTGTCTCTCAGGGTCTGAATGGAGATCTTTACTTTTCCAACGTTATGACAGAAGACTCCAGAAATGACTACATCTGTTACGCTCGCTTCCCACACACACAGACCATTCAGCAGAAGCAGCCCATAACTGTCCGCGTCTTCAACAGTGAGTCCCTTATGAGTGCTGCTTACGTCTGTAGGAGAAAAGCCGGGGTGTTTCTGCCCACAGTTATGATTATTAAAACACTTATTTGTGGTGATTTCAGTTCTTGATGGAGAACATTGTCAAAAATGACATGGGCTTTTGTTTACAGTAAAACCAAACCTCCATTCATTGCTTGAGTGGTAGTCAACTCAGAAAACTCTTTAAACATGAGCTTTCAAGAAAATGAGTCCATAGAGTGCAACTTTTTTACCCTTTGATCAGTTTCACTTTTTGTTTCTGTATTCATCCACTTATTTTATATTTTATAGTCATTTTTATTTCATTTTTGATTCATGCGTTTGACCTTCTGTTGTGTTCCAGTGGATGCAATCAATGAGACAATGGCAGCTTATTTGAATGACACTGATTTGTTCGGTGGTGAGTGATGCCGCCCCCTAGTGATTGCTAGTGATTGATGGTTTAACCAACCCTAGAAATTAACCCTTTCCATAATTTAACCTACTGCACAGTCCAATCACTAACCCCAATCTTAAATCTGTCTTTCCTACCTATTCCAAACAAGTGGGGTTTCACATTCTCTAATTGTTTCATTCTCCTTTTCCTCTCATCACATTTATTCATTATCTACTCAGATTTGAATACCAAATGTGCCGTTTCTGATAAAATGGCATCATTTTTCTTTGCCTTGGAGGGTTTCCTCAGCTAAGAATGCCAGCATTTATTATTATTATACTTTTAAATTACTAATGAATATGTATAATTAATAATACAATTGTCTCATGAAGAAATGTCTCATGAAGGGTTTTGGGTTTATGTAAGATTATCTTTCTGACATGTAATAATAAGTTATATTTATATAGCGCCTTTCATAAACCCAAGGTCGCTTTACAATGAAAACACACACATAGAAAAACAAACAAACAAAAAAACAAACAAAACAAAAAAACCCAATTGTAATAATAAAAATAGTAATGACAAAATAAACAGAAGAAAGTGTCAACCATTAAACACATTTAATGTAGATGTTTGTTGGTATTTGATAGATTTTGATAGATAGTTCTGAGTAATAAAATAACCATTATAAACTCATCAGGTACAATGTTAAAGCCACCCACATGTGCAGTGTACAGTGTTGAGTGCCTTGTTACAATGGTGCCTAACAAAGGGTTGGAATAAATTAGGCAACAAGAGGACAGTCAGTTCTTAAAGTTTATGTGTTTGGAAGTATTTGGCAAGAGTGAAATAAATGAGACTGGACGACTGGGTCAGAGCATCTCTAAAAGCATCTCTTTTGTGGGGTGTTCCTGGTGTCCAGTGATTAGTGCCTGCCAGTTAATTAGTCTAAGAAAGGCCTAAGAAATCACATGCACTAGCAACAGGGTCATGGATGCCCAATTCTCAGTGATTCAAGTCTACAATGGACACATAAGCATTAGAACTGCAACAAAGAGCAATGAAAGAACATGGCCTTGACCACTGACTCTTTACAATATCACAGTATCTTTCACATCATGCAGACTCCTGGGTGCGTGCATGTCTCTTACCTGGGAAAGATAGCACCAGGATGCATTATGGGAAAAAGCAGCATCCTTGCAGAATCTGTGTGATCCTCTGGCTAATGTTTTACTGAAAAATTGTTCAGGAATTGTTTAAGGAACATAACAAAGACTTCACTCTGTTGACACGGCCTCCAAATTCTTCAGATCTCAATCCGATCATCTGTGGACAAACTCGTCTGGTCCATGGAGGCCCCATATAAGACTTAAGGGATCTGCTGCTAATGTCAGAATGCCACATTAGAGCCAATGCTTCTACATGTCAGAGCTGTTTGGGCCCGACGAGAGGGACTATACAATATTCAGTGGGTGGTTTTAATGTTATGGCTGATTGGTGTAATCTGCTTATTGAATTTTAGGTGAATAGGGCCATAATACCCAAATCCTATGGCACTTTTCATTCCTCTCTACTGATCCCTTCGTTCATTTCATTTTAGCATTCTGTGACTCACACGTGCCATCTGCTCATTTCTCAGTGCTTGTACAGCCTGTTCATTTGTTGGGCCTGATTTACTATAGCTTTAGCATGAACACAAATTAGCACAACCACAAATTGATTTGGCCTTCAGTCATGTTGGAAGAATGACATGCAAAAATATTTGAACATGGATTTAACATTTTATTTAATATACTACAGGCTGCGGTTAATTTGGCCCTGTGTACTTTATTTAATTTTTTCACTTGCCACTTCTTGTTTGTTCATTAATCATGTCTGATTGATTGAAATGGTTCACATTTAAAGCACTGAGTCAATAAAGTGACGCAAAGGGGAAAAAATAGCTATATTCTGCTTATCTCTCTGCTCCATAGCTGTATTTATAAGCATAATTACAGTTTCAGCATCTGAGACAAATGTACAGTTTTGACACCCTTGCATAAAATGAAATGTTTTGTTGATGTATATTTGCTAGTTTTGTCTTTAATCAATATGGCAAATAATATAGAGAACATTGTTATACGTACATTCTTAGTTTGTCAAATTAACAATAGATGAAATGGTGCTGCACTGCTCAACACTAGCATTAAAAATGCTGTTTATTTCAGTTGATTACATATATTTATGACCTGACTGTGATTGTAGCTGCTCCATTTCAGTTCATAGTCTGAACAGTTGTTATTCTCGCTTCAGATGACCCAGTGGAAGAGAGGCGCCCTTTATTTCTGGTTCCGACTGGATCTACCAGCTCCAAGATGGTCCTTAGAGGACAGGAGCTAGAGCTGGAGTGCATTGCTGATGGGCTGTAAGCCAACACTTACTTCTGCTCTTTCTTCTCCATTGTGCTGTTATTTTTTTTCTATTTTGAAAACTTAAATCCCATGGTTCTGTACGTATTTGGGCCTACACTTAATTTATTCACACCCATAGCTGCATATTTTACATGTTGGCAGATGACTGAATAATACTAGTGTAAATTAAGGTGACTGGTCAACTTTTGATAACATTTTGACAGATGTTGTGTTAGAATAATTAAGTTTTAAAAGACTGGGTTTCAAAAATGTGAAAATATTCTCATTTTTTTTAACAATATTTTTATTGACCGTTTTATATCACAGAAAAAAAGTGGATCAGAAGTTCACCAGTGAACATCCGTAATATAAATGAAAAGCACAATACACAGACAGAAACAAAAAAGAAAAAAATAGGAAAATAAATAAATAAATAAATAAATAAATAAATAAATAAATAAATAAATAAATAAATAAATAAATAAATCTTGGCAATGACAATAATAAGAGTGACCGTGACTCAGAACTTTCTTTAATGTCTTCTACTCTCCAGCCCCACTCCAGAGGTCACTTGGAGTAAAGTCAGTGGTGAACTTCCCACCACAAGAATCGCCTTCCACAACTTTCAGAAAACACTTCAGATTGTTGATGTCTCAGAGGCGGATGCTGGCGACTATCGCTGCACTGCCAAGAACCGGCTGGGCTCCGTCCACCACACCATCAGAGTGACTGTGAAAGGTGGGAGATGGATGCACATTAAAAACACACTCAACCACTCGACTTCACATTTACTGTCCATACATTTCCTGTTATTGATTTTTAAATGCAATGCGTGATTGTATTATCTGGGAAACTGATGTTCTGTCGGTAAACAGAACTGAAGATGGAAAAACTGTTATTAGATTGTCTAAAGAGAAACATTTTACATGTTGAAAGACTTTTCTTACCGTAAACAAATGGTGTTGGACAGAAAACTATAGCAGAATGTTATTTTATTGTGAAAAATCTGTGCAATGGTTCCCTATGCAGTGTTCATGATTGTCTGATCTTTTACAGCTGCTCCATACTGGATCAGAGCTCCATCAAATCTAGTCTTGGCTCCACTGGAGACTGGAGTTCTGACATGTAGAGCGAGAGGCAGCCCCAAACCCAACATCAGCTGGTTCATGAATGGAGTCCCCATTGAGAGTCAGTCTATGTCCTTATGACTCACTGCAGTAATCTTTTTGTGGGAGAAGTTTGAATAAAGTTCTGCATGTGAATCTACACAAGTGCACCTAATACCCTGGAACTCTTGATGCTCTTTAACTGTGTAAATGACCTGGAACATCTCATCTTAGTATTTAATCAGTATTCACTTAAACAAACTGGAAATCCTAACTTTTACTAACTTAATATTAATGTTTTTAAGTACAAGAGGAGATATTCAACAAGAAAAGAGAGAAGTTTGACAGTTCTGACTTGGATCTGAATGTATATTCTAACAGTGAGACCTGTAGCTATGTGGCTAATTAACAAAAGCATAGTCAAAAGCATCTATTATATCAGTAATTTCTGATCAGTACAAAGAAGAGCAAAGACCTGAGTATGTAGTCATGTCAACTGTAGATATCAACTGTATAAATTATATATACTGAATATATTTCACACTTATTGTGGAGAATTCAGCCACTGTTGCTTTACTTTGCTTATTATATTTTATTGTGAAATATGAAAACTTCTGAACTATTGGACCCTGCATTCACACAAAGAAAATGTTGTTATTAAACTATTAAAAAATGAAGGTTTGTGAAAAGTGCATTATTTTATGCACTCATAAAACTTTTAATGCAATGTACTGCTTTCTGCAATAATATTTTTTCCTTCCACCTCATTACTTTGTGCTGTGTCTTATATTCCAATAGATGCCCCTACAGATCCGAGTAGGAAAGTGGAGGATGATACCATCATTTTCACTCAAATTCAGACTGGCTCCAGTGCTGTATACCAGTGTAATGCCTCTAATGAATATGGGTACCTGCTCACCAATGCATTCGTCAATGTTCTGGGTGTGTAATATTATATTATATTATATTATATTATTATTATATTATTATATATTATATATTATATTATATATTATATTATATTATATTATATTATATTATATTATATTA
>JBBIGC010000125.1:12742673-12753530 GCA_037576955.1 Lepidarchus adonis | reverse complement strand
GTGTGTGTGTGTGTGTGTGTGTGTGTGTGTGTGTGTGTGTGTGTGTGTGTGTGTGTGTGTGTGTGTGTGATGTTTCTCTCATCTTTTCATATTCTTTTTCTAGGGATTCCAGCTTCCCCCCATCCAATTTTCCCAACCTCCCAGTCTTCACGCCCCCCTCATCACAAGGGTACATGTGAATTAGAAGCAGAACAAGCCCCTAACACTTCTAACCTTACCATTTGAATTTCCAAATTCAAGCTTGGTGCTAATGTCCTGGGGCATCTAACATTACTTTATTGGCAAAATCTCTGGCTAAATGTTTAATATTGAATTTTAATACTCTTCACTTAAGGTCTTAAAGGCACTTTGATGGCAATGAGTTTATACTTGAACCTTTACACCCTGTTAATACATATTCCACATAAAACCACAGAATTGTGTCAGTTGTAGCTGTTTTAAATCCATGTACTTACAGTACATGAGCGTCTAGCCTCACTCTTTTCTTCTTTCTTGTGTACCTAGTGCAACCAGTGTCTCCAGTTTTTGGCAACGTTAGCTCGTCTGTGGGCGAGGATGGAGCGCTAATCACTTGGGAGTACTGGGGACCAGAAAAACACATTTATGTTGAATATATTGTAGAAAACAGTAAGATATGTTTTAAGTTCTAATGTTGTTTTCATAGATGGGAAGGTGTTTCTAAGTAAAAGACGTTTAAAAGTTGCTATACATTCTCTCAGATTAAATTATTTAATTTAGGATTATTTCCAGAGATATCATTTTAAACACTGAATATTTTTAAAACACTGAGCATATATAGTATTTTATACTATTATAGCACAATCCTTTATAAAAACATATAAAGACAATCCATATTTGATCTAATTCTTTCAGAGTGGAGACGCCAATCTCTCTTAAAATGAATATCCTGTTAATTGTTTAACAATTGGTCAGTGTTACATTTTGACACACTTAATACAGAAAAGCTCATTAATTGGGCATATTTGATGAACACGTTCTTGTCCTACTTTCATTAAAATCACTTTCATATGACATTACAGTATGTCAGTCTAATAATTTAATTTTCTATGGAAGTAATCCATACCATACTAATATACAAACAACTGACATTCATACCTCATTGAGTCCATTGAAATTTAATAACTACGTGCCATGTGCTCTTAATATAGATTTATATTATAGATCCTAGAATTAATTGCTTAGTAAGATACTAACCCAGCCCCAAAAATGGTGTAAAATGTACATATATAGAGAATGTAATGATTTGTATTCACAATAGAGCAAAGAAAACATATCAAATGTTAAAAGTGAAAGATATTTCTATTACATGAAAATTATTCGCTAATTTTTAATTTGATGGCAGCAGCACATCTCAAAACAGGTCAGGTGAAGGTGACAATTGTCATTATGAACTCACACACACCACAACAATATGTGACCTCTGCATTTAACCCATCACATGTGCACACGTTGAGTAGTGGGCACCTATCAACATTGCTTGGGGAGCAGTGTAGTAGGACGATACCTTGCTCAAGGGTTCCTCAGTGGTGCTCGGGCTAGGACTTCGACCTTCTGTTCCCAAGGGCATGGTCCTAACCACTTGTCCACCAGTGCACTGCACTAATTTAGAGGAAATTATTTTCTGCATTTTACCCAGGCAATGCTGTGAGGGCACACACCTGGAGCAGTGAGCAGTCACGGTAGCGATGCCCGGGGAGCAATTGGGGGGATAGGAGCCTTGCTCAAGGGCATTCCAGCCTGCTAGCTGGTTCCAGGAATCAAACCTGTGGTCCTTTGGTCAAAAACCCAGTTCTCTAACCATTAGGCAAAGGTGGCACTGTCATGAAAATGTTCAGGAACACTTCCAGAAGGTATTGGCTGTGAAGACAGCTAAGCATGCCATTCACAAATGCTGGTTAAAGCTCATTAAAATACAGGCAGTATGTAAATATGATCCAGAAATGCCTCCATCTATTCTGGGCCAAAGCTCATTTAAAATTGTCTGAAGCAAAGTGGAAAACAGTTTTAAGGTCACATGACTCTAAACTCTATCCAGTTTGTTATCAGCACTGCATTTGTGCTGTTATTGGGGTAAATTAGTACCCATGGAATTGTCAGCTTGCACATTTGGAAAAGCACCATTATTGCTGTAGGTTTTAGAGCAACATTTGCTTCCATACAGACAACATCTTTTTCAGGGAAGACCTTGCATATTTTGGCAAGATAATGCTAAACCACATACTGCATCTATTACAAGTGTGGCTTTGTAGTAGCAGAGTCTGGTTGCTGTCCTTTCACCAATTGAAAACATTTGGCACATCATAAAACGAAGCATATGACAAAGAAGACTCAGGATGGTTGAGAATGGAACATTCTTTTCCCAAAAGTATAGCGACTGTCTCCTTAGTTCCTAAACATTTATATACTTTGTTAAAAGAATTGTGGATATTACACGGTAGTAAACATGGCACTACCCCAACTTTTTTTAGACATACTGCTGTCAGCAAATACAAAATTACCTTTTTTAATAGAAAATTTACTCAGTTTAAACATTTGATGCATTTTCTGTGGTCTATTGAGATAGAAAAAAATTGTCTGTCAGTTTTTAAAATCAATGCATTCTGCTTTTTTGGAACTGGGGTTGTAGATAGACTCAATTAAAAACAAACAAACAAAAAACCCAATTGATTACTTATGGTGTTGAGTGGTTATAGTGACCTAACATGCAGTGTGTAGTGAGTATTGTTGTATGAGATGCCAGAAAGTGTGAATTTGATTTGTTCCTCTCACTGGAACCCCTCAGGCAATGAAGACTGGCAAAAAGAGATGGTAAATGGATCACAGTTCCATGTGCTTAAGGGTTTAAAGGAAGGGATGGCATACAAAGTGCGTGTGGTGGCTAAAGGCCACACTGACCAAACAGTCCACCGCTCTGAGGAGTTATTGGTAACAGTACCAGGTGAGGCCCCACTAGGCCTTGACTTCATGACTTCATGGGAAATGCTGTTCTTTGGTTTTAGGTTGGCATGGGCTTTTTGATCCTACTTCCCATTCACAATTCAAGTGGAGTGTCTTGGTTCTTGCGCATGATCAGTTGTTTTCTAGGAAATGTTCAAGGCTTGTTCATCCATACTGAGTTGCACATATCCTGCATGATTTGCTGTCTACATTGAACAATACATATCTGACAAGCTCAGTGTGATATTATGATAATACTGAACTTATCAGAGAACAACATTTTTGGTTTGTCTGCCCTTGAAAACCTCTTTGTGTGAATAGTCTGCTTTTGTGACACATCTTAATGAAAAGGTATCTCAGTGTATGCATGTTTTTCATCATCATTATTCTGAATTATTTTCCATCACAATCAGAATGTGATTGAACTGAGTGGACTGCAGTTACCTCCATTGTTTTTCCTTGTACCTGTGAGAACGTTCCCCCTCCCTTCTTCATATTCATTTGTTGATATCAGTGAATTTGTAGGTATCGAGTTGTTATGTACATGTATATGTGTTACGTTTGTCTAACTGGCAAAACTTACTCTTCCCTTCCTCAGCTATGGCCAGTAGACAGGTGGACATTGCAACTCAGGGCTGGTTCATTGGCCTTATGTGTGCCATCGCTCTCCTTATTCTGGTTCTCCTCATTGTCTGCTTCATCAAGAGGAACAAGGGGGGCAAATACCCAGGTGAGAGAAGTGCCAGATACTTCATTCAGTATTCACTACACGTGTCAATGGCAATGGGGATGAATGGCCCATTGTTTTGTTAAGGCATCTGAAGGTCACAGTGAAGGTCACTTTTTTCACCAGATGATCTGTATACTGTATTGAAGTATCATTGACAATATATATTATATATTGTATATAGTCCATATTCTGGATTTAGTCAGTATTTACATCAATAGCACAATTACTGGTACCCCTGGTTAAGATGTGGTAACATCACTAAGGAATAAATATGATGAGATATAAGAGTCCTGTGTCTTCAACATGAGAAAGACAATAAAACATGCCTTTTAGGTTAGGCTGATGTGTGTCGAACATCATGTTAGGTAATGGCTACAAAAAAAATAGCTACTCGCCTAAACCTGCCAATATCTAGAGTCTTGGGGTTACAGTACATAGTCTCCATGACAACCATATGATGCTATCTTCATACCAACATGCTGTTTGGGAGACATGCAAATAAAAAGTATTTTCTCACCTACAGTCACAAACATAAATGGCTGGAGTTTGTTAAGCGGTACTGGGACTTTAACTGAGACCGTGTGCTTTGGTCCGATTAAACTAAAATAGAGCTTTTTGGCAACAAACTTTCTAAGTGGGTCTGGCTTAATCAAGGATGAGTATACGGAAAAGTACTTCATGCCCACTGTAAAGGATCTGTGATGCTGTGGGGCTGTTTCTCTTCCAGAGGCCATGGGAACCTTGTTAGGATGCATGGCACCATTATCTTCTTGAGAGAGGAGGGGACCCAGGACTCTGAAAGATCTAGAAAGAAAGAGGAATGGTCTAAAATCCCTGTCTCTTTATTCTCCATTCTTGTGAAATGTTATAGGAGAAGTGCTGTCTTGTTGGTCAAAGGGGGTTGAAATGGGTATGAAATATTAACAGCAGGGGCCCCAATAATTGTGGTACACGTGATTTCATGTAAAAAAGTGATTTCTTAATTTGGAATTTCCCCCCCCAATGAATAAATGAACTTCTATTAAAGGTTGTTTTTGTGTTTTGAGTCTCTTTCTCTCTCCCTCCCTCTCTCTCTCTCTCTCTCTCTCTCTCTCTCGCGCTCTCTCTCTATGTATATATATATATATACACATACTTTTATTTATTTATTTGTTTGCTTGTTTGTTTGTTTGTTTGTTTGTTGTTATCCAGGGGTGTGGAGGGTGCTTTAACATACTTTACAAATCTCTTTCTGACATTTCAGGTTAATTTAAATCTAATTTGATAAACATTTGATAATAATTGTGTTATCTTAATGTATGGTACAATACAGATATCCATCCAACCCTGCGTTCCACTTCTGAATTTCTGCTTGTTTTGCCAGTGAAAGAGAAGGAAGATGCACATGGAGATCCTGAGATCCAGCCCATGAAGGATGATGATATAACTTTTGGAGAGTACAGGTGAGAGAACAATGAACAGGCCTCTGGGGAATCCTTCCCTTCTCCCTATACCTTCACCCCAACACACACAGCCCTCTGGAGAAAGTCGCCTCCCAACCCCATCATGAACCATCATGTCTGCTTCAGCTACGCAGGACATAGGACTACACTGGACAGGAAACCTTTTCATCACTGAAGTTAAAGCACAATGTTTCCCTGGTTGTAATGATCTGGGCAGGTTTACCATATTCTTTTATGCCATATGTTTGATTTTTCACCAACTGTGTGATGTGTAAGACATTTATAAAACTCAAACTTCAGGACATTAGATCAGGAAATCTGTTGACCTTTGGTTTCTAACTCTTACCATATATCGTAGAAGCAGATTATATGCTTTTTAAAATGCTGTTCTAGCTCTCTCACTCTTGTTCTGCATTTTTCACGGTTCAGTTGTTACAGTTTTATGATCTGGTTTTACATGCTTTATTTGCCGCGTTGATTTGAATTCATTCAAATCATTTGGCTGAATAAATATGCAAACACTATATACAGTCATAACCACAATACACAGTATCAATACTGTTGTAACAAAACTCCAAAATATAGGATACTTTGTAGGAGAAAATATTTTTGCGTAAAATACATTCCTCCCTTTAATGTAAGTGGAATTTTTCTTTTTTTGATGGTCATGAAATGGTCAAACCATGTGAAAAAAAAACAGTGTAAGAAATTGATTTACCAGGTTTTGGTACGACGGAATCCGATTTATAGTAGTAGATATTCTTACAACCACTGGAAGCAATGTTCTTGTGATGCTCACTATTGTCATCAGTTTCTCTCTGGTCTTTAGCTGCTTATCGGATCAAGCACTTTACTTTGTATAGTACTTTTAAACATTAATTTGTACTTTATTTTAATTTACATTATGTTTACATGGCGTTTGTTTCATACCTGAGATTTCTGTATATTGTTAACAGCTTTTTATTTGCTAGTTTCAGTTTTTAACCTTAATGACTTTCTGTAATTAAATGTACTATGCATGACTGTACATAAAATGTAATTCGCAGTAGATAAATGTTTTCAGTGGATGATGACTCATGACTATACTGCCGTTGTCTGAGTAAAACCTTTTATCTCCATAAAAGCAACTTTAATTTACCATAAAACTTTTTTTTTTTTTACTTCTAATGGAAGATAATGTAAAAATTAAGTTTGGCCTATTTATTTTGGCAATTTCACAATGAGATTTTGATTCAGTGTAAAGATGAGTTGTTTCATTTCATGCCAAATAGGTAAAACAAAGAAACAAAATGGAGGTACAAGGTTTTATACAGCAACAATGAATATGTTTTCATATGACATGCAGTACATAGCACCAGAGGGCAATAGCTTTCTGCTAATGAGACTCTTTTTTTACTTTTCCACTTACACCCATTGTATCAGCTTGGACTGGAATATTTTAATATACTGTAGAAGTTTCTTATGAGACTGTGATGAGTACTGTGATGAAAACAGAACATGCAACTGTAATATAAGAGTATATAAGAGTATATAAGAGTTGGGGTATGTGAACTATAGAAATATTGTATGCTTCTTGAGTAATTTTTTAATTTTTCACCATTACCATTATTAGTTATTAGTCAATTAATTGATGATTTTCTTTTTTTTCTACTGCAATGGGAATATAGTTATGCATCAACATCATGTATCATGTACTGATACTTTTGTACATTTGTACATTTTGTACATGTTTAACCAATTGGACCCCAATGACTAATAATTTCAGATGTTGTCTGGCCCTTGTTTTTTTTCCATATTCTTCTCTTAATTGTTCTGTGTGCTCACTTATTTGGTACTGATTTTATGCTCTGCTGAGGTCAACACAAGTCTCTGGTGTAAGTAATTCAGTGACAGCCACATATCTTCAGTGCTGAACATTTGAAGTTGTCCCTTGTATCTCATCCTTTGTAACAGTAGTTATGGAATTTACCTCCGCTCTACGTTAGACATGTCCCAGACAAAGATTCAGTATGAGCGTCCATTTTGACCACTCTTGTTCATTCTCTTTGCGATCTGTGTTCTGTCGGTTGGATGTAGGTGTGGGGGAAGGTAAGGAGGAAACTGCAAGACATGCATGTGGAAAGCTGACTGAGATTAGAACTGCCAGTGGTAGAGAGAAAAAAGCCTTCCGCGTCATTTCAGGATTACGCTTTACCCATACTCCTTTGCCATGAAGCTAAATGCTATCATACACATGACTTCATACGGCTCCAGCTACTCACAGCCTCTTACAGCACAAAGTTGATCCTTTTTTGTGTGTATGATGGTATTTTAGTGCTTTTCAATGGCAAAGATTTCAAATGAAGTGTATGTACAGTCATTACACGACCAAGATCATCACATGTTTATTTTAAGTCTGCCAAATTAATTTCACATCTTTCTCAGCTGATCGTTTTTTCTTTGCTTACCTGATCACATCATTGTCTTATGCTGTATGGGTCCTGAATGTTTACAATGGCTGTGCACAGACTCCTGTTCAGATAAGAGATTAAAGTGGCTGCAGCATTCAGTAATTAACAACAGTTATTATAACTGACATTACTGCTACGCGGTTATCGCATAAATCATCTGTGGTTTTATTGCTTTGCTTTTATTTTGTATTAAGATTTGACGGTTCTATATAAAGAAAATAAAGAACCTCACGCTTTTTAATAACGTTTTACCAGAATTGTAGCCTGTAACATTGATGTTGGTGATAATTATTTATGTTAATTACTGAGGCTTGAGTAATTTAATCCTTTGTGAAGAGATTATGCTTCTGTATATCATCATTTCAGTCTGGATCTTCTGAATACTGTCATTTTGAGAATGATGTGCTTGTTATTCATTATTATCAGTTTTCTTCAATGTTCCTCTCATAAACCATGAATCAAATTCCAAAACTGTTGAAATGAAAAAGTTATATTAATCACCTTTGGCTAAATGCATTGAGATATATGTATCAGAACATACAACCAATTGCAATAATCATTGCTTTGCACATTGATATTTATTTGCTGCTAATGGAACCTCATTTGGACCTGCTGTCACCGGCGCTACATGTGGCCCATTTATCTCTAAAATTGCAGGCATGTTGTTCACATCAGTGTTCCATCTTTTCTCATAAACAGCCAAGCTAATCTATGTACGACATCTTTCATCGTTCCCCCTGTAACACCTGCATGTTATTTTCTCCTAGTGACAATGAGGACCATAAACCATTAAAAGGGAGCCGCACCCCGTCCAGTGGCACCGTAAAGCGAGACGAAAGTGACGACAGTTTAGTTGACTACGGGGAAGGCGGAGATGGACAGTTCAACGAGGACGGCTCTTTTATCGGGCAGTATAGTGGAAGGACAGAAAGGGACACTGTGCAGGGTCATGAAAGCTCAGAGGCCCCCTCACCTGTCAATGCCATGAACTCCTTCGTGTAAGAGATAAGGATCCATAGGTGATGCAGGATGTTTTGGATTCAGCATGATTAGACCGCCAATTAGTGGGTAATTACAGGAAACCGTTGATTAAAAGTCTAAATTAAAAGTAAGAGAGAGGGAGAAATATTTTGAGCTGTGAACTCGCATGGAATGCATTTAAACTGGCATGTGGACTGAGGAACGATGTGATGGAAGCCAATGATCGATAAGTTATGAACATTTCTCAGCAGACTCTAGCTAACATCAGGCAAACTTCCTGTTATTTCTAAAATACAGAATGTCAGTGTTGCATGCATAATATGCTACAATTATACACTTTGTTTCAACTAAGATACATACAATATAAGAAGTATCTCATTATTGGGCCTTGCAGTGCTCCCCTGAAATACAGAGTAGGTCTTTATGTTTCAAGTATTATACATAAAGTTTAAATGCTTAAGATGGCGCTGGATTAAAGCCAGTGCTAAAAATCCTTAAACATTATTATAATTACGTCTTTTGGATTAAGATGTATGTAAATACATGTAGAAAGAAAGACTTTATCCTGTATAATGTGTGTTGGATATTTGAATACTCTCAGACGAACTCCATAGGTGCCATTGTCCCGCCACTGAACCAACCTTTTTGGCTGTTTTGTTCACTTTTTTCATTGTTTTTTTGTTGTTGTTTTTGGTCGTAGTGCGCATGCGGGAATCACTCCGGCATGCGTGAACCTCATGAGCTGTCCACCATCACCACCTTGACCCGCATGCGAACTCTTGTGGTTCCCATGGCAACCAAAAGCATAGCAACCCCAAATCATTTCGATAGGTGAATTCCTTAGTCTGAAACACTGAAGCCGTTTCATTCACGCCCCCCATTTACTGCAGCTGCTGCATTGGGCCATGATAACGGGTGCTGGGTGGCCTTTACTTCATTGTGCCTTTATTGAGAAGTGCAGTTCCAGCAGTTTTTCTATTACACATGCAATTGGGTGTAGAGAAAAGGGCAAGAAGGTGTTTATATGAGCTGAAAATGATATTCATGAGGTTAATAGAAAGGGGATATGGCTTTCGCAGATAAAATCTGTTATTTTTTTCGCAGTAATAGCATGGACACTGCAAGCTTTGCTCTATGCCTCATTCACTTTCAGTACACTGGTCTTTAGGTTAGTGCAATGAGTTTGTGATTTGGTGTGTGTGTGTGTGTGTGTGTGAGAGAGAGAGCGATAGAGAGAAAGAGAGAACGATGTGTGTAAAAACATGTTCATATTGCTTTGTAAAATTCCTTTTGTCCATTGTTCAACATTAGGACCATTGTCAGTGTATGGACAGAATTTCATGAATTTTGGGTTTCTGATGACTTGCATCAAGTTTTATTTTCAAAAGTATGTTTTATGTAGATATATTGTTGAATTTGTAAATAATGTGCTTACTTGTTTGGCTAAAGCAAACCAAGTGGAAGTGTTATTGAAATCTGAGGTTTGAGGGCCTGTTGATTGTGTGCTTTTTTCGCCATTATCTTCTTCCTTTGCTGTGGTCACTGTAACACAGTTTTACACCTGGTGCTCATTTGTGAGCTGTGGATTTTTTCCTTCCTCGTTTCATTTCTTTTCATTCCAGCAGGTAGAATTCATCATCTGGCTTAAATTCCAAGCACAATGGAGAGGACTGTAATTTCTACATGAAATGATCCATCATATTACTGAGATCTCTAAAATGTATTCAACACCATCATCTGCCTCTTTGATATCTCTGCAAACCAGAATTGTAAAATGTTTTTGTATTTTAAAATCTGCAAACATGTTACTTTCAAGATTTTACTAACAGTTTTACATTTCATTTATATTTCATTTTCCCCACTTGAGAGTTCGAGAATTACATTTCAACAACTCAGTTTAATATTGAATAAATAAATATGACTATATTACTGTTTCTCATGGTGTCCTCATATTCTTCTACAGCAAGGGTGCTCAATACGTCGATCGCGAAGACATCGGTAGTCGATCGCGGAACCCTGCCATTCAACATAAACTATCGCGCACGTGAAACCACAAAGCGTAAAAACGAGTGATCCATGAGCCACAGAAAACACTGCAGTACAGATGCAGCCAATCATCCATCCCCACTGTGGCGTTTGGAGTTGATTGACATACAGTACAGCCAATGAAGCGTCATCAGTTGTAACAAGCGTCACCGCGCATGCTCGGTCAACCGCGCGCGCTAGTACAAACTCCAGCAAAGCAGTCACCTAGTTAGCGGCTAACGGTTTATTTACTTCTAAAGAAAGGGAGTAA
>JBBIGC010000125.1:12700580-12714488 GCA_037576955.1 Lepidarchus adonis | reverse complement strand
GTTTATCAGTACATTGCAGAAAATAATGAACTTTATCACAATATGCTAATTTTTTGAGAAGGACCTGTATATATACAGTGGTGTCCTGATTTATTTTTTTCCCCATGTTTGTCACATTTTAAATGTCTCAGATCATCAAACAAATTTAAATATTAGCCAAAGACAACACAAATACATTTTTTAAGTGAAGGATTTTATTATTAAGGGGAAAAAAAACCAAACCTACATGGCCCTGTGTGACAAAGTGATTTCTCCCCCGTTAAAACATAAAAGTGGTTCATCACACCGGAGTTCAATATCTCTAGTCACACCCAGGCCTGATTACTGCCACACCTGTTCTCAGTCAAGAAATCACTTAAATAATACCTGCCTGTCAAAGTGAAGTAGAACAAAAGATCCTCAAAAGTTAGACATCATGCCGAGATCCAAATAAATTCAAGAACAAATATGAGAGAAAGTAATGAAGATCTATCAGCCTCGAAAGAGTACCGTATTTTCTGCACTATAAGGCGCACCTTCAATTAATGGCCTTTTTAAAAACTTTTTTCATATATAAGGCGCACCGCATTATAATGCGCATAGAATAGAAACAGTAGTGGCTGGGGTTGCGTTATGCATCCACTAGATGGAGCTGTGCTACAGGGAATGTCAACAAAAATTCACCGTAACAACAAACATTCACTGTACGAGCTCCCGTTTTATCCACGGTGCGGTTCATGGGAATATCAAAGGTGAGTGAAACCTCGTCCATGTTGATGACATGCTCTGGTCGGATCTTTTTTTCAGTGATCTTGTTTTTGCAGTATGCGTGGAAAGTGGACAGCTTTTCTTGGTAGTCTTTTGTCAGTTGCTGCGAAACAGTAGTTCGTGTGCGGATGGAAAGATTACGTCTTTTCATAAACCAAAAAGCACCAAGAAGGACCGCCTCTAAATTCAGTGATGTTAAGTTTGCGTGCTAGCACTGTATATATGTGTATATATATATATATATATATACTTTATTTATTTTATTTTTTTTTACAAATATAATGGTTATTATTAATACCAGTATATTATGACACTTTGTAACATTTGAGTTCTGAAGGGGCCTGAGGGTTTGGAAGTGAAAAGAAAAAGTAATTGGAAGTGTTACAGATTTTCCTTTAATATTCAAACCTGTTTGTGTGAAGCTTATTTTCCGTTTTGGCATCTTTGCTTCAGACAGAATTTAGAACTACTTTTATTTACATATTTATTTACTGGTGAGAGAAACATTTTTCCCGGAATCTCTTTGACTAATTCTCAGCAATTACTCCCTGGGGTCTGCAAAATGACGTGAAATCTTAATAAGTGAATCATTCTGCAAAACGATAAGCGAGACATGTTATTGACTGGATGGTCGATGAAGTCTGCTCATATTTACACAAGCATCATCCTGATTGCTGTCTAATGGGGGACTGGCGTACATCGTGAATCTCTGATTTTTAAAGCGAGCCAGCGTGTGTTTGCATGCAGATCGGTTTTGATGCTGAGGACTGCGAGTCGAAACATATCTCAAGAATAAGATACTGATAAGCCGTTAATTAGCAAGTACGCATGAATTTTGCAATCTAAATCAGAGTGCACTTCTTATCTTCATGTGCCACAACACATCCCATATTAGCAGCAAAAGTGTATGTGCTGGTTCTGTGCCTTTTAAAGATCTTTTTGCTCATTAACCAAAACTCTGTAGCATGGCTCTAAAGTATTCTGCTCACACTGTCTGCTGGCAGATGATAGGAGCAGAAGTCATTCTTCATTTCAGGCCGCACTTAGAATCAAGCCCAGATTTGCTTTGACACGTGTATTTCAAATTAAAAGTCCATATGCTTTGATTAATGGCCTCCATCGAAATTTTTCCGTGATGTGTAGTGAGAGGAAGACATATATAACGCAAAGAAAGTAATAATAATAATAATAATAATATAAATAATATATAAAATAATATATATTTATATAGCGCCTTTCATAAACCCAAGGTCGCTTATATAGATTATATAGATATAGATTTTCTGTGAATCTTCTGCATTTCCTTTCTATTTTTCTCAGCTTTTCATTTTTAGTACTTTCTTATTAAACATTTATATGTTTGGTTTAATTCTCAAAGGCCCTCTGGTCTGTATGAGGTATATAATATTCAGAACAGTGGTTAGATAACAGTCAGAGCGACCCATATGAATGTGAACGTGCTTACACAACTCACAGAGGAAGACCACATGACTGCGTATGGCTTTTATATGAAGAGCAGCTAACTGGCAGCAGAAAAACAGAAATACCCTCAGTGGAAAAAGTGAATATGACTTCCAGACGAGTTCTTCAATCCTAAAAGAATGTTTATTTGCTCTCACGGGTAGCATACCATGGAAATCTGCAGTGTGTGAATGGAAATCAACAAAAATCTCCATATTTCCATTAGGGAGAAAGGTATATGTTCTGTTTTTAGACTGCCTGCGAATCTGGCCGTGTTTACCTCAACGTATTTCTGTATGTTAAACAGAAAGGATATATCCTACATGAGCTGGGCTACTTAAATGTCTTTATAAGATAATCCTCAGGAATTTAATGCTGCTAAAATTGCCTAAACATTTGAATAATGAATGTGTCTTAAAAAGTTCTAAACCAGCGCAGACAGAGAGAAAAAAGAAAAAGAGCGAGTGAAAGAGATTGTACTGGATTTAAGCAATATGAGCTCAGCGATTTAAAATTTAAATGAGACCCAAATGCCTGTTCTTTTTACTGTGCATTATAATGTTGAATAGGCCGCCTGTCTATGGACTGAGCCAGTCAAAAGCAGGACACACTTTCAGAAGCCCACAGACAGGAGCTTTCCTTTGCAACCTACTTATGGACTATAGCAGACAGCAGTGACAGACTGGACTGGATTACAGGTTTTTTAAGTGGCCTTTTCCAGGATTTTTTTCTTTCTTGAACTTTTAATCATGATTTTTTTTTTATTTGAGTATAAATTTAATGACATTCTCCTTTTTATTCTGCTACTAAGCAGCTGCAAGTGGTCACAGTGGCTGCAGAAGCTCAGAAACAGTGAATTTTGATTTCATACGATGGTCCCTGATCTGCTTGTGTGCCCAGAAAATAACTGCTTACACATAATTGGCCTGCAGAAAAGAAATGCAATCCAAACGCACACTTTTTTCGTCTTAAGCTCTTTTTTTTTTCACTAGGATACTCTTTCTGTGCTCCACTGTGGCCCCTTTAGTTGTGACACAGAAAGAGATGCCAAGTCACACAGAAAAATGAGAGAGAAAAGGTAGGGGCAGAGATAAAGACAGAAGTGATGCAAGAGATTCGGAATGTGGATGGAATCACTGAAAGAAGGAGGCCGGGAGAGTGGTAAAGAAGGAGGAAGAGGGAAGAACTTGTTTGCTATTCAGACCCTGTGCCCTGTTGAACACAACTCTCAGCCATCTGTCTCTTTTGAAACTCGTTTCTCGGATGAGAGAAATCGTTATTATTTTTTTGTATGAGATGAGCTCATGCCGTTTCAGCCTCTGCTGTGTTCTTCAAGCACCTTTTCAAAGATTGGCTCTGAGCACAAGGCTAAGATTGAATTGCTGTGATCATGCCACCTGTCAGATTTAATACCATTGCCCCTATGCCCATCATTGTCACACTATTATAGAAATAGAATGAAGGAATTCATAGTCATTTGTTGGGGTTTTGAGTCTTTTATTGGTGCCAGGATGTACGTCTTTTCTTTTGAATGAATTTCTGAAGGTTGTCACATTTTGACATGTTCATGATCTTTTCGGCTGAGAGTGAAGCGCTCGTTGAATAACTGAGACATCGTTGCAAACAACGAAAGCTTCGAGTGAACTAGTCAACGTTTTGAACTTCCAAACCCAGACATGCACATGCATACAAAGTCTGGATCTAAGGGAATAATTTGCAGTCAAACATTTTGGCTCATTAGTTATTCATCACCTTGGATTGTGTTTGTGTCTGAATGCATGAACATTGGCGTTTGATGTTTGCCTCCCAAGTGACTGACTGCAGCCAATTAGCCTAGCCTGTCGCTAATGGAATTGGCAGGTTGATTGAAGTCATCATTTCAGACAAAGTAGTCTAGCTGGATGGGTTATTATAACATTTGGTAGTACAGTAATGACGATTTTAATGATGCTGTTTGCATAGGTCATTCATATCATGTAATCATTTGCCCAATAGGTAGCCTATGCTTTTGATGGATTTACATACATAAAAAAACAGAACTGTGTGAAGTCAGATGAATAACTTTAGGTCAACAGTTCAAATGTAGCCCAAAGCGCTCAAAGTAGCTGGCAAATCAGCTTAAGAAGGTTTGTAATACTTGTCAAATAGACACAAAATGTATATGTAGGAAATGTATCTATTAGTGTGGTCCTTGTGAAGGAATTTTATAAAAATAACAAAAAAAAGGCTTTTATTAGTTTAGTAAAAGTCTATTTTTATTATTGTGTTTTTAAAAAAAATTATAATCTGTTATTCTCACTGAAACAGTGAGCACACACACAATTGAACCAACGACCCTTCGGTCACAGACTCACTTCTCTTACTATTAGGCCACAGATGCTGCACTTTGAAAGTCAAGCTTAATAAAATCTATTTAATTAGAAACTTTTGATTTTCTATCTAGTGAATACATATTATAATGTTTACAATTAACGCTTTCTACTGTAAATTGTTATTCTAAGCAGGATTGTGTTATTGTAAGTCAGGGGTTTAACTTTAAGTCGTGATGAACCCACACTTTGCACTTTTTTGATGTAACTAGTGCATCTGATATCGCCAGCTCTATAACCAGCTCTAGTTCTTGGTCAGGTGTGTGGAGGGAGAAAATACTAAAATATGAAGAGAATATCATCTCAAGGGTTGAAAATGAGTTATAGGTTGCAGGTAATAATGAGATAATGCATGCAGTGCCCTTCATAATGTCTGGGACAAAGACACATTTTGCTTTGATTTGCCGCTCTGCTCTTCAGTGTAAAATTTTAAATCAAATAATTACATAATAACATGCACATTCCAGATTTAAAAATATTATTAAATATATATTATTATATTATTAAAATAACAAGTTATTGGCATACATTATATAGTTTCACCATGTAGAAATGACAAGACTTTTTTATACATAGCCCCCCTCATCTAATGGCACCATAATGTATGGGACAAAGTAATGGTAGGTATGTTAAAGCAGTTATTTTAGTACTTTGTTGCATATCCCTTGCATGCAAAGACTGTTTGAAGTCTGTGATTCATAGACATCACCAGGTGCTGGGTATCATCTGCAGTGAAGCACTGTCAAGCCCCATGAGTTTAGAGGCAGTTGCTGGAACTTGAACACTGTGAAAACTGTCAGAAAATAGAAAAGTGTTTATACACCTCAGAATTTCATAAAGATAAGTGTGCCAGTACCTGTGGCAACCTTACATGTCCAAGCTTTAACACTTCCACCACCATGTTTAACAGATCAGCTGGTATGCCTTGTATCTTAGAGTTTCTTTTCATCTTCTTTTCAGCATTTTCTTCTTGCCATCTCTCTGATACAGATAATTCTGGCCATAACCCTTTTTAAATACTTTAATTTTAAACTATAATCTGTACATTCTGTTTTTGTGAGTTAGTAGTGGTTTATATCTTGAGGTGTACCCTCTAACTGCTCCAGATCATAGTTTCTTGCCCCTTTGCAATTACAAAGCCTAAAAGTACATGATTTCTTCTTAATGATAATCCACACGATTGATTCAGGTGATTCTTAGGTTTGACCAATGTTTCTAATAGTTTCTAATTGTTTTTCATCCTCATAATAGCTTCATTGTCTTTCATCATTGGGACCTCTTTTCTTCTTATGTTGAACAATGGCAACTACAATCTCCAAATGATAGAAGCAAGCCTAAGAATCAGTGCACTAATGAAACCATGAAACACACCTGAATAATCACAAACACCTGTGAACCCAGTTGTCCCAAATATTATGGTGCCCTGATATAAGGTGGTATAAAAAGCATTGCAATTTCAACATGGTGAAACAAAAAATGCATGGAAATGACTTTAAATTAGTCATTAAATGTAATAATGATTTACAAATATACACAGAGGGGTAAATCAAAGAAAAATGTGTCCCAAACAAAATGGAAGGCACTGTAATTATGCAGAAATGTATTTCTATAGCATGTCTTAAGTTCATAAAGAAGGTGGTTTGGTAGAGCACAATTATTTGCAATGATATTTGATTTTGATTATTAGAATTTGTGTTTTTAAAAGAATTTAAATTTGTGTTGTAGTTTGTAGTGAAGTGTTTTCTTGCAGGTTTCAGTCAGGATTTGTTATTTGTAGTGTACCCCATTTCATTCCTCTGACCTCTTTCTTCTCAGAACAGTAGCTACAGAGCAAAGCATGCCTCCTAAACAGGCCAGTCTAGTCTTTTCCACTGTCACCACTTGTTTCTACTATTCTCACAAGTGCATATTGAATAATGTTTGCACTATATAGGTTTGGTAGGGTTTTTTATATAGGTTTTATACAGGTTTGTTGGTTTTATATTTCTTATATTCTTTATTTGGCTATTGTGCTCTATTTATTGTGGTTTGCTCTTAAATTGCTTTTAAATTGTTTTTAATTTGTGTTTATGTTTATGTATCTGGGGGTCATGGGTGGTCGCAAAAAGCATTTCACTACACATCATACTGTATTTGAATTTGATTGTCTGTGTCTGCTGTACACTTAATTGTCTGTCATTGTTTGTTTGTTTGTTTGTTTGTTTGTTTGTTTGTATGTGACTTTCTTTCAGATGATTCTGCAGGCTATGGACCTGTGTTTGAGGAGCAGCCAGTTGACACCATCTACCCTGAGGAGTCGCCGGAGGACAAGATAATCATGAGCTGCCGGGCACAAGCCAACCCACCTGCCACATACAAGTAACATATGCTACTAAGTGTCCATGCTGGTCTTTGCTGCTCTAGTTAGCAAACATACTGCTTGAATGCATAACTCTGCTTTGCTATACAGCGGTAACACTGGTAAGGTTTAGGTTTTGGAAAATTTGGAAAACATGGACCCAGAATCCTCCAGACTAAAGATGAGGAGGATAATTTGGCTTGTTGTTAACGCTCAGTTTGAAAACATTTCTTTTGCCAGATATGGGTTGCATTATTACCTATGGCTGTGGCAGCTTGCACATTTGGAAAGAACCTGATATAGGTTTATAGCAGCATATGCTCAACACTTTTTTTTAAATTATGGAAAGCCTTTCCTATTTCTGCAAGAAAAAAAACACATACTGTATCTTATTACAACAGCATGGCTTTGTAGTAGTAGGTGCTGAACTGGCCTGTCTGCTGTCCAGACCTTTCAACAATTGAATTTTTTTGCCACAAAAAATGATAAATATGACCTACGACTGTTGAACAGCTAAAATATTTTATTAGACAAGATTGGGACAACATTCCTCTAACCAAAGTCCAGTAACTGGTTTACAGATGTTTGTGGACTGTTGTTAAAAGATGGAGGATGCTATGTTGTGGGTGTATGTTGGTGTGTAACTCTTCACCTTATTTATCAGCAGTGGATCTTGACCTTCAGATATATCATGCCCTCCTCCACACTACACTTGTGTGGGGTTTGACCCTTTCAGCACCTAGACATTAATTCACTGCTGTAATTCTTTGCCTCTCAGCACCCACCCTCCTAAGCTCAATTTTCTCCTCCATCACCTCGCTGCTTCATTCCCTCCATCCCAAGTGGCCTTCAAGGTCAGAGGCCATTTGAAGAATGAGATTAACCATTTCCAGCTCATTTCCTGTTTAGCTGGCACCCCTTTGAGGTCACCTGCAGGACTGGGCATTGGTAGCCAACACAGATGGCGAGAAATGGGCCATTTTTTATGCATACGTTAGTAGTTAGTTAATGCAAGCCGTTCACACAGCCTTTGTGTACTGAGTACTGAATGACTGGCAGATCTACTACTGCACAGTTAATAAGAAATTTATTATCAGTCACTGTGCATTTCTTTCAGTAAATCATTTTAATTGTTAGTTTCTTGGTTTTAAACACTTTTTGAAATGAATGCTGCTATTATACATAATACATGCCTGTGTAATGCACAGCTGCTATCGTTCCGTGCAGGTGGAGGCTGAATAACTGGGAGATTAAAGTCCAGGAGGGCACTGATGACCACTACCGTCTTGTAGGCGGAAACCTGGTTATCAGTAACCCTGACAAGAGCAAGCATGCAGGGAATTACTCCTGCCTCGCATCCAATGAGTTCGGCACTGTCGTCAGCCGGGAGGCATTCGTCCAGTTTGGATGTAAGTGACCACGACAAGGCCAAGACACCCCATTACATAATGAATCTGGCCTGAACTTTGTGTTCTTCATTTAGTGTTATGCAAACACTTAGGTAGCACTTCCAAAAATCCTGAGCTTATGCCTTTAGCTATGAATCGTGTTTGTAAAGGAAAAGCAAAAATTAATTTCTGCTGTCAACATTTTTAAATGCTTGTATGGGTTCTGCTGAATTATGGGTTGCAGTGAGAAACGATGATGTTGCAAATTAAATAAAAATGCAATTTTATCCTTTTGTTTGTGCAAATTGTGTGGCATTATTATGAAAGGTCATCTGTTTAAGCTGAGTGTGAAGAGCCATAATGATTATGATTGTGAAAGAGCCCAGAGTAATTTAATTCTGTCCCTGTAGATTTGGACATGTTCTCCACAGAAGAACGAGAGGCTGTTTATGTGAAAGAGGGTCAAGGGGTGGTGCTGTTATGTGCCCCTCCTCCACATTTTCCAGGTGTGTGTGTGTATGTATATGTGTGTATATGTATGTATATGTGTGTATATGTGTGTATATGTGTGCATGTGTGTGCGTGTGTGTGTGTGTGTGTGTGTGTGTGTGTGTAGTATTTATACCTTTATATATCTGTGATATTTAATCTGGTGCAAGTGGGAACAGAACTTTATCATTTTAGTGTCAGAATTCCCAAACCATTTTAATAATGTTTTTCTATTCTGTTTAGATGATCTTTCCTTCCGCTGGATGCTAAATGAGTTTCCTGTCTTCATCCCTTTGGATAAGCGGCGCTTTGTGTCTCAGACCACTGGGAATCTGTACATCTCTAAAGTAGAGAGCTCTGACAGTGGGAACTACTCCTGCTTTATCTCCAGCCCTTCTATTCCTAAGAGTGTCTTCAGCAAATTCATCCCCCTGGTCCCACTGTTTGAACGTAAGCCATTTACTCTGAATTTTACAGAAGGGGAGTAAAAACTGTTCATTAAAATGCAAAAAGTAGTTAAATAGGTATCTAATGGATGAGTTATTGATGACTCCACAAAAAAGTTTCATACATACACTCCATTCTTTTTTCAGTGATGTTATAAACAGTTTAGATCACTAAGGAGTCAATGTTGTATTTCCTTTTTGAGGTCTTCTAGGCAACACTTACTGGATAAATGTTATGATTTATTAAGTCTCGCCTCCAATGTTAAGCACAATGTGAGCAGTCATGAGTCTTTTGTGTATGAAAGCTTGGCAGGAGTTGTGAAGAAAGGAATAAAGGCGAGGAAATTTGGAATGGAGGTGCTTGTTGCTGTTACCCAGAGTTTCTTTAGCTGGCCCATCAGTAATTCTCTTTTTGAAACAATGCTTGCTTCTTATTTGGCTCACATTTGGCTTAAAATGTATATTTCTTATCAAGATGCCTAAACAATATGTAACACCTCAAACCATGCTTCTCCGAAAGAGTTTAACTGGAGTGTGTCTTGTTTCACCTCTGCTTTGCTGCTTTGACAGGTTTTAGTCGTAACTATTTCATAAAAGCTGGTTGTAGGCACTTTGCAATAATACAATGAATGGATATCATAGTCTATAAGATGTTATGGATGATGGCATGCCTAGAGGACATACAAACAGGAGCAGAACAGCCTTTGTTTTTCTTTGAGCACTACACACACACACACACACACATCAACTCTTTCATGCATATGCTCGCCTTTGACTTCATTACTGTAGAGCAGCACAACCCTTAGGCTCCGTCTTGCCCCATATTCAGAGCCATACTTGGGTTTGCATGTTCATGAGTGTATTTGTGTCGTACCATAGCCAAATATTTTAAACTAAAATGCCTTGAACCAAGCATGCTATTCAGATTGACACAAAACAAGAGAGCGTCACTGTGTGTTTCTATTGAGCATGAGTAATGTGAACGTAGAGACAGAGACAGGCCCAGTGATGGCTTGTGAAAGCAGGTGACTCAGCAGGATGATGCTTTATGCCGTCTTTGCCAGGTTCCATTCGGAAGTACCCAGCTGATATCAAAGTGAAGTTCCCAGACACATATGCGCTGGTTGGCCAGAACATCACCCTAGAGTGTTTTGCACTGGGAAAGTGAGTGCTTTTTGTGTGTTATTGTCAAAATGGTGGCGTGGGAAGATTATAGTATGAGGAGTCCACAAAGTCATTTAGTTATTACTTGAATTTTTATTGGATTGAGTTTTTAGACAAAGAATGCACATTTGCTGTGTAGGTCATAAAATACATGATGTAATTTGTGTTATTTTTGTGTTATTTGTGTTAGTGAATGCATTGTGTGTTACTGTTTGATCCCCAGTCCCATTCCACAGATCAGATGGAGGAAAATGGATGGAGCACTGCCAACTCACCATGAGATCAGCATGGCTGGAGGACTGCTTCATCTTTTTAATGTGCAGTATGAGGATGAAGGCATGTATGAGTGTGAGGCAGTCAACTCAAAAGGCAAAGACTGGCACAAAGCAAGTCTCTATGTCGAAGGTAAGATTCAATTGAATTTTTTTTGTAGCACTGACATAACTGACATTGTCACAAAGTGACTTTACAGACACTGGCTCCAAGCTGCTTATGAGTAAGCCAATGGGGAAGGAGGCAAAGGAAAACTGCATAAGCTGGAGGAAGAAACTTTGGAAGGAACCAAAACTTTGAAGGGGAATCCTCTGATCAATACTGGATGGCAATAACAAAATAAATAAAAAGTGACTATTTGTCATCGTGAACGCACCACAATGAAATATGAAACCCATCTCCCGTGGACACATGGAGCAGCGGGATCAACAGCGCCTGGGGTGCAGTGTAGTTAGGATGGAACCTAATAACCCCTAATAATTCCTGCAATTTTTGTCAAAAACGTCTTAAAAAGCATATCCAAATTAAAATTAAAGCTGTTCTTGAACCATTTGGAGTAGAGGAATGGTTGGGGGCTCTTTTGAAAGAAAACACTCTGAGGTATCCACCACAACAGTCAGAATCTGTCTAATTATCATTGTCGCAGAGTAATCTAATCTTAAACATACTGAAAAAGAGAAAACTTTAGGTCCGCCTAATTTTTTTTTCTAAAAAAAACATGCTTTAAGGGTACCTCAGTGGTGCCCAGATTGGAACTTTTGCACGGACAAGGTCTTCTAGGCCACAGCTGACTGGCATTAGTTAAATATATATATAGGTTTTGATTAGGGCAGGGGTGTCCTGGCCAGCTGAGCTGGTGAACTGAATCAGGTGTGGGAAATAGGAAGAACTACTCTAAGGAAAGAGCTGTAGAACCTGATGAAGGAATCCAACAATCCTAAACCCCAGAGACGAGGAGCAGTAGTTCCTAGCGTACAGGCTGACTGCACTAACTGTTTTTTAGGCTGAATGGATGGACTGCAGCTCTTCTTGGATGTTATAGCCAGATGAAAAGGTAGAAAGTGGATTTAGCATTGTCTCAGTTTATGAATATAGAATGAGTGTGAGTATATATAAGGACTGTGACTCAAGCAGACCTTACTTTAAAAGCCAACTACAAAGGACAGAGCTGGGGGTATGTCACAGACATAAAAGCACCTTGAGATACTAGCACAATTTATTAAAATATTGTAATAAAATATTAACAAAAGTGTGAGAGGTGTACTCACATTCATAAGATACTGTATAAATGCCTATGTGCTTTTATATCAGTTGTCGTAAAGGGCTTATGTAGCTGTCATTTAGCCTTCAAACAGTGCCCTACAGTAAAGTATTACCAGTAAAACTTATAAAACTGTGAAAAGAATTGATTTGACTTTACAAAGATGGACAGATAGCAATCCTTCCATTATAGTAATGTTTCAATCTAAGTGTTAATTTGTCTTAATTTGTATCGCAGGTGTATTTTTAGGGAAAAACATGCTCCTCTGTAGTTTGGTATTCAAGCAGCTTCAAACCACAATTCTCTTTATTATTAAAAATAAAATAAAAAAACTCTCGCTAAACAGACTAAGCGGAAATGCAACCCCAGGTTGATCAGAAAGAAAAACCGTACCAAACCATTCGAGTTGAAATCCAAGGTCAAGGTGTATCACTTTCTGATTGAACCATCCGTCTCATTTTGAACAATAATGGACTCCATGGAAGAAGACCCAGGAGGGCTCCACTATTAACAAAATAAACTCTGAAAAGCAGGACTGGAATTGGCCAAAATGCTGGTTGACAAGCCACAGATTTTCTGGAAGAATGTTCATTGGACCGATGAGACAAAACATGAGCTCTCGGTTTCCAAAAGAAAAAATAAAACACCATACCTACTGTGAAACATGGAGGGAACTCTGTTTTTTAGAATATAACCAACATGTGATGGTGAGAACAGAGAATACACACCCAGTTTAAATATGTAGGTGTTTAAAACACTTAGGATTGCCCCAACACAATTCATCATCTACATTTCTTGCCCTTTATTAGTGTGATGGACAGATTGACAGTATATGGCAGTTTTGGATGATTGGATGCTTTACACTTAGTACACCATGTTCATTTTTGCCATAATCAGGATATCATTGTCGTTCCCAGTAATGAATAAGCTCCTGTACACAGCTTCTACTCTCCCAGTAATTGGTGACTTATGTTGGGTCTCTTTCAGGTAGTGTTCTGTGTAAAACCTCAGATTTTTAACCCCAAGCAGTCACTGTTATTGCAATGTTTCTAAAAGTTTTATGTTACACTGTGGTTTATTATTACTGGTTTTCAGGTTGGAGTCTTAAAATCATGTACTGTGCATATTTCTAAAGGCGCTGACTACATTTGTCATTTAAACAGATGGAAAATCATGGGCAAATTGTTTGTGAAAGCTCACTTCTGAAAGGCATGACTGATGCTGGTGGCCTTTTAGATCTGAGCAGTTATTTCCCCACTCATCCATTCTCAGTCGGCCATCTTGGCCTATACTGTAAAGGAGTCCAGCCTCAGTTACCTGTATTCATCATCTCTCATCTACATTTCTTGCCCTTTATTAGTGCGATGGACAGACTGACAGTATAAGGCAGTTTTGGATTATTGGATGCTTTACACTTAGTTTTTTATGAGGCTGTTTGATGCATTTGGTGTCGGGAACCTTGAATCTGTGCAGGGATCAAAGAACTCTCAAGACATTGAAACGTGTAGTGAACTTTAATGTATTTACATTTGGAAGTCTTTCTTTTCAAAGTATGTCTGCTGATCTTGAGTTTCTGTCTTACAGCTTCTCCACAGTGGGTAGAGCACATTACCAGCAGTGAGAAGGACATAGGCAGTGATCACGTCATGTCATGCGTAGCGACTGGAAAGCCCAAACCTCCTGTGCGATTTCTGAAGAACGGACAAAAGGTATGAGATTTATCCCCTAACGCACTCAGACTGTTATTACTAAAGCTTAGAGATGTCTATTGAGTGTACAGTTCTGAAAGTTCTGTCATAATTAACCGTATATTCTGTAGACATGGGATGCTCACACTTTTTTGGCTTGCGAGCTACTTTCAAATTGACAAAGTCAAAAAGATCCACCAACAATACAAATGCTAAAAAAATGAGAGAGAGAGAGAGAGAGAGAGAGAGAGAGAGAGAGAGAGAGAGAGAGAGAGAGAGAGAGA